>ML677411.1:24160-78681 GCA_007922305.1 Dermatemys mawii
CGTTCACCCTCGTACGGCTCCGTGAGGCGCTGCGTGTGACCGGGCCCGCCGTGTTACCTGCTCAAACAGCTCCACGGTGTACTTGGTGGGAAAGGTTGGAGGGGGCGGAGGGCTCGCCCGCCCATTGTCATGGCAGGCCATGGGGATGCTGTTCACCGAGCGCCCAGTGTTATAGTTGCACTCCAGTGTGTAGCTGGGAAACACAAGGGAAGCCCGTGTCACTTCTTCCACACAACAAGGCCCAGCACCGTCCCCATTGCTATTCCCCACTCCAGAGACACGCACCCAAAGCGCAGGACGGGACGCCCCTCTCACCATCTCTGTGGAGGGCACCTCTCATCGGCAGCCCCTGGGGCTGGCAGCCAGGACCGCCATCCTCCCGCAGCAGTAAGCAGCCCTTTCCCTGCACGGAGCACAGCAAACCCGGAGAGGGAGCCACCTCCCAATGGCATCAGCCCCACCAGTGCTGGGGCCTTCTCTCGGGGGTGGGGTGGGGGACAGCTGCAGTCTCTTGTCATGGTTTCTCTTACAGACGTGTCGAGAGCCCCACCGCGCCGGGTGCTGCGCACACAGTCCCTCTGGACCAGTTACACAAGAGACGCTCAGGGCTTCCTGGCAGGGACCAGCGCTCGACTCCCTCTGCACAGACTGGAGCCGGGCCGAGAGCAGGGCTGGTTTCCAAGCATCCCAGCTCTGCTGAGCGCTGCCAGAGCCAGGCTGGGGGAATTCACTCCACACCCCACACGTGGAGCAGGAAAAGCCAGAGCCTTTTGGGGGGCTCCCAAGCTCTCCCCGAATGCAGCAGGGCGAGCGGTGCCTGGTTGCGAGCGGGTCTGGATGCTCAGAGCCTGCAGAGCCAAACTGCAGGCCGGCAGCCCCAGTGTAGGGGCAGGGCACCCCTTGCAGCACCCGCTCCCTCCTGGGCTGACAACGGGGATCGCTGAGCTCCTCACAGCAAGCAGCTGGCTCTCAGCTCCCGGGCCATCACTATGACTCCTGAGACCATACGGCGGAGAACCCTAGCGCTGGGACTCCGGGTCCTGGCCGGTTCCTACTAACACCGAGTCTCTGTGCTGGGCCCCTCTGCTGACCAGCCCCCACAGAGCTGCAGAGGCCACGTGGGTCTCAGAGCATGCACAGGGAGGCAAGAGGGGTGGGCGGGGCACTGATCCTTGCTCTCGCCTATGCCGGGCATCAAATAGAGAAAAGCCTTTCTGGCAGGGCCTGTTTGGACCTCAGGCTGGCCCCATATGCTGGCCACGGAGCTTCCTCTACAGCCACAGCACTGGCTTCAACTCGGCTCCCTGCCCAGTGGCCATGCAGCCGCTGCGTGGTGATGTGATACAGCCCCATCTGGGGGGAGCTGTGGCACTACACCGGGTGGTGCTGCCTGAGGGTCTGGGGAGAGCTCCGCGAGGGGCCCGCCGACCTGTGAATGATGCCCGAGGCCTTGTAGATCGCCACTCGCCCACTGCCCTCTTTCGACTGCCCGTCCCGCTTGTCTCGGGCGTACATGTTCTTCTCCGAGAAGTTGCAGCCCATGAAGTCAAAGTGAGCCGAATTCAAGGAGATGAGTTTCGGGAAGAGCATATTTTCCACCTGGGGTTGAGAGAGACAGACAGAGGTCAGGCAGCGCCCACAGCAGGCGGGCACACCGCTGGCTCCCGAGACTTACTGGAAAGAGACGTCGAGCGGAGCAGCACGGACCCCAGTGTCGCTGAAGCTCAGTACACAGCACCGGTTCCTCTTCCACGTCAGTCAGCCCAGCCCCCCACTCCAGCGAGAAGGCACCTTTCCTGCTTCCCTAGCCTGCACGCGCCCCCACGCACCAGGGCCCCCCAGTCTCCACGCATGCAGTCGCCCCCTCCAGCCTGCACGCGCCCCCACGCACCAGGGCCCCCCAGTCTCCACACATGTAGCCGCCCCGCTCCAGCCTGAACATGCCCCCACGTCAGGCCATCCCCAGAGCCTGAACCTGCTGCAGCCATGGAACCCTCACACATCTGCGCCAGTCTCATGCCAACACCCAGCCTGAATCCTCCCCATCCTGCCTCACCCCCATGATGAGCCTGATTTGTGTCTGGGTGTGAAGAGCAGGGCTCCCCCGCTTCCCAGCCCAGGGGAGGCAGCAGGCGCCAGGGTAACAGAACAACTGAGCTGCCTCCTCCCCTGCCCTCACCTGGGCATTCTCCTCGCTGAAGCTGTTGCCGTACATGAAGCAGCCGCGCTTGGAGGCGTGCCCGTGCAGGTCCACGTAGTACGCCAACCCGCTCTCCTGGGGCGGGACGGCTTCCAGGGGAGCCACTGACGGGGGGCGCTCGGCTTCCCTCTCACAGTGCTCCCCGGGGGGGCTCCGAAGGCAGGATCCACACAGCTTGGTCCTTGTTCCCCAGCTCGGCGGCGGGTGCTTCCGGTGGCTGGGGGGCCTGAGAAAGCGGGAGATGGGTGCTGGGGTGGTTGCAGAGGTTGTTGGTTTTCTCCAGCTCCGACAGAGGCGCCTCCGGGGCCAGGGTGCAGTTGCGGATGGAATGGTTGGAAGATTTGGTGCTTAGCGCGCTGGAGGTGAGCGGGGAGGCATGTGCCCTCCAGTCAGGGGCGCCGGGGGGGGGGCTCGGCTGTGGACGTGATGGTAAAGGAGCACGGCCTTGGCTCCGTACACAGCAGGATGCAGCTCTGCATCGGGGCTCAGATACTGGCGGTTCAGGTTCACCCCCCGGGCGTCGGTTCTGCAGAAGGGAAAGGGGAGACATGCTGCTCTCTGCTGGGCCTGCTGGGCCCAGAGTCCTTCCCATGGATCTCCCCCGCCCCCAGGCTGGCCAGAGCGTGCAGCAAGCCGCTGGAGGCTGCCCTGAGGCTGAAGGAGCCATCATCAGCCTTCACAAGGCACAGAGGCCACTCAGAGGGGGAGATCGGGGGAGTTACTGAAGGAGGCGGCCTTGTGGCCCTTCAGAGGTTCCCCTTCTCCACTCCTCCTCCTCCCCCACCCCGCGCAGGACTCACTCCTTCCGATATCAGGAATGGCAATATACAAAAACCTGTAGGAGAGCACTTCAACCTCGCTGGACACACTATAGAAGATTTAAAGGTCAGCATTTTACAGCAAAAAAACTTCAAGTCCAGACTACAAAGAGAGACTGCAGAGCTGCAATTCATTTGCAAATTTGATACTATCAGTCAAGGATTGAACAAAGATTACGAGTGGCTAGCTAACTACAAAAGCAGCTTCTCTTCTTTCGCTGTTCACACCTCCAGTTCAGCTGCTAGAGGAACATCTCACCCTCCCTGATTAGAGATAACAAGCTGGTTCAGCCTCATTGGACCCACCCTGTTATCTCCCACCTGGTTCTTGCCTACCTATTTATCCCTGCCCCTGGATACTTCCACTGCCTGCATCCGACGAAGTGGGTACTAGCCCACGAAAGCTTATGCTCTAAAACTTTAGTTAGTCTTTAAGGTGCCACAGGACTCTTTGTCACTCCTTCAGCATAAGTCACTGCAAGGAGACGCTGCAGGGGTTCACACCATGCTATGGGGACCCTGCCCTATTCGCCCATCCCTGCTCACCGGGACCGGCTCGAGCGGGCCCCTGGCCAAGAGCCAAGCTACTGCTACCAGACTGGAGCCTCTCCCCTTCCTGAATGGCTGGCTGTGCCCACAGAGAGTGGTGCTGCAGCTCCTTCGGTGGCCAGCAGGAGATGCTGCTGTGACACACCACACCTCAGAGCCCAGCTCCCAACTCACTCCCGGGCTCAGACACAGCCCTGCTCTCTCACAAGGCCAACGCAGATGTGAGCTGCAGGGTCTGCGCAGTCTGACCTGGGGTCAAACAGCAGCACCTGACGCTGACCGGAGCCCTGCTCGAAAGCACCGCAGCGGTGCTGGGGAGCTCAGCCACTTGGGCTGGAAAACCCGGAGCTCCACACCGGGCCGGTGATTCCTGCCCTTTCACTATAAGCTCTGCACACGGTTTGGCAAGTGACCAAGGCTCCGACATACCTGGGTGGGATCATGGATTTTAAAAGGAGCAGGCTCCAAACGCGAGCTGGCCCCGACCTGCGGGTCATTGGCAGAGTTTAGAGCCCAACTCAGCTCCTGCCTGACTGGGAGGTTCTGATGCAAACAGAACCCGTCAACCCGGTCAGCACTGCCTGGAGCTGACATCTAGCTCTGTTCACTATGGCCAGCCCCCCACCGCTCCTGCCAGCACGCCCCCCCGGGAGTATGCAAGAGAAACCCACCCCAGCAGCCAGCGCAGCTCTCACCGGTAATGGCCTCGCACCACCCCATCCGGGTTCAGCATGGGGACGAGCTTGAAGACAAACAAGCGCCTCAGCATCTGGGCTCGGGGATCGTCCTCCCGCAGGATGAACTCCAGGAAGCCGTTGAAGACAAAGCTGGAGGGGGTTTCCCCTGGGTGAACTCTGCTGCTCAGGAAGAAGACCTAGGGGAGACGAGACTCAGACTTACCAGCTGTTCCCTTCCCAGCCTTGCCCCTCTGGAGCCCCAGACAGGGTCAGCCCAGGGACTGCACTTTTCGCAGGGCTCCGCCCCACAGCCCATCAAGCAGGCTCCATTTCAATGGGCGGCAGCCATCAGCAAAGCTAGCAGAACGTCAGGAACGACGAAGATCATCCTCCACTAGCTAAATCCAAAACCTCCTCCGCCATCTCGGTCTGGGACCATGCCTCAGATCTGTCACCTCGAAAGAAAACGGCTCAGGTGGGGCAATCTCCCTCTGCAGGGAAGGCCAATGCAAAGAATTAGTTTAATTTCTCTGCAGTGGCCTTGTCTTCCTTGAGTGCTCCTGGGTTCCCTAGGGTGGTGGTGGAATCCCCATCCTTGGAGGTTTTTAAGGCCCGGCTTGACAAAGCCCTGGCTGGGCTGATTTATCTGGGGTTGGCCCTGCTTTAAGCAGGGAGTTGGACTAGATACCTCCTGAGGTCTCTTCCAACCCTGATCTTCTATGATCGTCCACTGGCCCCACTGAGTGACTGGATTTGCTGTTAGTTTTTGTGTCTGTTGCTAGTTGCTCTTCAAATTCTTTTTTTGGCTTGCTTGATTATTCTTTTACACTTACTCGTCAGAGTTTGTGCTCCTGTCTATTTTCTCAGGAGAATCTGGACTTGCAATTCTTGAAGGATGCCTTTGTCTCTAACTGCCTCTCTCACTCTGTTGTTTAGACATTGTGGTACGTTAACATATCAGACTGTAAGACCGTAAGAACAGTCATGCTGGATTAGACCAAAGGTCTGACTAGCCCAACAGTACCCCATGCCAGGTGCCCCAGAGGAAATGAACAGAACAGGGAATCATCAAGTGATTCATCCTGTTGCCCATTCCCACCTTCTGGCAAACAGAGACTAGGGACACCATGTGACGGTATACTCCATAAGACTTTATGAGGGGGTGCCTATAAATATATGTATGACATTACTGGAATATGGTGTTGCTACATATGCCGTGTAACATATCTATGTAAAGGTAATGATCTGCTGGATCTGTTCATCCTATTCGTATGTATGTGTCTGTTTTGTATTCAAAGTTATGAATATTGGCTATGTGGTTGGTTAGTTGCGAGTGGATTTTGGAAAGCAGTGAGCAGCTCTCTGAGAAAAGACTATTCTCAATAAATCCCAATCAAGAACCAATCAAGCTAACAATGAACTTCGTAGACGCCCGTCCACACCCGAGGTTCCCCAGGAATGTGGCCTGGCTGGTAACGAATGGAGTCTGGCTCAAACATGTGAGTGGACCATGTGCTCTGAAACTCCATTTTACAACTGGATTCTGCACAGAAAGGAGGAAGGGGTCTCCACCCACAAGAGGATGTCTATATAAACCCTGGGGATACCCCTCCATCTTGTCTTCAGCCTCTCCACCCCTCAAGGAGATCGGAAGGAAGCTGGAACAGAGAACAGTGACTGCAGGAGTGTGTGACTGATACCTGGACCCAGACTAATAGGGAGATTAGTCTGAAAGAAGAAATTCTTTGAAAAAGCTGAGGGTGAGGCTTCTAACTGTATTAGTGTTAGATCTGTGTGTTCTATTTTATTTTATTTGGTAATTCACTTTGTTCTGTCTGTTACTACTTGGAACCACTTAAACCCTACTTCCTGTCTTTATTAAAATCACTTTTTACTTATTAATTAACCTGGAGTACGTGTTGGTACCTGGGGGGGCAAACAGCTGTGTATATCTCTCTATCATTGTTATAGAGGTCAAACCATCTATGAGTTTGCCCTGTGTAAATTTTATACAGGGCAAAACAAATTTATTCAGGGTTTGACCCCATTGGGAGTTGAGCATCTGAGTGCCAGAGGCAAGAATACGTCCTGCGTGTTTCCAGGCAAGCCCATAGCTGTTCGGGGACGTGGCTCAGACCTGGCAGGGTACTGAGGTCCCAAGCGGTTTGGGCAGGAAAACAGAGGCAGTAGTAGCCTTGGCACATCAGGTGGCAGCTCCCAGGGGGTTTCTGTGATCCCAACCCGTCACACACCATTTCTGCGCATCCTGGCTAATAGCCATCAATGGACCTATCCTCCATGAACTTATCTAGTTCTTGTTTGAACCCTGTTATGATCTTGGGCTTCACAACATCCCCATGAATCACAGAATATCCAGTTTGGAAGGGACCTCAGGAGGTATCTAGTTCAACCTCCTGCTCAAAGCAGGACCAACCCCAACTAAATCACCCCAACCAGGGCTTTGTCAAGCCTGACCTTAAACACCTCTAAGGAAGGAGATTCCACCACCTCTCTAGGGAACCCGTTCCAGTGCTTCACCACCCGCCTAGTGAAATTTTTTTTTTCCTAATATCCAACCTAAACCTCCCTCACTGCAACTTGAGATCATTACTCCTTGTTCTGTCATCTACTACCACTGAGAACAGTCTAGATCCATTCTCTTTGGAACCCCTTTTCAGATAGTTGAAAGCAGCTATCAAATCCCCCCTCAGTCTTCTCTTCTGTAGACTAACAATCCCAGTTCTCTCAGCCTCTCCTCGTAAGTCATGTGCTCCAGGCCCCTAATCATTTTTGTTGCCCTCCGCTGGACTCTTTCCAATTTTTCCACATTCTTCTTGTAGTGTGCGTCCCAAAACTGTACACAGTACTCCAGATGAGGCCTCACCGATGTCAAATAGAGGGGAATGATCGCATCCCTCGATCTGCTGGCAAAGCCCCTACTTATACAACCCAAAATGCCGTTAGCCTTCTTGGTAACAAGGGCACACTGTTGATTCACGTCCAGCTTCTCGTCCACTGTAACCCCTAGATCTTCTTCTGCAGAACTGCTGCCAAGCCATTCGGTCCCTAGTCTGTAGCAGTACATGGGATTCTTCCGTCCTAAGTGCAGGACTCTGAACTTGTCCTTTTTGAACCTCATCAGATTTCTTTTGGCCCAATCCTCTAATTTGTCTAGGTTCCTCTGTATCCTGTCCCTACCCTCCAGCGTATCTACCACTCCTCCCAATTTAGTGTCATCTGCAAACTTGCTGAGGGTGTAGTCCACGCCATCCTCCAGATCATTGATAAAGATATTGAATAAAACCAGCCCCAGGACTGACTCCTGAGGTACTCCATTTGATACCGGCTGCCAACTAGACATGGAGCCATTGATCACGACCCGTTGATCCTGACGATCTAGCCAGCTTTCTATCCACCTTATAGTCCCTTCTTCCAGCCCATACTACTTTAACTTGCTAGCAAGAATACTGTGGGAGACCGTAGCAAAAACTTTGCTAAAGTCAAGGAATAACATCCCCTGGCAGAGAGTTTCACAGACTGACTGCGCATTGTGTGAAAAAACACATTTTTTGTTTAAACTTGCTGCCTATTAATTTCATTTGGTGACTCCTAGTTCTTGTTATTTTCTCCACACCAGACATGATTTTATAGACCTCTACCATATCCCCCCGTTACTCATCTCTTTTCCAAGCTGAAAAGTCCCAGTCTTGTTAATCACCACATCATAAGAACATAAGAATGGCCGTACCGAGTCAGAACAAAGGTCCATCCAGCCCAGTATCCGGTCTACCGATAGTGGCCAAATGCCAGGTGCCCTGAAGTGAGTGAACCTAAACAGGTAATGATCAAGTGATCTCTCTCCTGCCATCCATCACCCCCTTTTGAAAAAGAGAGGTAAGGGACACCATTCCTTACCTATCCTGGCTAATAGCCACTAATGGACTTAACTTCTATGAATTTGAGTTCTCTTTTAAATCCTGTTATAGTCCTAGCCTTCACAACCTCCTCAGGCAAGGAGTTCCACAGGCTGACTGTGTGCTGTTTGAAGAAGAACTTCCTTTTATTTGTTTTAAACCTGCTGCTCAATCATTTCTTTTGGTGGCCCCTAGTTCTTATATTATGGGCACAAGTAGATAACTTTTCCTTATGCACTCTCTCATAATTTTATATACCTCGATCATATCCTCCCTTGGTCTCCTCTTTTCCAAGCTGAAAAGTCCTAGCCTCTTTAATCTCTCGTCATATGGGACCTATTCCAAACCCCTCGTCATTTTAGCTGCCCTTCTCTGAACCTTTTATAATGCTAGTATTTATATTTTTGAGATGAGGAGACCACATTTGCATGCAGTATTCAAGATGTGAGCGCACCATGGATTTATATAGAGGCAATATGATATTTTCTGTCTCACTATCTACCCGTTTCTCAATGATTCCCAACATGCTGTTAGCTTTTTTGACTGCAGCTGCACATTGAGTAGATATTTTCAGGGAACTGTCCATGACTCCAAGATCTCTTTCCTGAGTGGTAATAGTTAATTTAGATCCCTTCATTTTATATGTAGAGTTGGGATTACTTTTTTCAGTGTACACTACTTTGCATTTAAAAACACTGAATTTCATCTGCCATTTTGTTGCCTAGTCGCCCAGTTTTGTAGCTCTTTGCAGTCTGCTTTGGACTTAACTATCTTGAGTAGTTTTGTATCATCTGCAAATTTTGCCACTTCACTGTTTTCTGCTCCTCTGTTTGTTTGTTTTTTCATTTGGGGGCTCAAATTAAGTACGTACTTTCTTATGGCATTTTTAAAGTATTTCCATGCAGTTTTCAGGCATTTCACTCTTGTGACTATTGCTTTTAATTTCCATTTAACTAATGTCCTCCTTTTTGTGTAGTTCCTCTTTTTGAAGTTAAAGGAGCCTGTGATGGGCTTCTTGGTATTACCCCCACATAAGCATATTAAATTTAATTACATTATGGTCACTCCTACTGAGCAATTCAGCCGTAGTCACCTCTTGGAGCAGACCCTGTGAGCCACTTAGGACTAAATCAAAAATTTCCTCTCCCCTTGTGGGACTGGCTGCATCACGAAGCAGCTATTAAAGGTGTCGAGAAATGTTATCTCTGCATCCTATCCTGAGGTGAATCAGTATGGGGATAGCTGAAATCCCCAATTATTACTGAGCTTTCTAATTTTATAGCCTCTCTAGTCTCCCTGAGCCTTTCACAATCACTATCATCATCCTGGTCAGGTGGTCAGTAACACATCCCTACTGCTACATTCTTGTTATCCAAGCTTGGAATTTCTATCCCTGGAGAGTCCATGGTACAGTTTGATTCATTTAAAATTTTCACTATAGGTGACTCTGTGCTCTTTTTTGCATAGAGTGCCACTCCTCCAACGGCATGACCTACTCTGTCATTCCTGTATATTGTGTACCCTGGTTCTCTGTGTCCCACCATTTCTGAGACGCCTATCAGTATGGAATAGCCGGCACTCCAGGTCACCCATCTTAGTATTTAGACTTCTGGCATTTGTATATCAGCACAACATTTGTCACTACTTAGTTGTCTGGCCTCATCTGAATGGGACTCTCTTTCTTTTGATGGTTCCTCTTCAGATCCTACCTGTACTTTATCAACTTCCATTTTCTCCTCTTTACTAGGCTATAGATTAACACGTCCTCCCCTCAGGGATGTCTCTCACCACGAGTACAAGGCTGTCCCCTGCACCCTCCATGCTTGGATGCAAGGGACTGCCAGGGGCAGACATGCCAGCAAGCAGGACAGCCAGTCTGCTGGCAGGCTGTCGGTCCCAGGCAGTCCAGTCCCCATCCCCACACAGAGGCAGCCAGCGACTCACCCTCTTCCCTGAAAAGCAGTGTGGCCGAGGAGTGGCCTCGTCGGGGAACAGGTTGTCCAGCCTGGGCTCACGCTCCTCCCTCATGCCGTGGCACGAGGTGACAGTGAGCAAGTCCACCCGCAGATTGTCCAGGGAGCGGCACAGCAGCTCTCGATGGTAGTAGATGGAGTCGAGAGGGCTGTGGGGGGGAAATGCGGAAAGGCCCTGATGAGCAGTTGGGACAGTTGAGGAAGGAAGGACAGTTCCGCCCGCATATGAGCTGGGCACTCCTGAAGAAGTGATTCCCAGGCCTCAGACCTAGGGAGGGGTGCCCATCATCCCAGAGAGGGGATAGGCCCCCCACGGAGGGCTATCAGAGTCCCATCTGAGTTTGGAAGGCGGCCACCAATCCATGCAGCGGGTCTCCTGCCAAGAGCCTCCTCTCTGCAGGCTTCCCGGGCTCAGTCCTGGCTGCATTCCCTTGGGGAGGAAGTCCCACACAAAGTTACCTTCTCCTGGCTTCCCTCAGTGCCTGCTCTGCTCCCGTCCCCCAGACCAGTTCTGGGCCCCTGGGGGAGATCTCCAGCCCGGCTTGGCTCTCTAGTCTAAGTGCAGCCACCCTGCGCTCATCTAGTCTGAATCTTGCCTGGAATCTGGAGCCCAGCCCTATGTACCATGTCTTCATTATTTCCACTGCAGCAACACCCACAGGCCCACTCAGGACCACCCTGGGCAACGCACAAGCACGTCCGGAGACACTGCCCTCACCCCACAGCGGAGAACATGCAGGTGGAGGGAGTGGGCAAGGGAGGCAGGCGCTCAGGATGAAGGGGCCATGGGCACGTTTTGCAGATTTGAGAGTAGTGGGTTGTGTCAGCAGGAGGCACTGGACTCATTGGTCCCTGCCAGCCCCTACCAGTTCAGCTCACAGATCGCCACAGGTGCAGCTTGGGGCGGGTGTTAAGGAACCAGTTGAAGGAGGGCACTGCTTCAGGGAGGGGCAGGTGGATGGGTACTAAAGGCTGGCACTGCTTGCAGGAGGAGGGGTGCTCTCGAGAGACAGGAGCAGACAAGCAGCTTGCACCGGGGTCAGAGGAGGCAATGCAGGGATCCCGGGGGGTTGACATGGCCAGGGCGAGGGACAGGAAGATGAGCTCACAGCAAGAGGCACCAATAACCAAACAGGGCAGATGAGGAACGGCCTCGGGGGAGGAAATGGACATTTTTGAACTATCTGATGAAGCCGGTGTGTGCCTCAGTTTCCTAAGCAGCAGGGTCACCCGGCGAGGGGAAGGTTCTGTTGCGCTCAGGGCGGCTGAGAGACGTAAGTGGTCTGAGCTGGGATGGAACACTGGAGAAGGACTGGCTGAGGCAGGCCCCCATCCACAGAGAATCCGAGAAAACAACTGCAGACCCAGTCCCCAGGATATTTACATCGGCAACCCTCACTCCGGAGGGAGATGGATTTCCCCAGCTTTCCCAGAACAATGGACTGGGAAGGGGTGGGGATAAGAGCTGGGGGCTAGAAGCAGTCGGGGGCAAATCAGCTAGAGCGTGAACCAAGGGGGTCACTGCAGCTGGGCTGGGCCCTGGCTGCCCAGGCTGGGCCGGGCTGTAACCATCAGTTCTCTGGGCCACCCGAGGGGCTGCCTGGGCTGTGTGCTGGTTTCCCAGCTGGGCGAGGGTCCCTGCAGACACTGGGCAAGGGGCATTGATCCCTGAGGAAGACACACATCTCCCCCAGGGTCTGGCTCAGTGGGACTTCCCAACCCAGGCTCACAATGTGAAGCAGAGGGGCTGCAGGCTCAGAGGCCCAGTCTCAGGAGGGGCGAAGCCTTGTGGCCCATCCTGGACGAAGAGAGGGAGCCTGGGGGTCTGGCATACTGTAGGAGTTCTTCCCAGAAACCATTCCCAAAGTGGGGTGTAGCACAGACCCTGGATGAGGGAATCAGGAGAGCGGTGAAAGGCTGCCCCTCAGAACACTGTCCGGAAAGTACCACCAAGACCAGGCCTGGACGGGCAGGTCCACAGACAGAGGAATCACAGGCAATGCCCACATGCCAGAGGAGGGTGGTGCTGGCTGATTAGTGAGCAGGAGCAAGGGGGAGGTGAGCACTGGGGAGACTGACGCTGGAACGTGGCGTCCAGCTCTGGAGTCCACATTTTACAAAATGTGGAAAAATTGCAGAGGATGCAGAAAAGAGCCACAAAAATGATTCAAGCGGCAGAGAAAACGCTGTCCAGTGAGAGACCTGACGAGCTCCATCTGCTGCGACAGAGAGGGGCCTTGATTACAGCATTCCTGGGAAGAGAATACGATGGACCAAAGGGCTCTTGAACGTAGTGGGAAAAGGCATAATCGTAAGCCACCACCTCGAAGACAAATTTTGAAGACTGAAGCTTTGTCTACACTATGGGGGGAAAAATCGATCCAAGTTACGCAACTTCAGCTACGTGAAGACCCGCTAAATTGACTGCAAATCGCTCTCCTGTCCACTCCTGTACTCCACCTGTACGAGAAGCGCCAGGGGAGTCGACGAGAGACACTCTCCCGTTGACATCACATAGTGTGGACCCCGCGGTAAGTAGATCGAAGTACGTCGACTTCTGCTGAAAGAAGTCTCTTGATGGCTCAGGCATTTTCCAGAAAGCCAAACACATGCTGCTGGGCTCATTACCGGAATGACTGGTGAGGTTTACCAGACTGTGAACACAGCAGGTCAGACTGAATATCCAATGGTCTCCTCTTATCGTAAAACTCTTTCCCTGATAGAGTAAAGGACGCAGTTACAAGAGCGGGGAGCGCAGGAGAATGAAGCTGAACCGGTTACATTTCAGCTGACAGGGAGAGCTGTGGGCAGAGCTGAGCAGTAAACTTGTGAGAACAGGATCACCCTGGTAACTACAGGCCTGTCATCTGACACTGATCCTGGGCAACATCATGGAGCAGATGGTATGGGGTTCATTAATAAAGAACTAAAGAAGGAGAATATAATTAATGGGTTTATGAAAAACAGGTCCTTGCTCTCTCTCTTTGCTGAGATTACAAGTTTGGTTGCTAAAGGTACTAACAGACTTCTCTAAGGCATTTGACTTGGTACTATATGACACTTTAATTAAAAAACTGGAATGATATAAAATTAACCTGGCACACAGTAAGGGGATTCAAAACTGGCTAACTGCTAAGTCTCAAAATGAATCTGTAAGCAGAGAATTGTCATCGAGTGGACGTTTCCAATGGGTTTGCAAAGGGATCAGGTCTTGGCCCTATGCTACTTAACATTATCATCAATGACCCGGAAAAAAACAAAATCTTTATTGATAAAGTTTGTGGATGACACAAAAATTGGGGGAATGGTAAACAGTGAAGAGGAACATGACTGAATCAGAGCAATCTAGATCGCAGGGTAAGCAGTGTGCAAGCAAACAATATGCATTTTAATACAGCCAAATGTAAAGTGTACATCTAGGACCAAACAACCCCAGCCATTCTTACAGGCTGGGGGACTCTATCCCGCAGCAGAGACTCGGAAAAGGATTATGGGGGTTGTGATGGATCATCAGCTCCAGACAGCTCTCAATGCAAAGCTGTCACTAAGAGAGTGAATGATGTCCTGAGAAACACAGAGGGGACTTGAGGGGGAGCAGAGAGGTGATTTTACCTCAATATTTGGCTCTGGTGCAACCTCTGCTGGAATCCTGGGCCCAACTGTGGTGTCTCCAATTTAACAACATCCTTCTTGGGCTGTGGAGTGTGCAGAGAAGAGCCACAAGAATGATTCTAGCATCAGAAAACCTGCCTTCTAGCCAGAAACTCAATAGACTGAGGGTCTTGAGTCTAACAAAGAGAAGGCGAAGGGGCGACTTGAGCCCAGTCTGTAAGTACCGACAGGTGGAACAAATCCCTGAGAATGGGGCTCTGCAGTCTATCAGAGAAAGGTCTCACAGGATCCAAGGGCTGGAGAGTAAGTCTAGACAGACTGGAAATAAAGTGTCAATTATTAACAGGGAGAGTCATTAACCACTGATCGTGTTAGATTCTCCATCACTGACAATGTCACCATGTCTCCCTGACTGCAGGCTCTTTCCGCACAGCCCTTTCTCACGCTGTGCGCTTGGCTGAATCTCTCCCTCGGCCCCTGCCTGCCGACTAACTGCTCTAGAACATTTAACACTTCTGTAAAGGTCAGTTTATGTCTCTGGTTTATCCTGCCATTTCCCCGACTGGTCTATCCTCCCCATGTCCTGTGGTGTCTCCAATTTAACAACATCCTTCTTGGGATGTGGAGTGTGCAGAGAAGAGCCACAAGAATGATTTCATTTCACAGAGTACAGGCATTCTTTCCCTGGGCTTTCTGATCTCAGCAGTACTCCTGTCCTCCCACAAGGAGCATCCAGGCACCAGCTGACCCGAAGGATTCTTCCCTCCGCGCTCTGGTGCCAGCAGCCCAGAGACCCGCCCATCACCTAGCCAGCCCCAGTGCTCCGCCGCCAGTCGTGCTCATTTTGAAGCCTCGGCTGGGGAGACTGTAACTTCTGCTCCGGCCTGAGAGAAGGGGAGTGGAAAAGTTAGGTGAAGTCTCTGCTCGGCTGTTGCCCCAATGCAGGGATGCACCGAGAGGCCAAAGACCAAGTCAAAGGGAAGGGGATCAGCTGGATCAAGCTGCCCCGGGCCAATCCTCTGTGTGATCTAGGTGGGTGTGGGACACACAGCTAGGAGCATGGATTCAAACAGCCATAGTTACTGAATTCAAAGGGAGGTGTGGAGAGGGAAATCAGGGTGGGCAGTGCAGAGCCCGGGGTTGGGGGGAGCACATGCAGAAGGCAGGAAGCCCACCATGCAGTCATGCATAGAAGCAGTGTATCCAGCAGGAGTCAATCTGAAACAGAGCCATGACATGAAGAATCCCAGGCAATAGAACACAAGGGATGTGGAGGGAGAGCTGGCCCCTGAGCTTCAAAGTGGTGTCCTGCCCCTGCTACTGGGTTGCCGCTCTCCATAGTATAACACAACGGGGGATGCAGGTGACTGGTGGTCTAATGTCCCCAGGATCCTTCAGGCTGGGAGGCATCAGGCATTTGATACCCAGCCCACTTGCTTCAAAACAGAAGGTGGGTGAGGACAGGAAAGAGACGAAGGCAGTCACCATGACGATGCCGTGAACAGCCTGACAGATCAGGTGTTGCCAAGGACAACAGATCACATATGAAAAAAACCAAATCCTTAATGGCAAAAGAGCCCAATCAGAGGGCTCAGATTCAGCCAAGGCTCTTCAAGGAATCCAGGCCAAAGGATCAGCACAGGACACAGGAGCATTCTGCCCTGTGGGCGCTGGCTGACACGGCCTGACAGGGCCCTTTGCAAGCAGCGCTCCAAGAGAAGCAAGACATGTTGAAAGTTGCAGACAGGCTCTCTCAGGAGGGCTGGATGCCAGTTTCAGAGGCTGGAGATAGGACATGAGCACAGGCAGAGATGGTCAACTCAGTCCCGTAAGTGCAGAGTTCTCCCCACAACCCCTGGCACTTCCATTCGAGAGATTCCCAACACACAGATTAAGGCAGGAATCCAAGGAAAATGTGTAGATTGTCTGAATTCAAGAAGCCTGCCCATCATTGGCTCTTCAGGGAATGCTCTCCATTCCCTGAAAGCACCTGGTTCCCTCCAGTGGGACAGGAGCAGACGGGTTGCTGTTGGCCCTTCTAGTCTGGCATCCTGCCATGGGCACCACCCCATGACCTGTGGAAGGACGCCAGACCTGCGCTTTCAAGAGGACATTCACTCTTCAAAAGCAGCAGAGCAGCCTAGTCTGGGATCAGGAGAGAGGAACCTCGCCCAGCCAAAAGGAAAAGGCAGCTCCAAATTCCCACGGAGACCCCCATGGTCCGAGGGAGGGAGAGTGCAGCAGCAAGAAGCACAACCAAGTATCACACAGGGATTTCCCACACCACTTGATAGAGCAGGGGGCACTGGGGCTATGAGGCCAAATTCATCCCTACTGCAACGCTATGGACTTCAGCACCATGGGATGAATTTGCCCCAATGAGCATAACTCTCAGGCTGGGTATGTAAACATGAAGCAAGTGGCTGGATTCATAGTCCAGTTTCCTCACTCTTCCTAAAGCTTCAAGTGAGAGCTCTCTGCTCCTGCTGCTCCAGCTCCCACACGCCCTGTCAAACCCGGGCCTACGAAAGGCCAGCGGCTGTCATGGAACTGCAGCTCTTTGGGCTCAGAGACCACAGGCTTCAGGTGCTAATATCAACTGCCTTTTCATAGCCAGCTGATTTCTTCTATTCACTGACACCTCCCTGGAAAGCCATCAGCAAGGGATGAAATTCACAAGGACACAGAGGAGTGAGTGCCTTTGATTTGCCTGGAGATAAAGAATTACTTTCTGCTTGCCTAAGGGAAACGATTTCGGGTGTAACTGCAGAGTATGGAGGAGCCTCCGGGCCAGGAAGCAATGGAGGTGGGAGAGAGGGCAAAGCAGAGCAGCTCTGCCAAGATCAGCATTAGCTTCTGAGAAAGGAAGCAAAGCAATTCCCAGAAACAGAGGAGGGTCTTTGGTGAGAGTGCCAGACAGTCCGAATACCTAGTACTGCCGATCAGCCCCAGGAGGTCGGGACCTCCCTCCCCTGTGATCGGGCTGCCGAGGGAAGGGAAAAGGTCTGTGGGAGATGATGATCGGCAGCCAGGAAGCTAAAAGGAACAAAGCCTTTGCTTAGCCATGTCTCCTAGAGTCTCTCTTAAAGGCAGCATTGGGGGCAGCAGCAGATCCACATTACAGATCCTCCGTCACCTCTGCTCCTCAGGCTGTGAAACCAGAATGCCCGCTGCCTGTCCCCTACCCTGGGGTCCCAGGCAGCAGAGAGCTATGGAAATCAGTGAATGCATGGAAACTGCTCTGACCCTGGGATGACAGAGAATGCTGATCCAAAGGGCACCCTCTGCTCACCTGCCCCCTCACCAAGAACCACTCACTTGGGAACCACGGGGTGCAGAGAAAACAGCTGTGGCTGCTCATTCCAGAGCTGGAGCTAAGAGACAAGCCCATGGCAGCTGGCACAACTCCCCCAACTCCCCACCCAGGCAAGAACTACTGCAAAGGGGTGGAGGACAGTGTACAACTGAACAGAGCCCACATGTCGAGGCGGAGGGAAGAGAGGCAGAGAGAGAGGGTAATAGGGGTGGTCCGCACCTGCTGGGTGACATGTATTTACACTCCTCGAAGCGGCTGTCCAGCTGTGCCAGCATCTCCTGGCACTCCGTGTATGAGAAGGGGTAACAAAAGGCAAAGTAGGTGGTGGCACCACGGTATTCCAGGAAGCGGTGCACAAAGGACAGCACAAACTGGGTCTCCATCATCTGGGACAGACACACAAAGCAGACGCTGAGCGACTAGCATGGCTCCCAGGAGTCTGCACAGCATGGCAAATATGGCTACTGGCTGGCATCCTACAAGTCATCCCATTGTATCTAAAACGATGCCCATTTTACCCCCAGCTCTAGCACTATAACCAGTACTATAATCACTCAACTCCGCAATCAAAGCAGCTTCCAGGCTGCCTGCTCTGAATCCCTGAGGAGCCCAGACCCCACCTCCGCCTTACTGGATCAGATGTCTGGTCCATGTAACCATGCTGCCTCTCAACAGCAACGGCCAAGACCTGAGACTTCCAAGGACAGTGAAAAGCCCCAAAATGCACCAGGCCATTTGTGCAAAACCGTCCAGAAAAGTACAGGGGACTCCTTCCTGTCCCCTCCGGTAAATCTGCTGAGACCCAACGTCTGAATTACTGTTAGCCCAGTGGTGACAAAGTGGGAATGTTCTCAATGTTTTGTCTGATTACTGAGTGTATGCCTCAGTTTCCCCCATATGTTACTCTAGCATATAGGTGGTGGACAAGGGTGTGTGATCACTGCAGAGACCCTTAGAGGGCAGGGTGACTGCCTGGGGGCACAGACAATGGCCGACACTCTGCATCCTGGCAGTTGATAGCTGGGGCCCATCCTCTGCAAGAGCCAGCTGGAGATGCCGGAGAACGAAGTGAGAGCTAGAGGCCAGGTGCCCTGTTTGCCCCAGACAGAGACAAAGGCCGGAAGATGGGCAAACTGGGCATGACAGAGTCTGGGCTGCTGGAAGCTGGTCAGTTGGCGGCTGGGGGACTGAAGAGGGGACAGCCCAGGGTTCAGGGCTGGGACTGGCGAATGTTTCTAATTTCGGTGCTAACAAGCTCTGTTCTACACTGTATTCCCTACAACTAATAACCCTTCTCTCCTCCACGCTGGCTGCAACTCACTGCTGGCTGCAGGGGTGGGGTGCATAAGTCTTCCCCAGGTGTCCCATCCAGGAAGACTCACTGCAGGGAGCTCACAGTGTGAGCAGGGGGCTGAACGCTCCGAGGGCAGACCCAGGGGGCACTGAAGCCCAGGAGGGGAGACATTCTGCACTAGAGTCCTGGCTGACTGCATTCAGAGCCACTCCACAGCACCCAGACTGGGACTCCGGGACACCATCTGAACCTGTTCAGCTGCAAATGTTGATGTCATCTGCTCATCCGGCTCCAGTCTAAACTCAGCTGCTACATCCCACCCTTTCCAGAATATATTTTCTGACAAGGGTAACTGCCCATGCACTTGGGGATGTTTTTTGGGTGGAAGGAAAGGCACAGAAATGGGACAGGTCACCTCAGGAAATCTTCAATGGAATTAAGAGCCTTTCAACTCTTGGTTGGTTGCTAAAACAAACCAAACCCAGAGCAACAGTCACCAGGAGTCACAACCAAGAGTTACTGGTTTTCAGTCTGTCTCCAGAGACAACTGTACACATAACAAAGACCAGCCTCTCCAAAGACCAAGCGCCAGATGAGCCAAAAGACCAAACTCACCGCAAAGGGGAGCACTTCAGGGCGGGGCAAGGCACTGCTGTCCTGCTGCTGCCCAGGCTGTCTCTCTGCTCCCCCCCCCCACCTCCACCAGCCCTCCAGGGACTCTCAATCGAGCAGTTTTCAATTCATGGTTTTGTCTTAAATACGGAACTCTCTTAACAATTGCATTTCAGTTTGGAAGGCTGTTTCCCAGCAATCGTTACAGTTGAAGGATTAAAGAAAATATATCTTCAGTTGCAGAAGGCATTTCCTGGGCATGACACTGGTAAACCAGGTGTCAGCTCTTGTCAAGACTGTAAGCATCAGCTGAGCACTGACAAAGTCATAGCTGGAATCCAGACCAGCTCACCTATATGTTAATATTGTTCAAGATAGGTGCTGAACTTGTAAGAATGTGTTTAGTCTCTCTACAATGCTTGTGAGTTGCTGCCTGTATTAGACTGTATCCTGTGCTATAAGGTAAGAAGGAAGTTTTGCTTTACAAGTGTAAAAATGTCTGCTCTGAACTTGTGAACCTAGGCAGGAAAAGTGACCCCCCACACCCTCCAGAAGAACTATCAAGACTTACTGGGCCATTGTGGAAGATGACAAAGCAAAGACTAGTGTAATGGCTCTCTTACAACCCTGAAGGTTCTACATGCGTCCCATCAGCTTGAGTTCTGGAAGAGGGAACCAGAGACAGCTGACAAGAAGATTTATCATCTCTTTGCTATTTGAACTCTTACAAGGGCTGAAG
Source organism: Dermatemys mawii (assembly GCA_007922305.1). Taxonomy (NCBI): domain Eukaryota; kingdom Metazoa; phylum Chordata; order Testudines; family Dermatemydidae; genus Dermatemys; species Dermatemys mawii. The sequence continues at coordinate 43,865 of ML677411.1, forward strand.
CTAAGAAAAAAAATGCAGAGCTCCCCAGAGTCACCCTGGGTTAGCCTTAAAAAGACATTCAGTTCTGACAGATTACTACATCTGTTACCTTGTGGAACCATAGAATAAACTTATTGCCTGCTTTAATCTGTAAATAACTCTTTTTTCCTAGTTAATAAATCTTTTGTTAGTGGACTATAGGATTAGCTACCAGTGTTTTCTTTGATGTGAGATCTGAGGTACAAATTAATCTGGGATAAGCAACTGGTCTCGAGACTGGAACAACCTGAATATTTTGTGATTTTTATCACTAAACCCAGGTGGCAAGATGGACTGGAGTGCCCACAGGGACTGTCTGTGACTCCATGGTAAGACTGTTACAGTATCACAGAGTCACCAGGTGATGCTCTGGAACTACTCTATAGGGAGCCAGCCAGGACTCTGGGGAAGCCTCCTCTCTGTGAGCCGACTGCCATCAGGGCAAGAAGCTCACACGATTTCCATCTTCCTGGGTCTGACCTCGGAGCACTCAGCATCCTCTGCCCCTCCATGCACTTCCTACAGCAAGCTCGCACAGGCAGGGCTCCTGAGGAAGCCAGAGGCCTGCCCTCCAACTCCACAGTCAGACGTGACTCTCAGCCAGCCAGTAAAACAGAAGGTTTATTACACAATAGGAACATGGTTTAAAACAGAGCTTGTAGGTACAGAGAGCAAGACCCCTCAGCCAGGTCCATTTTGGGGGAGCAGTGAGCCAGACCACCACATCTGCACTTCCCACCCACATCCCCAGCCAGCTCCAAACTGAAAACTCTCTACCTCTTCTCTCCCTTTGTCTCTCCCTCAGGCCAGGAAGTCACCTGATCCCTTTGTTCTCCAACACTTTCAGTTGGCACCTTGCAGGGGAGGGGCCCAGCCCATTAGTTGCCAGGAGACAGCATGTTGGCCATTCGCTCACACTGGCCCTCTGCTCTGCAACAATCACACACCCTGATCCCCCACACCTAGATACTTAAGAAATACACAGGGGAAACTGAGGCACCCACACAGAATTCAGAGGGAACATTAAGAACATTCCTACTTTGTCACACTCAGGAGTTCTCATTCTCCTTTACCAAGTTAAACCCTCTCTTACATGCTGCTCACTGAGCCAAAGAGAATGCTAAAGAGTCACAAAGCTGCAGACAGGACCTGACCCCCAACGCACCAATCCACCGTCAACTCCACGCAGCATCATCCCCCGACGCGCTCACTGCACGGATACCTCGAAGGTGGGCCGCTCCCGGATGCGCTCCCAGCGGGGCCTGACAGGCAGGGTCCTAACGAAAGGAGACATGCCTTGGGAATAGAGTTTGCTCTGCTTGTTCATGTTCACAATGTTGATTTTGATCATCTTGCCTGGAGCTCCTCCCTTCACACTGAAATAAAACCAGGATCTGAAAAGGACACAAAGTGGGACCAGGTCAGTTTGTCAGCTGAGTAATCAAGTGGACATTCTTCTCTCTCATAGACAGGCTTTGTCTGCTACCCCACAACAGCTCTGGGGCTGGGGCGCGAGCGCTGGCAGTAAGTCAGAACCCAAATGGGATCCAGTATTAAGTCACCTCAGCAGCATAATCAGAGAAATGGGCATGAAAAAGTGTCTCCCTTTTCTACAAAGCTACCCACAGCAGCTTAGCCACATGGGTCTTTAGGGACTTCTTTCCCCATTAGCCCTGCGAGAGACTACAAGAGAACCTGAATAGTAGTCTGCCATGGGTATCGTCCCCAGAATTGCCAGCTAAGCATCCTCCTGCGAGAAGCTTTCCTATTGGCATGGATGCAGGAGGCAGCGAGGCCCCAGAGGGATTCTCAGAAGTGCCGGAGCAGGAGTTCTCTTTGGTTTCTCCGCGCTCTTTATGCACTTTTCAGTAGAAAGGTTCATGCTGTCATCAGCACCGCACATGGGTAGAAGGCAAGGAATGGACAAGAAACAGAGCCACAGGACTGGCACGGCTCCTGCTGTTGGCTCCTGTCGGCCTTGCCTCCTGGCACAGGGAGAATGAAAGGAAGGCTCATCAGGAGATGCTCCACACAAGCCCCTTTACCTGTTCCCATTTTCATACTCCGTTTCAGCACAGTCGGGCTTGGTCCACACGTTGAATTCATAGTCAGCTGTGGGCAGGGAGCTGCCAAATGCAGCAGACATGATGCTGCTGCTGCTGCTGCTGTTTCCATTGTTTCCAGCTACATCCCCTTCTCCTTCCTGGTGCTCCACCTTCTCCACGTGAGCCAGGTTCCCCGAGTCAAACTTGGAACTGAACAAGAGGCCGCCGCAGCGTATCTCCATGGTTAGCCCCCCACCGAGCGTGTGATGTCATCCTCTTGTCTGCACCAAGGCTGCTGCAGGCTGTCCCCGAGAGCTGAGGAGCACAGAAAACAACTCAACACTTAGCAGCTCCTCCCTAGCCACTGCTAACTTGTGATCATTGTAGCATACCTTCCCGGTTCCAGGGCCTCATTCTACACTCTCACAGAGACCCACGAGGATTTGCTACACAAACATGAATTGAACTCTCAAGTTATGCCCCTACACAAACTGCGTAGCACCACTTATTGCCAGAATCCATGGCCATCCACACACCTTCTCTTACCTCCTGTTTGTTCAGCTTAGGCTCCAGATGGGGCCTGAAGTGAGACTGGATGCTATCTGGCACAAGGACTGTTTTCCTATTTGTCCTATACATACACAGCCCATTATTCAGCACTATAAAAGTACTCAGTATGCCTCCATAGCACCTTTGCTGCTGAAGGATCCCACAGCATTTAGCAAACTTAAACTGACACATATCAGCAGGAGCTGGTGGGAACTCACTGCATTGGAATCTCAGGCTACTTATTGGGGTGCTTAAATATGGATTTAGGAGCTGAACTTTGGGCACCCACTTTTGAACATCTTAACCAAATAACACCACCACCACCACCCACTGAGAGGGTGCGAAGAAAAGGAAGGAAGGATGAAAACAGTTCATAAAAGTTGCCAAGCCTAGGAAAGGCAAAGAGCTTAATTCAGTGCCCAGCCCTCAGCTCCTACAAAGAGGGACACTCTCAAAGACAGAGAGGTCCCCTCTTTTCTCCTGGCAGCAATCTGAGAGGAAACCATTGACAGATTTGTGAAATGAACACAAGACTCAATCCACCCCTGAAATCACCAGGAATAGATTTAGTTTTATATGCTGAAGACCACACTTATATAAGTGAAGAGCTTATATAAAACGACTTTTTTTTCCCCCTGTGCAGAGGGGAGACGGGGGAGGAGAGTAAGAATCTAGGAAAGTTTCTGGCCATCACATTTCCACAAACGAGCAGATCACATTCACAAGAGACAGTACCGAGCTCCAAAACTTCAGGATGAAATTAAAGTTGAAGCTACATGGTTCACCCCGCTATGACACAATCAGTTGTGCAGCAGCAAATGGGCCAGGCCAGTGGAAGGTTAGCTCAAGGTATCCCATTTGTTACCTGCTGGATGAAACAGGCTTCCAAATACAGATGTTTTGCTACTGGATCCTCCTCCCTCCTGCTTTTTACGCTCCTAAGTACAAATCATTGTTCAAGCTGGCCAACCTGTGGGGTGAAACACAACATGTCTCAAAGGCGCTTAGATATTATAGTGCTCAATCTTACCTAACAACGTGGATCAAAAGGCAGCGGTTTGCTGCCGATGAAAACGGGAGCGCTCTTCACACGGGCTCTTTGGGCAGGAGGGAGAACAGAGATTTCCCCCTTGGTACAGAGCAATGCGGAGAACTTGTACCGCTCCGACAAACCGTCTCTCCAGCGCTGGCAGGGCGAGACCCCAGACCCCGTCCCCCGCGGGGCGAGCTGGACATCACCCTCGCACACATTCCCTCGGCCGCTTCCCGACTCGGGGCTCGGGAGCGGAGCCAGGCGAGTGGCCGGCGGGGCCCCCCGCCCCCCGCAGGCACCGGGGCTGGCGCTGGGCTCGCGCGGCCCGGAGCCGCGGGGGGAAGAGCCCGGAGCGCGAGTCACGTGGTCACGGGCGGGGGGGGGGGCACCCGGGGGCAGTTGCGCCGCGCGCGGGGGGGCGGGGTCGAGGGGCAGATGCGGGGCGGGGGCGGTTGGGGGGGGTCGCTCGCGCTACCAGGCCCCGGCAGGGGAGCCACCGCCGGAGTCTCTCACCTCCACCTGCCGGGCCCCGCCCCCCGGAGTCCGGACAGCGACCCAAACAACCGCCGGCCCGACAACAACAACGCGCCCGCCCATTGGCCGCCCCTCCCGTCAGAGCAACACGCCCGCCCATTGGCCGGATCCTCCGGTCACAGCAAAGCGCCCGCCCATTGGCCGGCCCCTTCCCCTTAGAGCAAAGCGCCCGCCCATTGGCCGCCCCTCCCATCAGAGCAACACGCCCGCCCATTGGCCGGATCCTCCGGTCACAGCAAAGCGCCCGCCCATTGGCCGGCCCCGCCCGTCAGAGCAATGCACCCGTCCATTGGCTGGCTACACGGAGGGGAGGAGCGAGCCGCAAAGAGGCGGGGCTGCGCGGTGTTAGCCGCGAGGGGCTGGAGGGAGGCGGGTTCGAGTCCCGCAGCGCCGGGGGAGCCGCGCGGGAGCGGGTCTCGGCCCCGGCGGCAGGTGCCGGATTGAGGGACGTGCCCCCCCCCGGCCTGGCGGGGGCGGGGCCCGGAACCGAACCGTCCCCGGGTCCGGTGGACCCGCCCGGGACCTTCCCGCCGGCGGCCCCCGACACCCCTGGACGCCGGCAGCAGCGGGGGGGGGGGGGCCCCCCCCCGGGGGGGGGCGGGCTCCAACCGCCCCCCCCGCCGGCCCCGGCCGGGGGCCCCCCGGCCCCGCGTTTCCTCGCTCCTGCCCCCTGCCAGAGGCGCAGGGACTGGGGGCCATGAATCACCGCCCCCCACCGACCCCTTCCCCCATCCCGGGCCGGGCCGGGCCGGGCGCTGCATGGGCTCCACGGCACGTTTCTACGCAGCCCTGGGCTCCAGCCCCAGCCCGAGCCCGGGCCCCGCGGCGGGAGAACGTGGGCCCGTCCTCGCTCCCTGCTCCGGTGGAGAGAACAGCTCAGCCTCTTCACCCCCCGTCCCGGGGAGGCCGGCGGCCAATGCGGCATTTTAACCCAAAGCACCGGGAGCCCACGTCTGCTTCCCCCTCCCTCGAGGAGGCTGGGCTGGCATCGCCCACTGGGGCCATGCAGCTCCCAGCCCCACAGACCACACATGGCACCTCTGGGCTCTGCCCCAGAACACGGGGTTACCCCGGGAGGGGAAGACCAGCCCCTGGAGAGCATGGCAGTGGGCTAGTGAGACTGGACAGTCCATGGCCAGGGGGCAGTGGGAAGCCGGGGAGAGGACAAGCTCAGCCAGGGTATGGGGAAGGGAGTGCGAGGGGGATACCCAGGGGGTCAGCAGGGGGACGGGGACCAGGAGAGCAGAGCTGCAGAGGTGGTGCTCACAGCAGGAAGCCACCCCACCTGTGCAGTCACCAGGGCTCCTGAGCTAGAGGTGGCACCAGGCCAGTCTGAGCTGGGTTGAGATGGCAAATGAGGGTGCTGGAGAGAAAGGGGGGGGGGTGGCTTTTCCATGGGGGTGTGCACAGGAGTGTAGCCTCAGGGCTGGTGAAGTGCCCAGGCCGGTCATGGTTGGGAACAGCTCCACCGTTCTTGAGCAGAGCGGCCATGCCAGGGGGAGGCCAAGGGGACACAGGCCAAGAGGATTCACAGATTTCCTGTGGGTTATGGCCAGAAGGGACCAGCTGCTCATCTCACCTGACCTCCTGTTGCTCAGAGGCCATTAACCCCATCCTGTGACTAAAGCATCCAGCCCCCAGCAGAGTCCAGGAGACACCAAGGTACCATCAGTACCCAGGCCCCTGATTAGGTGGGATGTGCCCAGATGATCCCAACAGGTAACCTGTGCCCCCTAATGCCAAGGCAGGCAACCCCCACCCAGGTCCCTGCCAATCTGGCCTGAGGGAAAATTCCTTCCTCCCCCCACATCTGGCCATCAGTTAGACCCTGAGCATGCGAGCAGAACGCACCAGCCCGGCTACTCCGAGGGTTTTTTGTACCCACCAGGTGACCTAGCTCCTGCTCGGTCCAATCCCTGATGCTCTTGGGGAAAGTGAAAAAACCAGTCTGGCTCACTGGGGGAGGGGATCCAGCCCAGCTGAACAATGAGATGGATTACTGCTTTGGGCCCTAGATCTGAGGCAGGTGGACAGACGGGCTCAGAGTCAAGCTGTGCAAAGGGTCAAAGAACAGAACTGGTGCCAGGAGAGACGGCACTGGACAAAGCCCACTGCTTCTGTCTGCAAGGAGGAGGGACGGGGCTGAGAGCAGTAAAGCGGTTTAGAGAGGTGACGCCAGAGGGCAAGAAGCAGCTGGGCGCCTCCCAAGGCTGGAGGAGGGACGGGGCTGAGAGCAGTAAAGCGGTTCTCTACAGAGGTGACTCCGGAGGGCAGGAAGCAGCACAGTGCTGGGCATCTCCCAAGGGCTCTGCTGAGCAGCAGAGAGTGGCAAAGGCAGAGAAGAGAAAACCTTGGGGTGCCACAGGAGAGCCACAAGGGGTCAAGAGCACCAAGAAGCCAAGGCCAATTAAATTCTTCCTTGGAGCTTTGGCTTCTCCCCACCTGGCACCACAAGGAGCTCTGGCCACAGGTCTTTGATCCACAGGACAGTGGGAAGGAGCCCGTTGGAAACACTCCTGTAGGGTCAGGGTGGGACAGGCCTGCCCGCCGATTTCAGTCCCACTGAGCAGGTTCCATGTTCCCCCTCCATGACCGCCCAGGACAGCACAGGGGTGCAGATCAGAGTTTCCTTTATTTCATTGAAGAAGAGTCGTATACAATTGAGATCATTTGGGTCCTGCAACCTTTGAAATTCTGTCAGTGGACAGGAACACGGGGAGCTGCATGATTCTCCTGACAGGTCCCGTCACAGGTGGCAACGGGGGATCTCGGACACAGGTGAGACTCCAGACCGGCAGGAGGCAGCAAGTGGGGTGTGCACAGGACACACACCCACCGCTGCCCAGTGCTCCCCAAGGAGAACGCACTTCAACAACAGAGAAGGATGGAGACGCGAGGTCCCCGCCCCACCTGTTTCCCCAGCAAGTCCTCACAGTGGCCCCAGCCTGTCTTATCTCCAGCGACAGAGGGTTTGTGGTGTTGGAGGTCCGAGGAGGTAGGGAAGGAGACGGGCTTTCCCGGGCAGCAGGACTGCAGGGAGCTGGCTGATCCTCCCCGTGGACAATACGGCTCAGACTAGACAGTGGCTCACCCAGCAGCCTCCCCGCTCCCCCCGGGGTCAGCTCGGTTAATATGGCTTTTACAGACTTGCCTGAGCATCCTTCCCCCTCCCCACCATTAGTCACCTGCTCTGATAGCAGAGCCTCACCCCATCCCCCGTGTCTAAGGGAGCAGCCATGGCCTCTGCTGCTGGACTGCCTGCCAGCGCTGGAGACTGGCCCCGCAGGACATGGGCTGAGACCCAATCAGCTCGTTTCACAGAGGGCCCGGCCCTGGGCTCAGAGAACAGGTTACTGAGCAGAACCCGGAGCCAGGCGAGGGAAGGACGATCTCGCTGCTGTCTAAGGCTGGGGGCAGGAGATCGGTGTGGGGGGCGTGGAAAGAGACCCGCTCCAGACCTCTCCCAGTGGCCAGGAGGCGCTGCCGACGGACACTACTTACACCCCAGTCCTGCAGCCTTACGCAGGGCTCCTGCCTTTGCAAGCTGGGGTGGAGTCTGGCTCTGGTTAGATTTTATCCTGGGCCAGAGAGCAGCCTTCCCTGCTGCTCCTCCTGCCACAGGCTCTGGGCCTCCGCTCCCTCTCCAGAGCCAGGACAGCACCACAGCTCCTGTCCAGCCCCTCTGCCCGTCTGATACAGAGAGACAGGCTCCCCTCCAGGCACCAGGGCAAGGAAGATGTGAAATGAGCGACGCTCCCCCTCGCCTCCCTCCTGAATCGGAGCCTGAACTCGTCCTATTCTGACAGAAAAGATCTTCCCCGGGGCTTCAGGGCCTGGCTGCCAAACCCAGACGTTACTGATCCTGCCCCGCAGCCAGCCAGGGACTGGGAATGCCACGGGAGCTGGGTCTGGGTAACTGGAGAGGTCCTATGGCAGTGCTGCACTGAGCTGCCTGGCCCACCCTCCTCCAACAGGAGGTGTGGCCTGGGGAGTCTGCCCAGCCGGCAGCACTCCCTCCGGATCCCAAGGGCCAAGGCAGAGTGAGGCCTGCTGGGAGCTGTAGTCCCCAGGGCCCACGTGGCCACCTTCCATGGAGGGTAGAGTTACTCTGTTCTATGCTGCAGCTCTTTGGAAAGCTGCCAGCACATCCCCTCAGCTGTTAGAGTTGGGGGGCTGCTGGGAACAACCGACCCTTTGTTAATGTGGGTTCGCCCTGCCCGCGGTGGGCTCTGAGCGGCTGCTCCCTGGGCAGGGCGATGGGGCAGAGCACAGGAGGTGACCTGAGGCTGCGTGGCGACATTCAAGCAAACGAAGTGACAGCGGTCGGGGAGTCAGTCGGGTAGAAAGCTCGTGGGCTGCTACACGGCCCCTCCACCCCAGACACGCCTTCGAAGAGGAATGGACATGCACTAAATTAAAGTGACCGCGCCTGACCTGTCGACTCGTGGGACAGTAACAGCCCAGGGGTTGGTCCGAAGCCACAGGAACGGAGCGGGGAGGGGAGAGGCGCTAGGCTAGCCCAGGCAAGCCCACGGAGACGTGGCAGTGCTGCAGTGTGCGCACCGGAGCTACCACCCTTTCAGGGGCGGCTCTTCGGGACAATGTCACTGGTAAGACAGCAAAGCACAGGGCGTGTTAGGGTGCTGGGCCCAGCAGGAGAGGCACAGGCAGCCACTCACCTGCCAGAGTTATGGGGAGCTGGACATGAAGAACCAAAACTAAATCACAGAGGGCAGCAAGCCCCAGGGAAAACCTCCCCCACCTCTCAGCCTGCGCAGACACCGCTCCACCCCCCAACACCGTCAGCACCGTCCTTCGTCACTGGGCGAACGTCAGCCTGGCTCTAGCGTCCAGAGAGGATGGCCAAGGCCCAGTTCTTGACGGCGAGCGTCGTGTTTTGCAGGTATATCCAGGAGGAATAGGTAAAGCTGGTCAGATGTTTTCTCATGCAGTCCCATGACACTTCTCCGCTAGGAGAGAGGGGAGAACAGGTTACAGGCTAACAGCCCACAGACAGCAGCTAAGCAAATGCAGCTGACTCACCCCCACGCAAGCCACTGAAGGGGACAAGCAAAATCCACTGCAGAGAAAGTCCACTCCCAAGCTTGTGCACAGACGCCCACGCACAAAGTCAACAGGACTTCTGCGGCACTCCCTCCACCCCACCAGGAATAGCTCTGCTTGCTAATCTGGGCCTGCCTGCTCACCGAGGGCAGGGAGGGACAGATCCCGTGGGGGTGAGCTCCGACACAAACACCCAGAATCACCTGCCTTGCTACGGGCAGCTGCACCTTCACATCACACCCCTGAGGCTGTGCAACAGAGCCCATGACAAAGAGACGTTTATGGGCTGGGCAGTGTTTTAGCCAGAGGGAAAAGACCCAGGGGATTTTGGGGGAAGGAAAACAGGTATGTGCCTTAGTCCAAACCTCAGTTCCACCTCTGGAAATGGGGATCAGTGACCCTGCTCTGTTTCAACTCAATTCTTTGGGGCCGGGACTGTCTCTTACCACATGCCCCCAACAGCACCAGGGGGCTCCAGGCACTACTGCAATACCCACTGATCACTCCCCGGCTCTAGTTCTAATACTCCCCTTTTACAGACTCGTACGTTGACCTAGGGAATTACTCTCAAACTGCTCCTCTTCGTTCTGATGGAGGGTAGATGGGCCTGACCCCCAGGGGAGCGGAGCCTCCCCCGTTTCTAACCCCAAAGCTCACAACCAAGACAAAAGCCAATGAAGCAGCCAGCTCTCCTCACTTGCAAGCGTCCACACACAGCTCCCATCCCCGCTCGAGGGCTGTGCCTATGGATTCCAGCGCTGGCAGCAGACAGCTCTGCAGGAGGAAGAGTAGCAGCTCCTTGAGGCATTCAGCGAAGTGCAGCACGAAGTCTGGAACCCAGGCCTGCAGCTGAGAGAGTAATTTGCTTAGCAAGGGCAATGTGCTCCGAGAATCTCTTCCACGCCGGCTGCAGCTGTCACACCCGGTCAGTTAGAGTAAACATGGGCTCCAAGGGCTCTCTCTCTCGTATGAGAAGACAAACCTCTCCACTAAACCCCACCTCGGTAGAGGGAACTGCTGCAGCTTCCCAGACGTAGGTGGAGCTGCAGTAGGCAGTGCCCCGCCCCCACTGGCGCTCAGACTGCTTCTGGGGCTAGTTCAGATTCCCACACCCCTAACACCCCAAAAGACGGGTGTGTCCCCTCAGCACTCTCGCTAGGGACAGCCTGTTCAACAGCTGAACTGAACTGCCCCTCCCGTCACACATGAGACCCGGTGTCACTGACCAGACCAGGCAGTGCTCTGCAGCAGGCTTCTGCCTCCCGCCTGGTGAGCAGCAGCTAATGCAAGTTCTCCCTTACCCACTCAATGAACCAGGCCAGGTTGTCTTTGACCCAGAAGAGTTGAGAGGAACATTTCCCAGAGACGTAAACTGCAGTCTCATTGGTCTTTGTCCACACCAGTTTCAGGTTTGGTCCCAACACAGTCAGCACTTGGGAATAGTAAACCGGGACGTTCCTCTCCAACCAGCTGGAATACAGAAGGCAGCTAGCATCAATATCTGAACAACAAAGGCAAGTGGAGAAACGGAACTACAGTGAACCCTGCCTTTAGAGACCAGGCAAATGGGGAAGGCTATAAGATTGTATTAGGAGCCTCGGGGGCTGTTCGCGAGTGGCTTTCCAAGACAAGAGGATCTCCTAATGGCTGTGCTCTTCAGTGCATTAGTAACCCCACATGCATTTAGGCTCATTTGGCCCCTCTGCATAATTCAAAACGGTCACTGACCTGTATCCCTCCAGGGAGTAATGGGACACTTTATTCCAGGCTTGTTGGGAGACTGACAAGATGCCCGAGGAGTGAAGGATGTGAGCAGAAGCAGCTGGAAAAGAACAAATGACTGTGGGAGAGGAATTTAGACAAGGTTGGCTGATCTAAGCCATAGCACCTGTGCTCAACACAGTAGGCTCTGCAGGATGGAACGGAGGCTGCTGGCATTGCTCTATGACCTTGGCTCGGAGCAGGCATCGCCACAGGCACATGACCGTGCAGAGGCAACCCACGAGGATCTTACTGCTCCGGTTAGGAGGTGGTCTGGGAACGCTGCTCAGTGTTTGAGGAGGGAGGCTGTGATTCTGTCCCAGAGGTCGCACGAGTCACGGATTCTGTGACTTCCGCAGCTGCAGTGGCCAAAGCAGCAGCCCTGGGGACAGCCCACGCTGCAGCAATCCTGGGGGTGGCCAGAGCAACGGCTCTGGGGGTGGTGTGGAGGCTGTTGGGAAAGCAGTCTTGGGGGGCCCTGGAGCAGTGAGCCACTGGGGGCAGCCACCCACCCCCTATCTTTCCCCCGAGCACCATGGCCTCTGCTGCTGGACTGCCAGCCAGCGACGGAGACTGGCCCCCGCTCTGGCCCAGGAGCAGAGATTTAGTCGTGGGTATTTATAGTAAAAATCATGAAGAGGTCACGGGCCGTGCGGTCTTATTTATTGCCTGTGACCTGTGCATGACTTTCACTACAGTGCAGCCTTACTGCTGAGGGAAGGAAGAACAGACATGGACGTCCCTCGTGGGTGCGTGCGCAGCCGGGTGGGACATGCTACCGAAGGGACGAAAGCATCCGCACAACACAGGTAAAGCCCACAGATTCCCAGCAGGGAGCCGCTAGCAGCACGTTCTCTGGGATGCAAAGGAAGGGGAACTTGCTGGGGAAATCAGCAAAGCCAGGGACATTTACAAACTCACTCTCTCCTCTGGGGATCTGATCCTGCCCCTCTCTCACAGCGTTTCCGTGGGGGAAGGGCTTACCTTGAAAAGACCCCTGCGTCCTGATGTCATGCACCAGGAAGCCGGCAGCAAACACCAGACCCACAAGCAGCAGTCGAAGCCAGGGGAAGCCGCGGCCCTTCATCTTATGCAGCAGGTTCTTGGAAACAGAACAAAAAGTAACTGATGCTGTTAACGCAGCCGATTCCAACCTGCTTAGCCACAGGCTCCTGCAGTTGAAAGTTTGGGTCCCCAATTTTGTTGGGTTCCTTTCACTTCTGCTGCTGCCCTGCACACGGTGCCTGGATGGTTCTCCACTCGCTAAGCTTGTGTTAGCCACACAGCACTCTTCTCAGCACACGGCCGCCTGGTTTCCAGTTGTTTTACACAAGCCGCCAGGCTGGAAGCAAGGAGAAAGAGCTGGCAGTGCCCTGCCAGACCCTCTGGGCACCGCTCCCAAGCTGCACTCAGACAGCAAGGAACGCCTACAGACCCCAGAAGAGAAAAGCCCGAGGACTCCCTGGGCAGCGTGGGGGAAAGTGCCAGACAGGCGCTAGGTCTCTGGGGTTAGTTTCCAAGCCTCTTCTGGCCTCCCTGCTCACAAACCGCCCTGCGTGTGAAAGCCAGTCACCTTGCAGGCTGCATGGCAGGCTGCCAGATCCTGGAGGCTGTTTGGTCCTTTCACAGCAAGTTCTTCATTAGTCACTTTGAATGAACGAACCGTTTCCTGGAGGGATTTTCGCACCTTGAAGAGAGAGAGAGACACTGAGTTCCACGACCCCGTCACGTGACAACAGCCCACTTGGGCAGACCCTCTGGGGCCAAAGCACGGCCTACCGGGCAGCCACCCAGCCCTCTCCAGTGCAAGCGGCAGCCCACCCAGAGCCCGCTCCCATCCTAGCGCCAGTCCAGTTAATCCAGCCTCACTCTCTCACACTTCCACCCACCAGGAGCCTAAATCCGCTCCCCACGGAGTGCCATTGCCACTGTGCCGGGGGGTCTGCTCCACCCCACTGGTCACGTTCAGTTAGCCTGGGTTCTGCCCCACGGCCAGCGCAAACAGATCCACTGCTGCCAGTGTAGCACCCAGACTGGGCAAAGTCTGGGCAGCCCAACTTGCACAAACCCCAGGGATTTCAGGAAGGGGGGAGGCTAGACATGGAAGAGGGAACACACTGGAAAGCCCACAAAGGCATTCGCCCTGGCCACGTAATTACAACCTCCCTTCTGGAAGACCTTGGAAAGAACTAGAGACGCACATTGGCCTGGGCTGGGGACAGCGGAGGGAGGGAAAGGAAAGCAGGCACTGAGACCGGCAGCATCACAGCACGAGTTACAACAGCCCCCGTGAGGAGGTGAAATCACGTGAGCCCCACTTGGAAAGTGCCCTCCAAGTAGGCGTGGCAGGATTCAATTTTTACGGGTAACCGTTGATCTCACCACACACAAACTGCCGGGAAAACGTTTCCATCAACAATGAGTTTACAGATAAGTAAAAGCTATGGGCTGAGATCTCAGAGTTTCATTTAAAGGTATTTACTAGGTGTATTTTGACATGCACTGCTGACAATGGGTTTAATGGTTATTAAGATTTAACTCTCTGAATCTCGACATCAACGGTCATTAAAGAATTATTCACTGACCCGAAGCATCTCCCACACCGGGGAGCATTTACCAATAAAATCAATGCTGAAAACAAACATGGATACCGTGTCGAAATGACAAATCAGCAGCAATTCTGCCCAGCTCGCGGCAAGGCAGAATTGAGACACAAGCAACTGCCTAGGCCACACAGGGCGCCGACGGCAGAGCTGGGTTTGAACCCCGATCTCCGAAATGCCAGTTCAGTGCCTTCTCCTTCTCTCCAGCACATAGTGCCCCATGGAAAGGGACTGTTGCCCCATTGTCCCTGCCCCCAGCCCATCACCTACTTTTTTGGTGGTGCCATCCCAAGACTCCAACAGATGGTTCAGGAGCAAGCTGTGAAGCCAAAGGAAACACGTCTCAGTCTCTCTGTGAGAGGATGGTGCCAGCGGATGAGGGTTTGGAAAACTGTCTGCGAGCAGAAAAGTGTTTGGCCACAGGATTTAGTGCTAAGGGACGACGTGCCCCTCTCTTCCTCTCGGCCTGTTTTGCTCCAGCTGTTGTGCCTCGCACGATCCCTCCCCAGCTCTCCTGTAGAGGATGTCAGGGCTGTGCTCTGTGTCACAGCCTGCCAGGCAGACAAGAGACTATGTCCTAGTGGGCTCCATGGAGTTTCCACGCTGCCTAGAGGTGCTTATGGAAGCCCAGTACTGCAAAGGGTCACTAGTCACGGGGAAGAGAAGGCCTGGACCACCCTGAAGGCAGCAGTACCTGACTCCATGCCACTGCCCAGTCTCACAGGATTCATGCTCCATTGAGGAGTGAAGAGACACATTGTTGGGACTCAAAGAAACATTAACACCCGGCCCCACTGTGACATTACTGACATGAACTGTGACCATACAGATAGATCATTATTGCAGCCAAAGTCCCAGAGCTGCACCAAATCTTGCACAGAGGAGGTCAAGTAAGGTAAGTTGTAATGTGCTGGTTATGATGCTGTCTGTCTACTGTCTGGGAGATTAGAGAGGCTGTCAAAATAAATAACTCGATAATAATGAGGGATTTCAATTATCCCCATATTGACTGGGTACATGTCACCTCACGACGAAATGCAGAGACCAAATTCCTAGATACTTTAAATGACTGCTTCTTGGAGCAGCTGGTACAGGAACCCACAAGGGGAGAGGCAACTCTTGATTTAGTCCTGAGTGGAGCACAAGAGCTGGTCCAAGAGGTAACTATAAGAGGACCGCTTGGGAATAGTGATCATAATATAACAACATTTAACATTCCCGTGCTGGGAGCAAAACCTCAGCAGCCCAACACTGTGGCATTTAATTTCAGGAAGGGGAACTATGAAAAAATGAGGGGGTTAGTTAAACGGAAATTAATAGGTAAAGTAACTAAAGTGAAATCCCTGCAAGCTGCATGGACACTTTTCAAAGACACCATAATAGAGGCCCAACTGAAATGTATACCCCAAATTAAAAAACAAAGTCAAAGAACTAAAGAAGAGCCACCGTGGCTTAAAAACCATGTAAAAGAAGCAGTGAGGGATAAAAAGGCATCCTTTAAAAAGTGGAAGTCAAATCCTAATGAGGTAATAGAGAGGAGCATAAACACTGCCAAATTAAGTGTAAAAATGTAATAAGAAAAGCCAAAATGGAATTTGAACAGCTAGCCAGACACTCAAAAGGTAATAATAAAATGTTTTTTAAATATGTCAGAAGCAGAAAGCCTGCTAAACAACCAGTGGGGCCCCTGGATGATAGAGATACAAGAGGAGCACTTAAAGATGATAAAGTCATTGCAGAGAAACTAAATGAATTCTTTGCTTCGGTCTTCACGGCTGAGGACGTTAGGGAGATTCCCAAAGCTGAGCCATCTTTTGTATCTGACAAATCTGAGGAATTGTCACAGATTGAAGTGTCACTAGAGGAGGTCTTGGGACTAATTGATAAACTTAACTGTAACAAGTCACCGGGACCAGATGGCATTCACCCAAGAGTTCTGAAAGAACTCAAATGTGAAATTGCGGAACTATTAACTAGGGTTTCTAACCTGTCCTTTAAATCCGCTTCTGTATCCAATGACTGGAAGATAGCTAATGTAACGCCTATATTTAAAAAGGGCTCTAGAGGTGATCCTACAGGCTACAGACCGGTAAGTCTAACGTCCGTACCGGGCAAATTAGTTGAAACAATAGTAAAGAATAAAATTGTCAGGCACACAGAAGAACATAAATTGTTGGGCAAAAGTCAGCATGGTTTCTGTAAAGGGAAATCATGTCTTACTAATCTATTAGAGTTCTTGGAAGGGGTCAAACATGTGGACAAGGGGGATCCAGTGGACATAGTGTACTTAGATTTCCAGAAAGCCTTTGACAAGGTCCCTCACCAAAGGCTCTTACGTAAATTAAGTTGCCATGGGATAAGAGGGAAGATCCTTTCATGGACTGAGAACTGGTTAAAAGACAGAGAACAAAGGGTAGGAAACAAATGGTAAATTTTCAGAATGGAGAGGGATAACTAGTGCTGTTCCCCAAAGGTCAGTCCTAGGACCAATCCTATTTAACTTATTCATCAGTGATTTGGAGGAAGGGGTAAACAGTGAGGTGGCAAAGTTTGCAGATGATACTAAACTGCTCAAAATAGTTAAGACCCAAGCAGACTGTGAAGAACTTCAAAAAGATCTCACAAAACTAAGTGATTGGGCAACAAACTGGCAAATGAAATTGAATGTGGATAAATGTAAAGTAATGCACATTGGAAAAAATAACCCCAACTATACGTACAATATGATGGGGGCTAATTTAGCTACAACTATTCAGGAAAAAGATCTTGGAGTCATCGTGGATAGTTCTCTGAAGATGTCCATGCAGTGTGCAGCGGCAGTCAAAAAAGCAAACAGGATGTTAGGAATCATTAACAAAGGGATAGAGAATAAGACGGGGAATATATTATTGCCCTTATACAAATAAATGGTGCACTCACATCTTGAATAATGTGTACAAATGTGGTCTCCTCATCTCATAAAGGATATAATGGCATTAGAAAAGGTTCAGAGAAGGGCAATAAAATGATTAGGGGATTGGAACGAGTCCCATATGAGGAGAGATTAAAGAGGCTAGGACTTTTTAGCTTGGAAAAGAGGAGACTAAGGGGGGATATGATAGAGGTATATAAAATTATGAGTGGCGTGGAGAAAGTGAATAAGGAAAAGTTATTTACTTGTTCCCATAATAGCAGAACTACGGGCCACCCAATGAAATGAATGGGCTGCAGGTTTAAAACAAATAAAAGGAAGTTCTTCTTCACACAGCGCACAGTCAACCTGTGGAACTCCTTGCCTGAGGAGGTTGTGAAGGCTAGGACTATAACAGGGTATAAAAGAGAAGTGGATACATTCATGGAAGCTAAGTCCATTAATGGCTATTAGCCAGGCTGGATAAGGAATAGTGTCCCTAGCCTCTGTTTGTCAGAGGGTGGTGATGGATGGCAGGAGAGAGATCACTTGATCATTACCTGTTAGGTTCACTCACTCCAGGGCACCTGGCATTGGCCACTGTTGGTAGACAGGATACTGGGCTAGATGGACCTTTGGCCTGACCCAGTACGGCCATGCTTATGTTATGTTCTTATGTTCTGTGTGTGTGTATCATTTTTGTATCTGAAGTTAGGAATATTGGCTCTGTACTTGTATCTCTGTGTGTTTGATTCGAAGTAGCACCAGTGAAGCATCTGGCCAGCTTAATCTGAAGAGTCCCTTCTCAGTAAGTGCCCAGTCAAGAAACACTTAATCGACAATGGACCTCGGGAGACTCCAATCCACATGGGGAGTCTTCCTGGGAATGTTCAAGGTAGCATGTGAGCAATGGCTGCTCTACCTGTAAAGAACTGAGTGATGCTGGGACATGTGACTTGCCCACGTGACTCCAAATTCCATCTTGCTGCTGTGATTTTCTACAGTAAGAACACAGCAGAGGATACAAAAGGCCCTGGAAACCCCTCCATTTTGTCTTCAACCCTGCTTCTTACCTCTGGAGGGACTTTGCTGCAAACGGAAGCTCTGAACAAAGGACTGAAGGACCCATCCCAGCTGGGGATGGACTCCAGAGACTTGATTTGAACCTGCAGTTTATTCCATCACTGCTACAAACCTGAACCAAGGACTTTGCCATCACTGTGTATGTAATTGATTATTTTAACCAATTTTAGCTCTCATCTCTGTTTCTTTTTATGAATAAACCTTTAGATTTTAGATTCTAAAGGATTGGCAACAGTGTGGTTTGTGGGTAGATCTGATTTGTATATTGAGCTGGGTCTGGGGCTCGGTCCTTTGGGATCGGGAGAACCTTTTTCTTTTACTGGGGTGTTGGTTTTCATAACCATTCGTCCCCATAAGGAGCGGTGCTGGTGGTGATACTGGGAAACCGGAGTGTCTGAGGGAATTGCTTGTGTGACTTCTGATCGCGCAGTTGAGTAAAACTGAAGTCTTCTCTGTTTGGTGCCTTGGTGGTTAAAGGCCCCCCAGCCTTGGGCTGGGACTGCCCTGCTCTGAGCAATTTGTCCTGAATTGACACTCTCAGTGGTGTCCTGCCAGAGACCGCTTTGTTACACCCTCTAACACCGGTGGCCCCTGCCGGTAGATTAGGGACTCTCCCCAGATAAGTTCATGAAGCGCAGCGCTGGCCTTTGCTGAAGCGGAGCAGGATGCGGCCGCGCAGGGAAAGCATGCTAGCCAAGCTGACTGTGCACAGACAGTTCTCGGTTTCAGGATTTAATCAGACTGGCTCATGTTCCCGACAGTCAGCAGCCCGGCTTGGCCCAGTGTGGCTCTGGGGGAATCTGACAATTACCCTAGGCTTGCAGACAAGCAGACACGCTGGGCTAGCAGCTGAACTGCCGCTCTCCGAGGGAATCATTTCTTGTTAAACTCGTCAGGCTTGCTGCCCCCCAAGGGGATGGGGACACACACACACACACACCCTTCCTCTCCCCCAGCTCCCACCCCGTTAGAACATCAGCTGTGTCCACAGACCCTGAGCCAAGCCCAGGCAAGAGGAAGTGAATGAACTGCCTCCTGCTAGGCCCAAAGCCCAGCCAGCCGTGTGCACCACCTACCTGGACTGGGAGAGGTGTTTAGCGTACAGCTGCCGCCAGACGCTGAAGCTCAGAGTATCCAGGCTCAGGCACTCACTCAGGCAGATGAGCAGCTACGCAGGAGGAAAGCAGAAAGACTGGATGGCTGCTTGTGTCTCCAGCTAGAACTGCCACCACCACGCTCCACCCCCAGCTCTGCAGCTCAACCTGCCAGGCCAAAAGCTGCGCACCTGCTTGTTGACAGAGCCTGGGACCTGATTTCCAGAAGGGCGGAGCAACCACAGCGCCCACGGAAGCAGACAGCAGCTCTGGAAACCAGGCCCACTAGTGGGACGGCGTTTCTGATCTTGTGGCAGTATTTGGCTTCCCCAGTTGAGAGAACCAGCCCTCTTGGACCACCCAGCACCACTGTGCAGTTCAAGTTCTTTCTCAACCCTTTTCTCCAGTCTAGTTCTCCCATCTCTCCAGCCACCTCGTCACCAAGGCACAGGACCCCTCCCACCTGCACTTCCCTCGAAGCACAAAAAGTGGGACTCGGCCTTTTTCCGCTGTGCTGTGATGGATAAAGAAGCCCTGAAAAGTGTTTTATTAAAAAAATGCCTTTTGCTGCCCAGTCCTTCCTTCGAGATCTCCGCACAAACAAGTCAGAGCAGCCTCGCTTCACTGGGAGCCGCCTCAGCCCTATCTGTAGGCGAGGGGGATGGTTCCTTCCCCCCAGCTGCTGGGAACAACCAGGTGTTAAAGAACAAGCTTAGCGCGCCCGGAGAATTCCCATCGCAATCAGGTTTCCTTTGCTAGGTCTCTGCTGGCCATCCTAGCGGTTCTCCAGTCATCCCCAGGAGTATTCCACGGGTAAGACTTGAACATTTCCCATAAGAGCTAAGCAGAAGGCCAGCATTTTTAAAAGCCTGTCAGACTTTCGCTATCCACCCAATGCAGCAAGAGAGGCACATCTTAAGGCAGCTCTCCAGATTGGCTGGAGCTGGGCTTGAAGAACTCATCCACAGGGCATCCTTGTCTCACTTGGTCCCACCCGGCCCTCCCTGGAGATGGTGGAACGGTACTAATGCCACAGAATCTCATGTGCAGACCAGGCCTCACCTCACTGAACAAAGACGAGCCCCAGCACCCTGCCGACTCCCCAGCGCTCACCTCGTGTCTCATGTCGGCAGGACAGTTGGGAGTGGCTCTGGACAGGAAGGAGGGGAAGTAGGTGTGCAGCGTGGTCTCCGGCTTAGCGCCAAACGCCAGCACTTTCAGTCTGGGGTACAACTGGCGTAACTGCTCCTGCAGGCTGAAGAACAGATCACATGAGCTCTCTGCGTTGGTTCCAGCCCTGAACCCACGGCAAGGCAGCGCGCGCTCCTGGGAGCCAGAGCAGGTGCTAGGAGACGGCTCTCCAGTGGGACTGCTCCTCCTAGTCACACAGCACTGGGCAGACCCCAGTTAGTGGGAATGAGGGAGCTGAGCACCATGGGGAGGGAGTGGTGGGTGGTGAGCAGCCGTGGTTTCAGGAACACGACGTTAGGACGGCTCCCTTTGCCAACGTCTCTGCTCTTCCGATCCATCTGCCCTTCCCCCATCATTCTCTTGTTTTTCACTTCCAGCCTCCTCAATCTGCCCAGCCCTCCCTGAGGTGCCCTTCCCCCCAGGCTCGCTGGACTCGGGCTCTCGAACACTCTGTCCCTGCCCCAGAGACTCAGGGATGGCAACTGGGCAGCCAGCTGCTGGGACAGGGCTTTCCTGAGGACAGGTGCAATGGGAGCTGTGAACAGCTGCTCCCAGCTCCCTGGCTGAGGAATGATCTGGTCTCCAAACCAGCAGGGAACCAGACTCCCATTCACTCATTCAGAGCGTGTCTCAGGAGTTACAGAAATGACTCAATCTAGTCAAGTAAATGAAGATCCCAGCAGGTCCCCAGCTAGTGCCACCTGCCTGGCAGGACATCTCGCACTGCGGGCACCGGCTTTTCTCCCTACCCATTTCTTCACTTGCTTGAAAGAAAGTCCCAGGGTCACACATCACCTTTTCTGTATCAAGCCCATGGGCAAGTCAGCCATACCTGGGTGATAAGGAGTTGTTGGGCATGAAGGCAAAGTCCAAGAGTGGGAAAAAGTCCTTCGGTCCAATCATGCCAAACCCTTTGGTCAGGTTTGCGTGCATCCTGCAACGGAAGAATGACTCCTGTAACCTCCGTCCTGACATGGCACTGCAGGCAGACGGGGAGCCCTGGGTGAGCTGTTCCCAAGGACTGTACATGCTTCTCGCCCCACCCTCCCATCACTGGCACTCGAACTCCAGGATTAGACACTGGATTAAATCCAAGATGCCTAATTCGAACATGGGAACATCAAACAAATCAGCCCGTAAAGAATCTCCTTCTGGACCCTTGGCCACGGGAGGCTGCTTTGTTGTTAGCAGAAACTTCCCCGCTTGCTAATACTCTTATGAGAGATTGCTTCCAAAATCAGTGAGCAAAGGACACACCAGCAGCTGGTATGAACATTCCCCACGCTTCAGGCCTCAATCGCAGGGCAGATGCCAGTTCATTCCGGGAACACAGCTGTGTGGGAGCATAGTGCGGGGGGTTCAGAATCACCGCCCCCCCATTTCAGGCCCAGTTCTGCTGTGACATATCACTGGGTGCTGAACAGGTGGTCTGGTATATTCTGCACCACTTTGTTCTGAAGAAAGAACCAAGCCCCTCGCCAGCTGCTCTCCAGGCCCAGGTCGGAAGCAGTATTACAGGCTGCACCTTACAGCTCCCCATGCATGTGGAGTCGACAACCCGAGGCCATGAGCTAAGGCTAGCTGAGCCAGGAGCAGATGAGCACCCCCAGGAATTCCACCAGGGTTGTGCTGAGGTTGTACTTTCCACTCCCACTCTCCCTGTACTGCCCAGCATGTCTCCTTGTGCAGTACACACTGCCTGTTGTTTCTACCCACACAGCACTATACCACAACGGCCTCTGATGAAAGTCTCTCTCACGCACACACTGTCACCCCCTTTCTTCTTCACAGTCAAAGTCAACAATGGGCTTGTGCACTTGTCTGCTCCTTTAGAACGAAGGGCTGGAATGGGAGGCAGGAAAGGTGCTTGTTTCTAACATTAGGGACGTAGGCCTGATCTACTCTTTCTGGGCGACTCTGGACAACTTGATACCTGGCGGGACAGTGGCAAAGGAGACAGCCTGCAGCAAACCCTAACAGAAGGTTACTCAGGCTCCCGAAGGCTGAAGAATCTGGAGAAAGGCTGCCCAAGGTCTGGCTCTCACATGACAGATGGGACGTTCCCGAGGGAAAAGACAAAGCGGGGGAAAAACCCTTATTTAAAGTAAAAACTTCAGGAATTCTCTTCTGATGCTCTACGGTGGCTAAAGAACACGTCCCCTTTATCCTTCACAGATCACCTTCAAATGGCTTCTCTAGAGCCTGGCCCTAACGCTCGGAGAAAGGACATTTTGGGGACCACATGCCATCTGCCCTCCAGACTTCTACACTACAGGTGACAACGTCCTGTGTGCCCGTTGCGCATCAACGTGCTCGTGCTCATAGTCCTTGTTTCCCACCAGTCTGCGGGAACAAGAGACCGAAACCCAGTGTCTGAAGGAGGGGAAAGGATAATTCAAGAGCTGGAGGCAGCCAGAGGCATTAGTGAGAGAGAGCAGCCCTCCCTCAGCTGCCGTCTAGATTCAGCCTATTCCTGGTGGAGTCCACCCCTGAAAGAGTCTGTTCTCCCCCTTCATAAAGCAAAGGAGCTTTCCAGCCTCCTGGGTTCACGTCCCCTCTTCTCCTTCTGTGCCACCGTCTGGTCCCCCGGCGTTCTCTCGCAATGGACAGTGCATGGTCTTTGAACAATGACCCCGCGCCCCTGCACTGCCTGGCTATCTCGGAGATGATCTGTCTGTCCCTGTAGTACTACTGCAGCTTGCCACCCTAGGCTAATCTGCAGCCTCTCATCCCAGGCCCTTCGGCCGGATACGTCCTACACCTTTTGGAGACCTCAATTCATCATCTGCTGTGGAGATGTCTAGTCGTGGGCTCTTTGTTGCAGGTGCCAGTGTTCAAGGTGTCAGTGACAGTTTCATTGGGCTGTTAATTGCAGGGCCTATTACACCAAAAAAAGAGGCCATAACCTGTAACCCTAGTTTATGGATTCATGCAACACTCAGTATGGTTAGCACCATTCAGTGTTCCCTCCTGCACAGGAATCTCCCTCCAACACCCAGCCCAAGTGCAGCTTTGGAGGGGAGCCTGCTTGTCAGACAGCAAGTAGCACAGCTGCACAACAGAACCGTCACCCCCCTCTCACACTGCGGGTGGGGAATTTTCAGTCGTTTTCGAGAGACACCGCCAGCAGCCTGGGACAGACACCCGCTTCCTTCAGAGCGCTCCATCTGCACAAGTCACCTCCCCGACCCCGTGAGCTCACTGACTCACCATGGAACCTGGCCAAAGCTGGGGGCTCACTTGTGTCACTTGCTTTAGATCTGGGTTGCTGCATTAGCAGCTGGCCAGGAACGTGAGGGCTGGACCTACTCGGCACACAACAACGCAGCTATCCCGATCTCTGACCCAGGGCGCAGCCAGGGCTCCTTGACAGCGTTCACGTCTTGCGCACCCTGCTGCAGAAGGAGCAGAACACAGCCAGGCCAGAAACCAGTTTACTTAGCCACTGATTCCCCAGAGGAGACCATGGGAAACGTAGAATCAATCCTGCTCCTCAGCTAGCCAATGTTGTCAGGATACTGGTTTTAGGCAGGGAGTAGGCAGCACTGAGTTACAGAAAACAGACACCCCAAAGGCCAAGATAATGAGACAGTTATTACTGATACTTCGTTTAGACACTGTCACCCCACTGAGGCTGAGGTCATGGGTCAAGCCTCACTGCAGGTCTAGAGAGCACCACATTTCCAACACTATACCAGTGCCACACACCATCAACCCCTGCTGAGGGCAGGAGCTTCGATGTGTCTAGTCAGACATGAACACGCGCACTCCAGGGTCTGAGGTCAGCAGGCCGAGGGTACCCGTGGCCCAGGAAGGGCTGTACAGGACGACAACTAGGGCAGGCTTTCTCCTTAGTGGAGAGAGACCAATCAAAGTCAGCTGTAACTCACATCAGTAGCCGGTCCAAGTAGGCAATTGCATACGGGGAGAGAGACTTGATCCCCAGCACTGGAAGCATAATGCCAAGCCACACTGCGTAAAAGGAGAACGCTGTTAGAACAGGATGGGGAGGAGTCTCCCAAGGGTTTCCTACCGACTGTCTGGCAACGTGGCCAGCGTAAAAGGGAAGAATGTCTAAGAGCCACTTGCCTGCCTTAAGCTATCTGGGTCCAAAAGTGTGAGCCGCTCTTGAAAGAGACAGGCAGGGAGATTAAAGGGCCAGAAGTGTGTGTGTGTGTTCGTGTGTGTGCCTGTGCGCACTGCAAAGCTGAAGTCAGCTTTGGCATTAGAAAACAGGCAGCCTGTCAAAGCCAGGCTCCAGGAATGGCATGTCCTAGCACAGGCTGGGGTGGAGCTCTACACCAGCCGGTGGGAATGCAGTATCCAAAACAGAGATAAGAAAAGTACCCAATAAAACAGCAGGTTCAGGAACTGTTACAGACTTGGGGGCTTTGTAACGAGCAACGAGCTTTGTAACTTATACAAATGACACTACAAACACTACCAGCTAGACCGCGCGTCTTTGAAGCCTCCCTCCTGTGTAAGGTGAATACGCGGGCAGAAAAGAATTGCTTTCCAGAAGGAGGGTACGTATGTCTCCTTTTTTGCATTGCGCCACTTTGTCTTTGACAATCAATTTGGCTTAGGCGACATCTACACTATAGCTCATGCCAGCATAACCTTTCACTCCGGAGCGTGAACAAACCAACCCTTGAACGACACAAGTTATGCCAGCAAAAACGCTGACAGCTTCTGCCGCTCCCGGAGGTGGGATGTTTATGTCGATAGGAGAGCTCTTTCCCGTAGGCATAGAGCGTCTTCACCACACATGCTGCAGCGGTATAGCCACACCGCCGCAAGCATAGACATGGCCTAAGACTGGTTCTTCGGTTTCTTCGGCATTTTTAAGAATGCACTGGGAGTTTCCAAAGAAGTTAGGTGATCCCGTGTTTTTACTGTTGAAAATAATTTACCCCAGCAACAAAGTCATGAAAGTGAAGTAAGAGAAAGCTAATCCCATTAAAGAGAGAGGAGCCTCACCATACATTTACAAGTCTTGCATGAATTATTTGGAGCCCCTCACCCACTGCATCCCACAGCAACCTGCCTGCAGCAACCTGCCTTTGCTATCTCAGGTATGTGCCCTGTGCTCAAGTAGAGCAAAGCAAGTGCCTGAGTGGACATTAAGTTCACTCCCTGGATCTGCCCAGACTCCATCTTCTGGACTCATCCCATTCTTACCTTTCAGTCCTTCAGTGAGGTCTGTGAATCCAGCTTGTCCCAGAGCCCACATGATTGAGAGGCATTTCATTGGCCTGTTCTGATGGGACCGTAACAGCTCTAAGTACTGAAGGGAAAATCAAACACGTTAAATTAATTTAAGGAAACACCACAGCCTCCCTCACCCCATAACGCTCTACCATGGCAAGGCAGTGAAAGGCTCAGAGCAACATTCTACAGTTCTGAACCCTGACTAAGCCACTGTGCACCATGGCTCTGACATAGGGATTTGGGATAAGGAACCAATACGACAAGAGTAGCTGAACCAAACCTGAAACTGAAGTGTTTGCATAGAGAGGGAGAACAATACAAGATTCAAAACAAAAAAGTCATATCATGAGACTAAAACTGACGGCATGTTTTAGTGTCAGGCACTCCCCCACCGCAACCAAACGCAGCTGTATCAAAGCAGATATATTGCTTCAGAGCACAGGAGGGGAACAGATATGTGGTCCAGCAGTGAAAGGTCTATCAGAGTTCAGCTGCAAATGACCTCTGCAGAGGGTTAAGACCACAGGATACACACACCCTGAATAAATCAATTCTACCTGCAAATGCATTTAAGTATTAGTGGACGCTCACTTATATCTATTATCTCCAGAAGCTGAGACAGGCCGTGGTGAAACAGTGAAAACCTGGTGAGAAGCCGCTCCTCTCCTTTCTGTTCTCTCCACATCAGTTACTGGTGCCCACAGACTCTGGACTTTTAACTGCCCACGAATACTCAGCCATTCTCCCCACACCCCTACTTAGTGCGTGGGCCCATCCCCCTAGGCCCCGCCCACAGACACAGGGAGATGCAGTCCCTGCCCTGACCACATTACACTTCAAGATAAGCGATAACAAATGGATACAAGAGAAAGGCCTGGAGAGCCAGGGTACTGCTGTAAGCTCAAGCAGCAACACGCTGGCCGGGAGCACAGGAGCCTGCTCGGTCGCTTAAAAGGATTTGGGTTTTTTTAAAGCTGTCCCTATCTGCCCCCACCCTCAGTACAGCTGCCACCAGCCAGATTTATTCTAGCTGGGAGCTCTGTGAAGGACAGGAGGCAGGCTGAACCCTGACAGAGGCTTGGAAAGCAGCCTACTTCTTCATTTCCTGATTCTCAGTTCATCAGCTGATCAATACTCATGGCCTCAGAAAGTTAGTGCCATTAGCCCCTCACTTTCAGAGAAAGGGTCCATCTCAAACGCCTGTCCGCCTGCGGGTTGCCAATACAGGGCCTTGGCGAGCTCCCCGCCCACGGCGCAGCAAGGGGAGCTGGGGCAGACAGCACAGGCAGCGGTGTCCCATAGTAAAACCAAGTGAGTCAGTGTGGAGGCCTGGGCATCGCCTTTTTTAACATTCATTAAAGAAACCGCCTGCTCCATAGCGGCTCACAGAAACCTTCAGTCGGGTCAGAGCAGTTTTATGGAGGGACCAAGGCAGGAAGCCCACAGGAGCCAGAAAACTCCAGGTTTTCTGGGTGTGGCCTTCCAGCACTCAGCCATGTTCACAGGTGGGGCCACACCCACTCCCGCCTTCTCCTCTTCTGGCCAGCGATTACTTAAAACGAACCACAAGAGAGGGCCCATACACGTGAAATTGTGGTTTGCTCTGGGCCACAGGAACACAGGGTTCAAACTATAATGGGCCACAAAAGCAGAGTCAGCAGCACAAGGGGATGGCACAAGGCAGGGGACAGCCCATGGCACAGCTGTAGTGACGGCACGGCCCTCATGCCAAAGTCAGTGTTCGTTCTTTGAATGCGTGTGATAGTAAAAAAGTGGATCTCATCTCATCACTAATTAACACCAATAATCAAAGCTAATTCCTTCTCCCCTCTGCCCAGCCCAGAGAAGAGCGCAGTGCCCTCTAACAGGGGAACCAGCTACTAGACAGGAATGAGATTCTTCAAAGAGTGGCACAACGTGGTACCTGTATTTACTGTGGCTCTATGTGTCTGGGTGAGAGGCACTGACATCCACTGCTTTATTGTGGGCCCCTTCTACCCTCGGGAACCATTCCGACCACATCCCTTTTGGGAAGGCAGCTGCTAGGAACACACTCTCTCAGTGGGTCTTCACCTTTCCAGACAACTGTACCTCTTCCAGGGGTCTTGTTTGTCTTTTGTACCCCCAAGTTTCACCTCACTTAAAAACTACAGTACTTGCTTACAAAATCAGACATAAAACCACAAAAGCATCATAGCACACTAGTACTGACAAATTACTTACTGCCTCATCATTACCACATAATTATTAAATAAATCAACTGGAATATAAATATCGTACTTGCATTTCAGTGTATAGTGCATCTAGAGCAGTATAAAGAAGTCAGTGTCTGTAGGAAATTTTAGTTTGTGCTGACTTTACTAGTGCTTTTAACGTATCCTGTTGAAAAACTAAGCCAATACGTAGATGAGTTGATGTAGCCCCTGGAAGACCTCTGAGCACCTCAATCTGAATTATCCATCACTATGTTCTATGCATGCTGGTCAGCACATGGGGGGGCGGGGTCCTCAGAACCATGTGGCTCTCTCCACTAAGCTAAGCAAATCCCTTATGGTTCACAAGGTAAGAGATCTTTCCGATGGACCGGCAGGACCCGTTGGGTAGAAGGGGAACCGCTGTTTGGTTTTACAAGCGGGCCAGCCTCGTAGATGGACGCACCCATTCAGCTCACCTTGCCCAGATTCACCGTTGCAATTTTAGGCTTGTCCAACACCACTGCCTGTATGCAGATCCGGTACCCATGCAGCGATTCCCCTGCAAAACACACGACACCAGGCTCACACTAAGCTGGAGTCCCAGCACTTGAAGGTTATGTTGCTTTTAAACACATCTCCCTTCCCCCTACAATATCCAAAAATGGAAGGGTCACCCCCGCACCTTCTGCTGGGTTCACACAGCCCGCTCCTCCGGCCAGCGGCACTCCCTCTTGCCCGAGGCCCAGCAGGATGCTTTGGGGTCCACTCTCCTTGCTTTCCGTTCCCACTCTGGGCCCCTCCCTCTCATCTCAGTCTGCTGGGCCCACACAACTGGCTCTGTTTGAAGGGAAGCACAGTCCCACCCCTGGGAGAGAATCACCTCCCCCGTGGTGATCCCCAGCAGCCCCTGCCCCACCTGCTCCACAGCGGAGGCACCAACAGCTTCTCCAGGCAGAAAAGTTTCCCGCCTAGCGCAGGCTTCCAAGGAATGCAGAGGTGGCTGCTGCTGGCTCCCAGACAGACACTGCCCCGGGGAACTCAGTGGAGCAGCCTGGGGCTAACGGCACCCTTCTTTAAATTGAAAAGAGACACGGGGGAGGGGAGCAGGAGGACAGTGGCTGGTAGCGGCTCATTCACTCCTTACTGCTTCACCCTGATCATGCATAGTGCACATTGCAGCCACGCTGCCGCACTGAACCTGTAGCACAGGGGTGGGCAAACTTTTTGGCCTATGGGCCACTTCAGGGTTGCTAAATTGTGTGGAGGGCTGGGTAGGGAAGGCTGTGCCCCCCCAAACAGCCTGGCCCTGCCCGCTGACACCTTCCCACTTCCTGCTCCCTGAACGTCCCCCTCAGAATCACCGACCCATCCAACCCCCGTTCTTTGTCCCCTGACTGCCCCCTCCAGAGACCCCTTGCCCCCAATCCCCACCCTGGGACTCCATCCCCATTAAGCCCCCCTGCCCCTTGTTCCCTGATCAACCTATCCCATGATGCCCCACCCTACCTGCCCCCCAGATCCCACCCCCACCCTACCCAAACCCTGCTACTCCTTGTCCCCTGACTCCTATCCACACCCGCGCCCCCGACAAACCCCCGGGGCTCCCACGCCTATTCAACCTCCCCGTTCTCCATCCCCTGATCACCCCCACAGAACTTCTGCCCCATCCAACTGCCCCCTGGGACTCTCTGCCCCTTATTTGACCCCCAGCCCCAGTACCCTTACCATGCTGATCAGAGCAACATGTCTGGCAGCCACGCAAAGCCAGACACGCTGCCCCGCAACCCCACCCCAGAGCGCTGCCCATACAGCGGCATGGCTGTAGGGAAAGGGGAACAGCAGTGGAGGGGTCGGGAGCTCGCCTCCCCGATTGGGAGCTCAGGGGCCTGGCAGGACAGTCCCCCGGGCTGGATGTGACCCGTGGGCTGTAGTTTGCCCAACCCCTGCTGTAGCAGCTCCCTGTGAATTAAAATGTGAAGGTGGAAGAAGGACAAGAAGCTCTTTCCGATTGTGGGGTCAGCACATTAGCACAATGGCTCTGCTAAAATGATCAGCAGTGAAATAGTTAATGTTAGTATTTATGTCATCTTTAGGTTTCAGAGTCAACACTGGGGCAATTCACACCTCTCATAGAATATCAGAGTCGGAAGGGACCTCAGGAGGTATCTAGTTCAACCCCCTGCTCAAAGCAGGACCAACCCCACCTAAATCAGAGCTATTGTTTCAGGCAGCCCACAGAGTCACAAATAGACAGCATCAGTTCACACACTGATGACATATTCTCCATTTTCTTATTTAAAAAGCTCAGGGGAGAGGAACCGCAGCAAACTTTGCAGCCCCAAGACATGCAGCCCCCCAGCTATGACTGTGTGCACACTGCAAGTATCCTATAATGATCACTCTAGGCTTGCTACTGAAAGCTTAGGCGTGTGCCAAAAGTCTAAGAGAAAGAAGGGGCTAGGATGAGGGTATTTTCCGGGAGGAGTTCTCAGCTCAGGAATTCCCTCCCTGCTACAGGCCAACAGAGTCCAAATCCAAGCTGCAACCATCAGAAACGGAAATAATTCAGAATGGGTTTCTCCCCAGCAGTCTGCTCGCTTAACCGTACAACCATCTACAACCCATTAGGATAGCTGCTAGTGACACACAGAAACACACAGAAAGAGTGTCAAAACCTTCCTCAGCCCCAGAATGTCTCAAACCTATAAACTCTAGGCTGGGCCTATGAACAAACCTCCTACACTAGTAGAGCTTGGAAGAACCAAACACAAACCGTGCCCGTAGCCTAGAGATACATTGAACTGACCCAGCCCTGGTTCAGTGGGCTCTTACCAGGAGTTTTGTCCAGCTCTTGCAACATCGTATAAATACAGTGATCGAAGAAGAGCTCCAGCACGCTGGAGGCTTTCACTAGCAGAGACTTGATGATGCTTCTCAGCTCCTTGCTCACAAGACTGTAGGGGTAATCTGGAGCCAGAAGAACACACAGGTGTGAGGGAATTTCATGGGCTCACATTAATACAGGCTACTATCAAAGCGTGCAAGTGTCTTCAAGGAAACATGGCAATCCCAGATCACGTGCAACGCAGGGTCAACAAGTGACTCATTCTCAGTTACGCCAGAGTAAGTGTGCGGAGTTTAGGAATAAAACTGCTGGTTTCACCAGAATCACATGGGATTTGGGGGAAATAACTTCACAGCTCTGTCTCTGTCTTCTAATCTACAGAACAGAGTTCTGCAGTCAGAACCTCGGTGGTTTGGCAATGCATAAAGCCAACGGGACTCCTGCAAATAATCTCAACAGAAATCTCCGTATTCAGATTCTTACTCCCAGGTAGACAGTGAACCACCACTGGAGCAAGTCATGCTGACCTGTGATTAAACCCCAGCTTCTCAGGCAACAGCAGTGCTCCAGAGGTGGGTTAGCAAGGACTGTAGGGGTTCCCAAACTGCACGTGAGAGTTGCTTGATTATTAACTGGAGGGGTCACAAGTATATGTGCAAAAGACAGCAACTGCTATAAAATATATCATTTCAATCTAGTGTTTTAGAAAGCACACACACCTTCCCATCGCAAAGCAGCGCATGTACTTCACGAAGCATTGTAACCATATAATGCAGCAATCCCTGTTCCTAAACAACACATCTGTTTGTCGTATCACCGCCTTCAGGAAACCGGTCTCTGGAGACTGGAGTATTGTGCGCACAGGTTTGTTATTTTGAGACTAAAGATGGGACTGAGACAACACAAGACGGTTTGACTGTTCTGCAGCTGACAAGCTGCATTAAACTGCAGACCAGTCAGAACACGGAGATCAGCAAAAAAGGTAATTTATCAATTACCAGTCAGCCACACAGGTTGACTGTTAAATGATAAACGGGTTGGTGCTGGGGGGAGCACTTGCAGGGGCAATAGCCACTCCACATTTGCCTCACCCCCCACACCCGGAGCCAACCTTCACAGCACAAATGTCCAACGTTGCACAGAAGTCAGGTGCATGGTACGGCACTGCCACCCTCATTTCTGCACTTGGGCACCCAGCCAGCAGCCACCGCACTCCAGCCACCTCTCTCTGAAGGCAGCTGGGAGGCTGTGGAAAGTGATTCACACACACACACAAATATCTCTCTTCCCAGCAGACTGAGCACCCCCGGGCCTCCCTTTCTTCTGCACGGCTGCGGCCCTGCTTTCACAGCTGCCCGGCTCTGAAGGCTGCACCTCCATCAGCAGCAGCGCAAAAGAAAAGCTAGTAATGGGGTGCTCAGTCTGCCGTGAAAAGTGATAAAGTTTCTTTGTGCCCTCCCCAGTATTAAACAGAAACATCAAAGTGACTTTTATGCTTATAAACAATAATTCAATAAAAATGGGTTTTTGTCTTAATTTAAACGCAGTAAGAAAAGGTAAATTCATTTGGAACAGGGTTATCAATTTAGCATTTAAAAGAATGTTAAATATAAAAATTTGCTTTTAATTTATAAGAGGAGTCGCAATCGGAGGCTTGCTGTTCGGAAGAGGTTGCCGATACAAAAAGTTGGAGAACCACAGTCATACAGGAACTGTGTTGCCCAATTTTAGAAATGCAGGCTCTTGTGGAGCAGGTAGGATTAAGGAAAGTCACTAATTTGTCAGTCCTCTGCCATGTGTGAAAACAGTGACTTTTTAACTGGTGTATACAGACATCAAATTACAGAAGTATACAAAATGAAGCAAGTGCCCCATGCTTTATCTGCACAGTCCAGATAACGTTTATGATTCTGCTCCACCCCCGAGGTACACAAAAGCCTGCTGACTGAGGAAAAGCTACTTTTAAAAGGAAAAACATCTCACTTTGTATAACATGCACACACACAAAGTATCTGAAACAGAGGGGTGCCGGCACCTGGTTCATATGCAGAGTGAGCTTTAAAATCCAAAGATTAAAATCCAGTAGCTGCTTGGAACTCAGCCTCCATGGCTCCTTTGGTGGCTGCTGAAACAGCAGTAGCCACTATCAAAAATTTTGTGCAAGCCCAGCATAGATAAGGCCAAAGTCAACATATTCAGCACTTCACTCCTTCAGTCCTCAGATTCCGATATCCCAAGGCCAGACGAGACCACTGGGACCATCTAGTCCAGCGGTCTCCACACTTTTTATGCCATGTCCCTCCTTACTGCTGTCCATGCTCCGCACACACATACCCTGGGAGCCTTGCTTCGGAGCCAGGGCTAGGGCCATGGCTGGGGCCAACAGTCGGAGGGAGTAAGGGGGCCAGTGGCACTCCCTCCCCCATGGGAGTCGGCCTGGACTCTGTCACCCCCCTTAAAGCTCCCCCGGACCTCCTTAAACATTCCTCCACGCCCCCCTAGGAGGGCATGCCCCACAGTTTGGGGACCACTGATCTAGTCTGACCTCCTGAGAACTTCAAAAAGAATTCCTAGAGCCGATCTTTTAGTAAAACAGCCTATTTTAATTTAAAAATGGTCAGTGATGGAGAATCCACCACAGCCCTTGGGAAATTATTCCAGTGGTTAATTACTCTCTCTGCTAGTTCATCTGTACGGTTGAGAAATTCCAAGGATGTTTTACTACTGGCAGCATGAGACCCGAGCATGTGTCACTCAAACTAAAGTACCCCATCATTATGGACCGTTTTTCCCTACACATTATACACAGGTGCATCTGGTTCCCTGCTGTGATTTGATGGTCTGCAGCAGACACCAACTAATATCCTATCTTGTGCTCCACCCACCAGGACCATAATCTGTGCCTGTGAGGGACAAAAGAACTATAGCCCTGATGAGGGCTGATTTTCTTTAGAATACTGGGTATTAACTCAACCTCAGGGTCATGATTTTTCCTCTGTCATGTAAAAATGGGATCAGGTTTGTAAGGAAGGGATCAATTTGGGTTTAAAATGAGACCTGTATCTCAGAGTTACAGTTATAAAGTTTCCTTATGGTGATGATTAGACCACCAGCTATTAAGTAGATTGGTTAATTTTAAGCACCATGTCATGCAGATCTGCTCTGAGAAGGGTTAGACAGCAGAGTGGTAAAAATGTCCGAGTTCTGTTTGAACCATTTCTCCACTGCAAGCCCTTTTCTGAGTGCGTCCGTGGGTGTTGGATTATGGGCTCTTTTTTGCCAGCACTGATTCAGTGTGTGTGTCTTCAAAGCACCTAGCTCAAAAGGTGTATCAAAACTGACCACGATGTCTATGTTAGCTGGCTGGCATCAGTGTTTGTAAAGCAACATGCAGGAGCAGAGCATGGCTATCAGGATGAGGTTTTAGTGTCCTCATGCCGCCCATCTCACACCGGACAGTATGTTATTTAAAGAGACACTGACCAGGAGTATGCTGGCTGAGAGTGGGGTCACTCCGAGGGGTCTGCAGCTTGTAGTTCAGATATCCAGCCAGGTCTTTAACCCACACAGATGGGTTCTCAGGAAACACATTCTGACTTTTATTCAGCTCCTTCTGGAGTTCTGTCAAATCAAGCTGTAAAGACACACCAAAAAACATGGCATTAAATCTCAGTCTGAAATTCAGAGAACGCATCTGAAACCTAAGTACCCCTCAGTATGGAAGAGCGCGATCTGAAATACAAGTTGTGTAAAAAGACAGTTGAACTAAATTTCCATCTATACTGGTGCAAAAAGAGCCCTGCATTTCCAACACAGGACATACAGGCTTCCTAGAGCCGCAACCTTCACTGCTCCCCCTGCTCACCACTCATTTGCATCATTACATGAACAGCAGTAGTGGTACTGACACACAAAATCTGGTTTTGTTTTTTTTATACAGAAACTATCAAAATCAGCAAAGCCCAGTGCCGAGGACAAAGAGAAGAAGAAAAAATATGCAGGGATCTGAACACCTGTCCAGAACTGAACAGATTTTCGTAATAAGACTGAAAGTCAGTAAAGCGAATAAAAATAAAACGCTGTTCTAAACTGAAAAGGGTCTATGCAGAACTTGCCCTTTCTTGCTTCCCATGACTATGAAAGTCAGAGCTGGAGACTAAAATATATTTTCACTGCCTTACACACCTGTTAGCACTAGCAAGCCAACAGCTGAAAGGGAGTCACAGCTGGACTCGACTATTTCTTGTAGCAACAGAACTATTTGCTAAGTTTCAATTACAAGGCCAATTGGTTCAATTTGTGCATCCCCACCAACCGGCAAGGGGGAAAACAGGTGTGTTACCAAAGGCATAATCTGAAGATAATGAGATAGCATGTAGCTGCATTTTTCCTAGCAGTCTGAGAGTCAACCATGCTGAGCTGTCCACACTTACAGATGCAGTTGTGCATAGTGGTATCAAAATCAGTGCACTCAGGGGCATCAACCTGCACAGAGACCTGAAGGGAGGAAGTGACTTGATAGCAAGATTCCTTGTTTGACTGAATGACCCCAAACCAACACACTGGGCCAATAACTAGTCTACTTCAAGGTATGTTTTTATCATTGTCATTCTCTACCTTGCATGTTGTCAAGAATCAGCCGTGTTTGTCACTTCCGCAGTTCCAGACTAAGAGTCCTGTGGCACCTTAAAGACTAAGTAA
>ML677411.1:128681-167474 GCA_007922305.1 Dermatemys mawii
AGCGCAGAGCCTCTCCCCACATGTGCCATGGGGCAGAGGGAGCCCTGGCCTGGATTTGCACCACTCCTGCTTTCTGGCTCCGTGCTGCACATTTCAATCTCACCACAAGGGGGAGCCCCTGGTAAGACAGAAACAGGCGCCTGGCAGCTGTCTACACCACGGTGGGGACCCAGGCTGGGCAGACAGACAGACACTAGAGGGGCTCCAGCTAGTGCCTAAAACTAGCAATGTGGGTGCCACGGCTAAAACAGCCCCCGGCCCGCCCATCTGCACGCGGGTGACTAGCCAGGGTCTCTGCCCAGCCCCGGCGTCCACACTGGACTAACAGCTCAAGCCCCACTAGTGCCGGACTCTCCGCCCAGGCTGGGAGCTTGCCCCTCACGGCAGAGTAGCCATGACAAGCAGTGGGGGAGCAGAAAGACCCGGGTCGGGGGAGGAAGAGGGCAGCTCGGGGTTGCGGGGGGGGGGGGGGGAATGAACAGCCTGTGGGGGGAGCGAGTAGGCCCAGGGTGGGAGGACATCCCCAGGCAGAGAGCAGCCCCGGGGAGGAGGGGGAGGGAGAGGGCAGCCCCAGCTCTCTGCCCTTGATGGGCAGGAGAAGCCAGCGCTGACCTGTTTGCACACAGCCCCTCTGTGCCCAGCCCCTGGGGTGCCAGGCAGCCCCTGCCCTCCCCCACCGGCAGCCCCCGCCCAGCAGAGGCAGCCCCCAGCGTCCCCGAGTCACCTGGACGAGGCTCCGGCCTGCTGCGGCCCCAGTACCTCGAGAGCGCGACCCCCCTCCCCCCAGCTGTGTCACAGAGCCCCCCCTTCTCAGCCAATCAGACGGCAGGACTGGGGGCGCACACAAAGGGTGGGGCAGGCTGGAGGGACCAGGGCCAGGTGTGGGGGGAGGGGAGCTCGTCCTCCAGCTGCCCCTGGCCTCTCTCTGAGCTGCCACTGCCCGGGAACGAGCCAAGCGCCCCCGAGATCTGCCAGCAATGGAGCCCCCCCATGTATGGCTGGGGGGCCGAGGTGGAGCAGAGGCCCCGACAGGCCGGGAGGAGGCGCGTGTGTCCCCGGGCCCGGGCCTGTCTCAGGCCAGCCCTTGCTGACGGCCCCGTGCGCTTGGCTCGGCTCCCCCTTGGGCAGTACTCAATAACAGAACTAAAAGTAGCAATTTGTCAACAAAAGAAACTTCAAAAATAGACTCCAACTAGAAACTGGAATTAATTTGCAAACTGGACACCATTGAATTAGGCTTGAATAAAGCCTAGGAGTGGCTGTCATTACACCAACTAAAATCTCTTTCCCCATGCTAAGTATCCCCCCACTGTGACTCACACCTTCTTGTCAACCGTTTGAAATGGGCCACCCTGATTATCACTACAACAGTCCCTCCCCCTCTCCCGCTGATAATAGCTCACCTTACTTAATTAGTCTCGTGGAGTTGGTATGGCGACCCTGCCTTTTCATGTTCTCTGTGTGTATATATCTATATCTATATAGATCTTCCTACTGTATCTTCCACTCTACACATCGGATGAAGTGGGTTCTAGTCTGTAAGATGCCACAAGGACTCCTCCTTTTTCCAGGGCCCTTCAGTCGCTTTTCTCCCTGCCTGGCGCCCCCGCACTCCGCTGGGTTTACAGAGAGCGCACAGACCCCATTCCACGCACACCTCTTTGCATTTGCATTAGTAGGGGGCCCCCCAGCTCAGCCAGGAGGGGGGACAGTGCCCAAAGCCAGGCCATGTTCCCTGAGAAACACCTGCGAGGCCCCACCTGTGCCGTGAAGCAGTCGGAGAGGTTTGCCCTGCCCCCGGTACAGCCTTTGGTGGAGGGTGGGCTGGGCGAGCTGCAGGCCATAGGCTCTGCATGGGGCAGGGGACGGACAGATGCCTGAGGTCGGAGCTGGGTCCGCAGAGACCCGGCTCTCTAGGACAGCCAGGGCCCAGGCCAGGCTGTGCCGCAGACCAGACACAGCGCTTTGACCGTGTGTGGAAACGAACCAGCAGCGAGGGGCCCCCGGAGACTCCCTGTGCCAGCGGGGCCTCTCGGGGCAGCACGCACCGGTCCCTCCCCAGCCCAGTGCTCAGAGCCCCTGCCAGGCTCTGCGGCTGGGTCACTGCGAAGGCAGCCCCACGCCTGATCTGCAGAGTCAGCCCGCGCCTGCTCACCGCCAGCCCCCGGGCGCCGTGTTTGGGTTTTGACATCTGCAGCCCTTCTGCTGTCGGGCAGAGCAGGCACTCAGCCAACAGCCAGCCGGATGGAAACAACCTGCTCCGGCAGCTGAGCCGGAACGGCCCCCGCGCCAAAAATCCATCCCGGGCTATTTCCAGCACCCCCCCAAACAGCCCCGAGCGTCCAGCTGGGATGCGCAGATCCTGACTGGGGCTGGGTTGGCGCAGGGGAGCTACATGAGGCCTGCAGACTACAGCTCCCAGCACGCTCCGCTCCAGCAGCCAGGCCGCTCTGCCTGCTGGGACCTGCAGCCTCAGTGGCCTGTTCAGGATGGGGCCAGGTGGGTGAGGTACCTGCCCCCCTCGTCTCTCTGCTACCCTGGCTACGGCAGCGATTCCATCCGCTCCCCGCGCTGCTCCCAATGAGCAACAGATCTCCGAGCCCTGCTACCGGGGGTGGGGGGGGAACCGCCAGCCCCAGGGCTGGGGCGAGGAGGATTCTGGCCTCGCAGAGCTGTGCGGTGCGGAAGTGGGGCACAGCGCCCATTCACACATCCTCTCCTGCTCTGCCGGGGGCGCCCGGACCCTCCCCCCCGGCCCGGGGTTTGCAGGCGGAGACACACCAGGGCTGTCATGGCAGAGACTCGTCCCGCGCTGCTGAGCGGTGAGACCAGAGCCCAGCCACAGCGCAGCGATGGCACGGGGGCACCTGGGCTCAGAGCCAGGCAGCCCCAGCCCCTCTCTGCGCCTGTGTGCCAGGAGCAGGCGGAAGGGCCCGAGGCTGGGCAGTCGGACACACAGGCTGGGCTCTGGGGGGACGGGTGACGGACAGGGGGCCTCGGTCAGCCTGGAAAGCAGAGGGAACGGGAACAGGTGCCCAGCTGGGTCTGCAAGGGGCAGATTATTTTGGGGACGAGGAGGAGGGTCACAGAAGCAACTATTTCCAGTCAGCAACTGCCCAGGAGTGTCTGCGATTTATTTTTAGCACCCCCAAGCACGCTTGGCGCTTCTGCCCACCGAACTTACACCAGCTGGCCAGCCCAGCCGGGAATCGGGGTGGGGGTCTGTCTGTGCACTGCGGGGCCCCCAGGATCCAGACTAGATGGCCCGTGGCTGACCAAGCTGGTAAGCCCCATGTTCCCAGGACTCACCACCTTCCGATAAGACTTGGGTGGGGAGCCGGAGAGGTTCCTCCACACAGGGTGGGGCTCAGAAGCTTTGGGCTTTCCCTTGGTTACATATGGAGATGGACTGAACGAGATTTGGGGGAGTGAGCTCCACACCCCTGGCTCCAGGGACCTCTCCCTTCCCCCGCCAACGCCCCAGCGCCCAAAATCCTAATGCAGAGACCCCCCGTTGTCACAGACCTGCCTGATGAGTGCCCAGGGCCCCACTTCCAGCCAGGGCCCTACTTCCAGCCAGGGCTCCTGGGTCTTCTGCTAGAACAGGGGTGGGCAAACTTTCTGGCCCCAGGGCCACATCGGGATTGCAAAATTCTATGGAGGACTAGGTCAGGGAAGGCTGTGCCTCCCAAAACAGCCTGGCCCCGCCCTCTACCTGCCCCCTCCCACTTCCCACCCCCTGACTCTGCCCCTCAGAACCCCCAACCCATCCAACCCCCCTGCTCCTTGTCCCCTGATTGCCCCCTCCTAAGACCACCCCCAACATAACTGTCCCCTCCAGGACCCCATTCCCCCACTCAACCACCCTCGCTCGCTGTCCCCTGACTGCCCCAATCCCTATCCATCCCCTCACCCCCTGACAGGCCCCCGGGACCCCAACTCCTACCCAACCCCCACTGCTCTCTGTCCCCTGACTGCCCCTTATCCAACGCCCTGGCCCCGGCCCCCTTACCATACTGCTCAGTGCAGTGTCTGGCTCTGCGTGGAGCCAAACACACTGCCCCACGTGAGCGTGCAGCCCCGCCCCCCAAGGCACTGCCCGTGCAGTGACGTTGCTCCAGGGGAAGGCCAGGGGCAGCCTCCCAGGCCGGGGGGGTCAGATGGGACAGTCCCGCAGGCCAGATGTGGCTCACGGGCTGTAGCTTGCCCACCCCTGTGCTAGGGCCATGTCCCCAGCTCATTTCCTGAACACCAATGCTAGAGACCAGCTGGGAACCCCGTTGCATGCGGAGGGGATTCGGGCCTGTCTCAGCCCCACAG
Source organism: Dermatemys mawii (assembly GCA_007922305.1). NCBI lineage: Eukaryota > Metazoa > Chordata > Testudines > Dermatemydidae > Dermatemys > Dermatemys mawii. Next base: position 133,002 of record ML677411.1, read on the forward strand.
GGACCAGGGATTAGAGATGGAGCACAGGAAACCGCCCCTCCCTCCCACACTTACCCCGAGACCCCTACAGAAAGCATCACAGCTCAGAGCAGCAGACACAACCAGGACAACACCTTGTCGGATTCAAAGCTCCTCTGGCTGGCAACAGCGAGCCCCCGACTGCTCCATCCGGCCTTGCTGCTGTACGAAAGCAGGTCACAAGGAATCACGTCCCATTTCCAGGCAGCACCAAGAGCCTGAGCGTCCCACGCGGCCAGCGCTGCCCAGCTGGGGCGTTTGGGGCATGGCGCACAAACAGGCTCCCTGCTTCAAACAGTGACACGTTCCACTGAACACAGCGGTGACAGCATCACGCGGCACAGTGCACTTCATAATTAAACGATATGCACCAAAATAAGATCACAAGCAACGACTGCGTATGGCAGGCCTGGGGAATGAGGACATGGGGGGACAGTGCTGCACAAGGAGACACACCACACTAGTAACGTGCAGCAGCTTTCTGTCCCCCAGCCCTGATCCCGCCTGGCCATGGGCTGGGGCAGCTCGGCTTCAGTGCTTCGAGAGCCGACACCAAATCTCCTCCTTGTTCCAGCAAAATCCAACCCCACAATGCACCAGGCCTCCTGCAAAGGCCTGGATGAACCAGGCGCTTACTGTGGGGACACCCCCATGGTGCCCAGAGCTGTGCCATGCTGGTCAGTTACCAGCAGCCAAAGGGCTGGTGCGATTTGCACAAAGCAGAGCAGAATGCAGCTGCCCGTACCCAGGCCATGCTCTGGGCTCTCCGATTCTGCACACCTCAGCCAGGACTGTCATCTGCAACTTCGGGGTGTCTCACTCCTGGGGGGCAGGGCCCATGCTACATTTGTACTCTGCTGCTGGCTATATCCCGCCGTGCATGCCAAGGTGGGCACAGGCCGCGGGGGAGCAGCAGACAGTCATCGCACACCTGGAGAGGGGGCAGGTGGAGGCCAGGTGCTCGGGAACTGAGGGCTATTCCTCACAGGGAATCAGCAGAGTCACTATTATCCACAAGAGAATCAGTGCAAAACAAACAGAATGTAGCTATGCTCCTCGCCTGCACCTCTAGAGAGCAGCCCATTGCGAGGGGCAGACAGGAACCAACAGCCTTTCTGCACTGGCCCAAGGAACTAACCCATCTGGGCACCTGTGACGTTATTAATATGAGCTGGGACCGTATAGACCATTGTTGCAACCAAGGTGCTGTACTGGCACCAACTCTTGTAGTAAGGTGTCTAGGAGCAGGGTGTGGTTTGCTGGTTAGGATTATCCTCTCTGGGTGTGTGTGTCATTCTTGTATTTAAAGTTATAAGTAATGGTTCTATCCGGTCTGTATCTCAAACTTGTGCTGTGCTTCTGGGTGACACCCCAGACAAGCCTAGTCTGTTTGATGGCCCATTAAGGACCATCAGCTACACAACTGACCCACTGAGAGAAGGCGGACACACCTTGTGACTCAACAAGGTATGCAGGGACCTGCCCACGGACAGAACTCTGTGGTTTTTCCATGACGTGTGCTGGGTAGCTCGTGTCTGAAACAAAGCAAGCAGAGGCCACATGGCAAAAGGACTATAAAAGGCAGTTGCATCATCTCCATCTCGTCTTCAATCCTGCTTCTTCCTCTGGAGGGACTTTGCTGCAAACGGAAGCTCTGAACAAAGGACTGAAGGACCCATCCCAGCTGGGGATGTTTGTTCTCCAGAGACTTGATTGGAACCTGCAGTTTATTCCATCACCGCTACAAACCTGACCCAAGAACTTTGCCATCACTGCATGTAATTGATTCCATTTCACCAGTTCAAGCTCTCATCTCTATTTCTTTCCTTTTATGAATAAACCTTTAGATTTTAGATTCTAAAGGATTGGCAACAGTGTGATTTTGGGGTAGATCTGACATATATTGACTTAAGTCTGGGACTTGGTCCTTTGGGATTGGGAGAACTATTTTTCTTTTACTGGGGTATTGGTTTTCATAACCATTCATCCTCATAATGCCTGGCACTGGTGGGGATACTGGGAAACTGGAGTGTCTAAGGGAATTGCTTATATGACTTCTGGTCAGCCAGTAGGGTATAACCGAAGTCCTCTCTGTTTGGCTGGTTCGGTGCCTTGGTATGCAAAGGACCCCCAGCCTTGGGCTGTGACTGCCCTGCTCTGAGCAATTTGTCCCGAATTAATACTCTCAGTTGTGTCCCACCAGAAGCAGCATCGTTACAAGGGAACTAAAGAGCCATGGGATGAGAGGGGAGGCCCTTTCATGGATCAGTAACTGGTAAAAAGACAGGAAAACAAGGGGTAGAAATAAATGGTCAGTTTTCACAGTTGAAAGAAGGAGCTGTACCTGGGACCAGGGTTGTTCTACACATTCATAAATGATCTGGAAAAAGGGGTAAACAGTGGGGTGGCAAAATTTGCAGATGATACAAAACTACTCCAGATAGTTAAGTCCCAGGCAGACTGAAAAGGTACAAAGGGATCTCACAAAACTGGGAGACTGGGCAACAAAATGACAGATGAAATTTGGTGTTGACAATTGCAAAGAAATGCTCATGGAAAAAATACAAATGGATTTTCAATTAGCTGGTGCCACATAAGAAAGATTTTACAGTCACCGGGGACAGTTCTCTGAAAACTTCAGCTCAATGGGCAGCAGTGGTCAAAAAGGCTAATAATATTCTAGGAACTATTGGGAAAGGGAAAAAAAAATTAGACAAAAAATCATGATGCCACTATATAAATCCATGGTGTGCCCACATCTTGAATACTGCATCCAGCTCTGGGCACCCCGTCTCAAAAACTATAGAGTGGAACTGGAAAAGGTTCAGAGAAGGGGAACAATGAGGATCAAGGGTATGGAACTACTTCCTTACAAGGCGATTAAACAATTTAGGGCAATTCAGTTTAGAAAAGAGAAGACTAAAGGGGGATATGACAGAGGTCTATACAATCCTGACTGGTGTGGAGAAAGTGAATAGAGAAATTATATTTATCTTTTCACTAGCACTGTTGATTAATCACAGTTAACTCACACAATGTAATCGAGATTAATCGCACTGTTAAACAATAGAATACCAATTGAAATTTATTAAATATTTTTGGATGTTTTCTACATTTTTAAATCTACTGATTTCAATTACAACACAGAATGCAAAGCGTACAGTGCTCACTTTATATCATTACAAATATTTGCACTGTAAAAATGAAAAAAAATAATATTTTTCAGTTCACTTCATACAAGCACTGTAGTGCAATCTCTTTATCTTGAAAGTTGAACTTACAAATGAAAATTATGTACAAAAAATAACTACATTCAAAAAGAAAACCACGTAAAATTTTAGAGCCTACAAGTTCACTCAGTCCTACTTCTTGTTCAGCCAGTCGCTAAGACAAACAAGTTTGGTTATATTTACAGGAGAGAATGCTGCCCGCTTCTTGTTTACAATGTCACCAGAAAGTGAGAACAGGAGTTTATGTGGCACTGTTGTAGCCGGCATTTAAGGTATTTACGTGCCAGATATGCTAAACATTCATATGCCCCTTCATGCTTTGGCCACCATTCCAGAGGACAAGCTTCCATGCAGATGATGTTTGTTAAAGAAATAATGAATTAATTAAATTTGTGACTGAACTCCTTGGGGGAGAATTGTACATCTCCGGCTCTATTTTACCTGCATTCTGTCATATATTTCATGTTATAGCAGTCTCAGATGGTGACCCAGCACACGTTCATTTTCACAGAATCATAGAATATTAGGGTTGGAAGGAACCTCAGGAGGTATCTAGACCAACCCAACTAAATCATCCCAGCCAGGGCTTTGTCTAGTCTGACCTTAAAAACCTCTAAGGAAGGAGATTCCACTACCTCCCTAGGTAACCCATTCCAATGCTTCACCATCCTCCTAGGGAAATAGTGTTTCCTAATATCCAACCTAGACCTCCCCCACTGCAACTTGAGACCATTCCTCCTTGTTGTGTCATCTGGTACCACTGAGAACAGTCTAGATCAGGGGTGGGCAAACTTTTTGGCCTGAGGGCGACATTGGGGTCACAAAATTATATGGAGGGCCAGATAAGGAAAGGCCCTGCTCCAATCTGGCCCCCTCCCACTTCTGGCCCCAAGCATGCCCCCTCCCACATCCCGCCCCCTGACTACCCCCTCAGAATCCCCATCCAATCCCCTCCCGTCCCCTGAATGTCCCTTCCAGAGACCCCTAACCACCCCACAGGACCCCACTCAATTCCCCTGCTCCCTGTCCCCTGACTGCTCTGACCCCTATCCTCCCTCCCACCCCCTAACTTCCACCCCAGAACCCCACCCCCTATCCAACCCACCCTGCTCCCTGACTGCTCCCTCCAGACTACCCCCCAAATCACCACCCTGGAACCCCCAATCCTCCTCCGCCCCTTTACCATGAGTGCTGGTCCGGCTCTGGGAGAAGAGGGGGAGCACACAGTCCCAGCCCCCCAGAGTGCTGCCCCAGTGGCATGGCTCCAGGGGAGGGGCTGAGGACACAGTCCCGGGCCCCGGAGTGCCGCCCCCGTGGCGCGGATTAGGGGAGGAGGAGAGCACGCAGCCCTGGCCGCAGTGCTACGCAGCGCGGCTCCGGGGACGGGAAGGGGCCAGCCTCACTGGCCGGGGGGCCGATGGGACGGTCCCGCGGGCCATAGTTTGCCCACCCTTGGTCTAGATCCATCCTCTTTGGAACTCCCTTTCAGGTAGTTGAAAGCAGCTATCAAATCTCCCCTCAGTCTTCTCTTCTGTAGATTAAACAATCCCAGTTCTCTCAGCCTCTCCTCATAAGTCATGTGCTCCAGCCCCCTAATCATTTTTGTTGCCCTCCTCTGGACTTTTTCTAATTTATCCACATCTTTCTTGTAGTGTGGGGCCCAAAACTGGACACAGTACTCCAGATGAGGCCTCACCAATGTCGAATAGAGGGGAATGATCACATCCCTCAATCTGCTGGCAATGCCCCTACTTGTAAAGCCCAAAATGCCATTAGCCTTCTTGGAAACAAGGGCACACTGTTGACTCATGTCCAGCTTCTCGTCCACTGTAACCCCTAGGTCCTTTTCTGCAGAACTGCTGCCTAGCCACTCGGTCCCTAGTCTGTAGCAGTGCCTGGGATTCTTCCGTCCTAAGTTTTAAGAACACTTTCACAGCAGATCTGACAATACACAAAGAAGGTTTGAGATTTCAAAGGATAGATACAGCACTCAACCCAAGGTTTAAGAATCTGAAGTCCCTTCCAAAATCTGAGAGGGACGAGGTGTGGAGCAGGCTTGCAGAAGTTTTAAAAGAGCAACCCTCTGACGAGGAAACTACAGAACCCAAACCACCACCAAAGAAAATCAAGCTTCTGCTGGTGGCATCCGACTCATATGATGAAAATGAACCTGTGTCGTTGGTCTGTTCTACTTTGGATCGTTACTGAGCAGACCCTATCATCAGCATGGAAGCATGTCCTCTGGAATGGTGATTGAAGCATGAAGGGACATATGAATCTTTAGCCATGCAAATGCCTGTTCTCACTTTCAGGTGACATTGTAAACAAGAAGCGGGCAGCATTATGTCCTGCAAATGTAACCAGACTTGGTTTGTCTGAGTGACTGAGTAGGACTGAGTGGACTTGTAGGCTCTAAAGATTTACACTGTTTTATTTTTGAATGCAGTTATTGTTTTGTACATAATTCTACATTTGTAAGTTCAACTTTCATGATAAAGAGATTTCACTACAGGTCACTCTCTGCGCGCCTGGACAAAGTGACTCTGGCCAGCCTACGTGGCCACTCCCACGGGGCTTCGCCCGCGACGGTGCCATGGGGCGGGCAGGATGGGGAAGACTGGAGCCGATCTCCACAGCCCTGAGCGGAGCTGGGAAACCCAGGTGGTCTGGGAACCGCCGTCCCGCATCCATCTCACAGCCTGACACCCAGCCACACACTGTCCAGAGGATCCCCCCACCTGCCGCACTGCTCTCATCCCTAACACGCCAGCTGACACTTGGGGACGCCATGTCCCAGCACCCCACACAGACAGGACCCTGCATCCCGGCCTGCAGCCTAAGAGCTGTGCGAGGGCTGCCCCCTGCTCTGGGTCAGCCTGGATCCTGTCTGTCTCCCCCGCTCGTCAGTGCGCACCCCGTCTCGGGCCAAGGCTTCAGTCTCCTTGTGACCGCACAGAGCTCCCGGCACGTCCCGCCTCCCATACCCAGGACCGCCCTCCTGTAATTCTTTATTAGCCAAACCCCATATCAACCACTGCGGCAGCTTGCCTGGAGTGATGGCAGACAGACAAGGCTCTTTACCCTTTCTAAAAATTACACATTAGCTCTCCTCCCATCCTCTGGAACTTCCTCGGGCTCCAGGACTTACTGAAAATCAATGTTAACTGACCAGCGAGCTCCTCAGTCAGCTCTTTTTAAAATTCTCATATGCAAGTTATCCAGACTTGCTGACCGTAGTCGCTTCTGTTTAACATCTCCCAGCAATACTGTTGGAATGGGAAGAGTATTGTCCTCACCATCTGATGAGATACAAATACAGAGCAGAAATCCCTGTTGAACACTTCTGCCTTTCCTGCAATATTACTGATAATTCCTCCACTTCCATCTAGTCAGGGACCAGTACCATTCTTCTTGTTCCTAATACATTTTTAAAACACCTTATTGTCTCTCTCTCTGCAGGTTACAGATTCCTTCTTGTGTCTCTTTGCTTCCCCTATCAATTTTCTACAATTCCTCACTTCTGACTTATATTTCATCACTACTAACGTCCCCTTTCTTCCATTTGTTATATAGATATATAGATATAGATAGTTAAAATTATAAAAAATGTTTATAGCTAATATGGCCTTCTTCCTCAATTGTGGCTTTACGGGCATCTGGTGAGGTGCTCTTAAATAAATCTCAATTATTCATATTTCTCTACTTCAATTCTTCTTCCCAGCTGATTTGGCTCCTAATGGTTTTCAGCTCTGTGAAATTGGACCTGTTAAAGCACCAAGTGTGCGTATTACAGTCTGGACTTCACCCCGCTTGCTCTTTATAAATGTGATCAAGTCACTTGTACCTAAGCTACCAGTAACTTTAGTTCTGTGATCAGTTCCTCTTTACTGGTTAGGACGAGGTCTAACACAGAATTCCAAGGTGTTGGCGGCAACACTGACTGCAGTAGGAGACTGTCCTCTGCACTGTTCAGAAATCCCAGGGATGTTTTAGTTACCGGCAGCCTGAGCCCTCCGGCACTTGTTCCTCCATGATCACAAGCCTTTTCCTACACATTACACAGAGGGGCATAAGGAGCCGGTCCTCCTGCTCCCTCATGTCACTTGGGGTCTGTCGCAGAACCCAAGTAATGCCCCATCTTGTGCTGTATCCGTTAGGACACTGATCGGTCGCTATTTTGGATCCTTTTCTTCGACTCCTAGACTCGACGGTCAGATGGGATCATCAGAATCATCTAATCATTGCAGACCAGAAACCTCGCTCACCCCCTCCGCGGTGAGTTACTGCAGCCCTCAAATCCTCATTTACAGATTGCTTCCAAACGGTCTCTGCCTTTCCTGCAGCAGCTCGAGCCCTAGTGCCCCATTACAGCGGGGGCTGCCCACAGACCTAGGCAGGGAAGGGAGGGAGGGATGCTCCGGTATCAATGGCTGAGACTGAGAATTTATGGAATGGGAGTCAGACGCGTTCAGCGAGTGGCCCAGTCAGAGAGCAATGGCGATACCGTAGAGCCCGCCAGCCCCCGGGGGGAGCCGACACACAGCCCCCGGAGAGGGTTCAGCGCTGCCGGAGCTGGATGAGGCTGTCCTAGTTAAACAACAAGGGGGTGGTTATGGCGCCCAATGGAAGAGGAGCATCAGGCCCACATCCGGGAGCAGGGACCGGAAGAGCCTACACGAACTCCGCATCCCAGCGCGGGCAGGTTTAAAAAGACGAGCAAACAGCTGTACACACAGACACATCTGGCTCCAGCGGAGGGACGTGAGGACGCCAGGGCAGCCTAGAAAGGAAAACTCACATACCTGCACCCAAGAGGCTTCTTACTGCCAACTCCTCCCTCCAGCCACTACAGCAAGCTCGGGAAGGGAACAGCAGCGGAGGAATCCCTCCAGCCAGCACCGCTGGGCACTTGACACATGAGACGGGCCAGAAGCGTCTAGTCCACTTTCAAAATACCACACCGAGGAGCATGTGACCCCAAAGTGGGCACGGAGAGTTCACAAGGGCTCCAAGCTACAGGTGAATTCCCATGGCTGGGACGGGTGATATTCACTCCACATTCCCCTCCAGCCCCGCAGCAGGGACAGCATGTAACACACGGCTTTGCAGGCGGCCGGCAGTACAGAGCTCTGACACACCCACCCCAACATTTGTCCAGGGAAGGTAAAAATAATTTCGATGCCAGTTGAGGGAAATGCCGGACATGGGCGAGGAACTGACACCCGCGCGCAGGAATGCAAACCCCCGAGTGTGGGGAAGCAGGTGAGATGGTGGCAGCTGGGCCACCAGGACAGGGCCCACGGCAGGGACAGCTCAGCTGTAACTCCTGCTGTAGAAACTCTGTGACTGACGTCGTGGAAAGCGAGGCCCGTTTCAACACAGCGTTACCCCGCCCAGCCGCATAAGTGGCCTTCCTGGAATGAGCCCAGCTGCCCCCAGGACAGCCTGAGACGAACGGGCTCTGTGCTGGGGCCTGGACAGCCGGGGAGGGTGAGGGGGACCGTTCCCTGACTAGTTTCCTTTCGCTGACTGAACTCTGCCAGCTTTCATTACGCTCCTGGTGTGTAAAACTGAAGAGCAACGAAGCTGACTCAGCCGTGGCTCGTTTGAGCAGGACCAACGTAGACTCAGAGCCCTGAAGGACTGGAAGGCCCTCGAGAGGTCGTCCAACCCAGCCCCCAGCACTGAGGTAGGACTACGGAATAACCAGACCGTCCCTGGCAGGTGTTTGTCCACCGAGCCAATTGTTTTCCAGGACTCATGTGCAAAAGGAAACCCCCCAGCAACATGTGGTCCTAAGGCAGGGGTGGGCCTGAGGGTCACATTGGGGTTCAAAATTGTACAGAGGGCCGAGTAGGGAAGGCTGCCTCCCGAAACTGCCTGGCTCTGCCCCCATCCGACCCCGCACACACACTTCCCGCCCCGACTGCCCTCTCAGAACCTCCCACCCATCCACCCCCTCCCCACCCTTGTCCCCTGACTACCCCCTCCAGAGACCCCCCACCCTTAACCGCCCCTCCAGGACCCCTCCCCCCTTGCTCCCTGACTGCCTCAACCCCTATCCAGACAGACAGACAGACCCCGGGACTCCCATCCACATCCAACCCCCCCTGCTCCCTGTCCCCTAACTGCCCCTGCCCCTTATCCAACCCCCCGGCCCCAGCTCTCTTACCATGAGGCTCCTAGCAGTGTGTTTCGCTCCACACAAAGCCAGACACGCTCCCCCACGGGAGCGTGTAGCCCTGCCCCCCAAAGCGCTGCATGCGTGGTGGCGGCGTGCCCCAGGGGAGGGGGCAGCATGTGTACGCTGCCCCGCAGAAGCACGCAGCGCCAGCCCCCAGAGCGCTGCGTGTGTGTCCACAAAGGCACTTAGCTTCAATAATCCCCTCCCAGCCTGGGGTGTCACGTTACTGAAATTATCTGGGATCATATAGCTCATTGGTGCAACCAAGGTCCGGTAGGGGCACCAAATCTTATGCCAAGGGGGGTCATATAAGGTGTCTGGGACCAGGTTATGGTCTGCTGATTATGATTATGCTATCTGTATGTGTGTACCATTTTTCTAGTTGAAGTTATGAATATTGGCTCTGTACTGTCTGTCTTTCCAAATATGATGCTTTGCTTTGGGGGTGAAATCCCAGACAAGTTGCTGTTAGCTCCGCCTTGGCCTGCTTGATGGCCCATCAAGAACCATCAGCTACACAACTGATGAGAGAGGGCGGACACATCCTGTGTCTTAGCGAGGGGGCAGGGATTGCCCATGTGACTCAATACTCCATTTTGCTGTACGTTTCCACAGCAAAAGATAAAGAGAATTCCTGCACCTGGGATAAACTATAAATAAACCTGCTGCAGCCTCTGCATTTGTTCTTCAATGTCCAGTCTCCAGCCTTGCTTCCACTTCTGGAAGGAACTTTGCTACAAATGGGAATTCTGGCCAAAGGATTGATGACCCATTCCTCCAGGGAATGTCTTCCAGAGACTTTGATTTGAACCTGCAGTTTATTCTACAACTGATGCAAACCTGAACCAAAAGATTTGCCATTACTGCATGTAATTGATTTCATGTAACCAGTTCCAACCCTCACCTAGATCTTTTTCCTTGTAAAATAAAACTTTAGATTTTAGATTCTAAAGGATTGGCTACAGCGTGATTTGTGGGTAAGATCTGATCTGTAGATTGACCTGGGTCTGGGGACTGATTCTTTGGAATCGGGGAGAACCGTTTTCTTTATTTGGGGTGTTGGTTTTCATAACCATTTGTCCCCAGGACAGGTGGCTGCTGGTGGTGATACTGGGAAGCTGGAGTGTCTAAGGGAATTGCTTGGGTGACTTGTGGCTAGCCAGTGGGGGGAAACCAAAGTCTTTTCTGTCTGGCTGGTTTGGTGCCTTTAGGGTGGAGAAACCCCAGCTCTGGGCTGTAAACGTCCAGTTTGGAGCAATTTGTCCTGACTTGACACTCTCAGATGCATCCCACCAGGAACAGCCTCGTCCCAGGGGGTTTCTCCCGAGTACGGATATACTCAGCAACGTCCTTACCGTGGTCAGAACCTCCTCCCCGCCCCGTGGCACAGGCAGTTACTGTCTGAAGCCAGCACTTGGAAGGGACCTTGCTATAGATGGCGGAGTGTGGAGCGTCTGCTCCAGAAGGCCGGGCAGACAGGACCCGCTCAGGCTCCGGGCTCCTGTCCTAGTTTCTCTGGAGCCCGCGGGAGGCTCGGCTCTGGTGTGGGCAGTGGAATGAGGCTAGAGCTCAAGAGGCAGCAGTGGTGTTTCAGGCTTGGGAGCCGGAAAGCCCTGGGCAATACGACCGGCTGGGGGCGGGAGAGCAGCGCAGTGGGCAGAGGTGGCTGGGAACACAGGGTGAGATGGCAGTTACTGTGTTTAACCTACTCACCTCTGCTCCCCACAGCTCACGCCTGCCAGCACCCACCGTCCTGCAGGGCCCAGGGGAGGCTAACGAAGGGCACGACCTGGCGGCGATGGGGGAAGCTCTGCGGCTGGGCTGGTGTACTGCCGTCGTCACACCGCTGCACCCCTGCCCGGACACAGGCACTGAGCCTGCTGCAGGTCCTGGGTAAGCAGCCCCTGGGGTCTGCATGGCTGGAGGGACGACCAATGGGGCCCTGGGATCCCCTTCAGGGGAGGGAAGGTCTGACCCCCACCCCCACTCTCGGCTGGTCTGTTCTCCCCAGCTCCACGAGCAGCTGGGCTGGCTGCAGGGGAATGGGACCAACAGGGTGGGGGGTGCGATGGGACAGAACAGGGTGAGGTGTCTCCTCCCCCCAACCTGAGACACAGGGAAGCTGGGCCAGGAGGCCTCTTCGGGGTGGATAGAGGCATCTCTGTGGGGCCCCCTGCTCCCCAAGGAGCATCGCCAACGACCTCGCCACCATGGGGCTGGGGACATCAGCAGCAGGTGTGACAAGCAGCAAGGGATCCCTAAGATTGGGGTTTAACCTCCCTGACCCCCGACAGCGCCTGACTAAGGGGTCCTGTTTGTACCTACGAGCTCTGGTTTGGACTGGGTTCCTGTCATCCCTAATAAACCTTCTAATCTACCGGCTGGCTGAGAGTCCCTGTGAATCCAACGGAGTGGGGGTGCAGGGCCTTGACTCCCCCACTCTCCGTGACAGCAGGGTATCTGGGTCCAAACTGCAGTGCAGGACAGTCAGGGAGCCTGGATCTCTGAGGTGTTGCTAACCCAGGGGTGAATTAAGACAGACCTAGAGATCCCTCCACTACACCAACAGTTCCCAGGCAGCTCGGACACAGATTACATCCTCCGGAACAGGTCACTATGCCCACCACGAAATGCAGCTATTTACCAGCTAGACAGCAAGGAAATACCACAGCAAAGGAAAGCAGGCCAGACGCTGCGGGAGACATCCTGGAGTCTGGGCAGGACACCTGGGTTCATTCTCCCATACTCGTGAAAAGCACACGGGACTCACTCCCACAGCCAGCCCCTGCCTAGCCCAGAATGGCCGGCCTCACACCAGTCATGACACACCTCCTGAGAACGTTTCCATAGCACGGTGCACTGAGGGCTGTCCCCTGGGCACCCCGCTCGCATTCACAAAGACAAGCACCGTGCACCGCTGCCGGGGCGCTGTCCCCTGCACCGTGCGGGATCGTTTGAAATCGTTTACATGGAAGAGGGTGACTAGGAGAGAGGGCTTAGGCACTGTGAGCTGGGAAAGACGTGAGCCGTCAGCTTGCCCCCCCCCCATCGGGGCCCACACCCCAGTTTTGGAGCCCCTGGCTTAGAAGTCACTTCTCAAAGTAAAACCCACCCCACCCCGTATCACCCGGGGGCCAGACCAGACGATCACAACAGTCTCTTCTAGCTGTGGGAGCTACGACACCGTTAGGCTGAGAGATGCAGCAAGCCCAGTTGGTAGCCTCTGCTCAGGCCCAGCCGCGTGGCCGATGGATGAGATCCCGGGGGCTGTCTGACTTGCTCACTGCCTACCCCCGCTGTGCGCCACCCCAGAAAACCAGAGCCCCGTGGGGCCTGCCATCCTCCCAGCGACAGACGCCTGCTATATGTTAAGCTGCCTGCTGCGTCTGCTACAACTGTCTGCTGCAAGCCCCGATAATCCCTTTCTGCAGCTCTTCACTGCAAATCAGACAGAAAAGATGCCTGGACGGAGCAGCCCATGGCTGAGCACGGCAGCTCCGTGTTGCTGATTCTTTCACATGCTCATGACACCCCCGATCCCTCCCCTCCCCAGCACCGAGCCAGCAGATCTGTCTCCATCCATCCACTCCACAACCGCTGTTCCAGTTCCCCCAGCCCACAGCGCTGGCCTGCCAAGGCTGTATCCGGTGGGTGAGGACTAGGAGAGAGCGAAGGCGAGAAAACCATCAACAGCTGGCCCCGCTCCCAGGTTAATGAACAGGAGGCCGCCTGCTGAGTCAGGCACACCACAGAGGGAGGCGCCCGCGAAGGTGGCCCTGCTCCCAGGCTGGGGCAGCCAGTCACATCCCCGCCTCTGTCCATAGGCTGAGAGCAGCCACCTGTCCTGCCTGCTGCAGGGAGGATGGAGCCAGTGATTTCCACCTGTCCTGATGAGCCTTTGCCTTCCCTGAATCCTGTGGTCAAACTGCTTCTACATCTTCCCAGCCAGCCAATCTAGCCTCCCTTTCGGGAGTTCTGCGGCTACTGGAACAGGGGCGCCAAACCCAGAGCAGATAAAAATGGCTGCCAGATCCAGGAGACCGGTTTCAAAGGTGCCCCCAGCGACCAAGGGATCTGCCAACGTATCCAAAGCACCCCACTTGGCTGGCGAGGAGCAAGCCACCAACATAAACTTTATACCACCCCACTGCGCTGAACTGTCCACGGCCACACTCAGCAGCAAGAGCAGCCAAGCTGGCGCTGGGAAAGCTGTGTTCACCTAGCCCCTCCCAGGGCAGGCCCGGGTCAAGGGCTACAATCTGTCCTCTAGGGCTCTGGCCAGGCCAGTCTCAGATGAACCAAGCCACTAAGTCTCTTCCACTGATCATTCACGCTGAGCGTCATCCTGGGTATACAGACAGCGCCCTGAGCTCCCGCCCCCGGCGTTCTCTGTGCAGTTACATCCTCGAAGCACATCCCCCACGCTCCGCAGTGCCTGCCAACCAACAGTTCTCCCCAAAGACCTTCCCAAGTGCCCCGCCATGCCCCTGGAGAGTGAAGAGCCTTCTCCACAAGGCCGCTCACAGCTCCACCTCCGTGTCTCCCAGGAACCTGCTTCTCCTCCACACGCAGCACCTACCGCCAAAAGTGGACACAGCTCGTCCAGCTTCCTGTGCTCGAAGGGCTGGGATGGGAAGCAGGGAGCAGGCTGAGCTAGTAGATTCAGAACAGAGCTCAGTGTGTGCTCCCTCTTCTCCACGCTAGGACAGCCCAGACTGCTCGCTTGCTGGAACACAACCAGAACACCAAAGAAACCTGCATTTCCAGGCACGGCCCATGAATCATTCATCAGCCGAGCAGGGAGTAATTAGGTCTCTGTGATACACACTCATTGGCTCACGAGGATGGGAAGCTACATAACCGAGATCACAGACGCACAGGCGGAGCGGATCACCCAAGACAATGTTCTAACCCCACGCAGAGGATGTTGTCACTTCCCTGGTGCAGAAGACGCTGTGGCCTCCTGCCCCTTGCTACACCCACCTTCGGTAATGCTGGAATAACCCCACCCCTCCAGTGTGCTCAGACCTGCCTGTTTTGAACACAGTTGGCTGCAGGATGCGAAGAGAATCCAACCGGGACATTCAGTCTGATCTGCTCCGCTGCTTTTCGAACTTGTGCACAAGCAGGAGACAAGCACAGCTCAAATCCATATGTCCCGTGGTTCCTCTCATGCCCTCCACACACATGATTTACTAGTCAAAATCCTGCCCCCAGCCCTCTGCCCACTGAGACTACAGCTCCCAGAAAGCCATGCTCCGTCTCGAGCCACGCAGCCTCCACCTAGCTCAGGAGGGAGGATAGCATGCTGGGATTTGTATTGGCAGCCGGTCTCCCCTCCATAGTAAAGGGGAGCACTCCATTCTGTGCGGAAGTGCAGTCCCTGCTGTCTGCCCCGCATGGCTCCTAGCTGCAGAGCGTGGGGAGCCGTTCCACTCCACCTCAGCAGTCCAGCAAGGCTCTCTGCAGCTACCAGCAACAAGGGACCTGCTGCCTTAACGCCTAGGCCCCAGAGAGGGAGGAAGGATAGCACGGGTCATCACCACGCTGCAGAGCCCTCCCCACAGGGCCCTCTGCAAATACCAGGGCAGCAAAACCCCTCCCAAAGCAGACCAGGAAACCCAGAACACCGGTCTCATTAGTTGGGCGAGGCCTACCCTGTTCCCAAACCTCGCCCTAGCCCCCAGGGACTCAGAGAGTGCCCTGTTCATTCCAGAGCTTGTACAGTGCCCATTCCACTCTGCCTTACCGCTCCGCCCAGAGAACTCACAGAGCCCCTTTCTAGGACACCAGCCCCAGAGCCCCGCTAGGTCGCCCGGCGGGAGACTCCACGTTACTAGTAAAAACACACAGGCACGTCTCTGGTAGGGTGAGCAGGGCCCTATTTATTGTGCTAGGCACTGCCCAGCGATCCGTGGATGTAAGAGCTGAGGTTATGACAGGACAATTGAGACAGAAACGTGACACTGTTCCTGGAACGAAGAACTCTCCGTAACAGTCCTGTGGCCTGGTATCCTTTCCTCAGTTCTATCGCCCCATGCTGACTTATGCTGGCTGTTGTCTGGATGGCTTTCTCCACCTCAGAGGTGGCTGCATTTCTGAGGGCCTGTAGGAGTATAAATCTAAGTGCTTTGAAGTGCTTCAGGATAAATCAAATATTCTTTTATCAGCCATGAGCTGCAGTTTTCTTTCATAACTCGGTGCCCAGTTTCAAATTAATCATTGCTATTCTGCACCAATGACCTGCTTGAATTCTACCAACCCAAACCAGCCAGGGCCCATCCTAAAGTGTACCATCAGGTCACCAGTCCTGTGAAGGACTTCCTCACTGGGGCATGGAGCATAGGATCAGCGTATGAGGATGGGCTGCACCTGGGAAATCCAGAGGGGTGGGGATAATTTGGAGGTAGTCTCTCTCTCTGGTTACCAGTTGGAAGGGGGTGACATCTGGAGATCGGTTTTCCAAGGACTACACAATCCACAGAGCTTCTTTCAATAGCTTATAACTTTGACAGACGTTTACCTTTCCAGATTAAATTTTCCACCTTGGGGCTCATTTGAGCACAATATTTTTTTGAGAATCTGAAAAGAAACGTACGCCATTTCCAAGCAGGAAGAGACTGATATCCATACCCTCACCATTATGTTAAAAACACTGCTCACTTTAAAACCAACCCAGCTCCAGCCCGTCAGCAGGCAGTGAGAGGAACCGCAGTCTCCTACAGAGACAGTTATGGACTGGCCAGCCAAAGAGAGACTTTGGATTCGGTAGATTACAGAGGTTTAAAATGCACTTTGCACATTGTCACGGGGGGTGAGGAAGTCCCGTTCCCACACCCCCCACTTCCTGGGATTCACAGTGATTCTTAGCCAGCCAGTGGATCAGAAGGTTTATTTGAGATGCCAGGCACACAATCCCACTCAGAGCTGTCAGTACAAACAGGCCCCCTTGGCCCGGCCCTTCTGGGGGGCAGGGAGATGAGACCCCGAATCCGGGTTCCCCACCTGCTTCCTCAGCCAGCGTCTAACCCCTTTTCAAACCCTCCAACGTCTGCCTCCCCTTTGTTCCCTTGCCAGCCCCAAGGTGTCAACTCCCCTCCCCCTCCATCTCAGGTTACAGCTCCAGGTTTCCAGGTCAGAGTAGTTTAGCCTCAGGAGTCATGTCCACCCTTCTCCCTACTTGTCACATCACCCCCCCTTCCAGTCTGAACTGAACGGGGTCGCTCTGACCAGTGACCTGGGGAAGTTCAGGGCCCCCTCTCCGGGACAACGCATCCGCTATCATGTTGGCACTTCCCTTCACATGGACCACGTCCATGTCATAATCCTGCAGGAGCAGACTCCACCTCAGGAGCTTGGCGTTGGCCCCTTTCATCTGGTGCAGCCAGGTCAGGGGGGAGTGGTCGGTGGACACGGTGAAGTGTCTCCCAAATAGATACGGTTGTAGTTTCTTGAGGGCCCACCCCATGGCCAGGCATTCCTTCTCGATGGCCGCGTAGTTCTGCTCCCAGGGGAGCAACTTCTTGCTCAGGTACACGATGGGGTGTCTGTCCCCCTTTTCATCCTCCTGCATTAACACCGCCCCCAGCCCCACGTCTGAGGCGTCGGTGAATACCACAAATGGCTTGTCAAAGTCCGGTTTTGCCAGACCCGGGCCGCTGACGAGAGCCTCCTTCAGCACACAGAGAGCCCTCTGGCACTGCTCGGTCCAGACCACCTTGTCTGCTTTCCCCTTCTTGCATAGCTCAGTGATGGGGGCAGCTATGGCACTGAAGTGGGGCACAAACCTTCAATAGTACCCCACCATCCCGATGAAGGCTTGGACCTGCTTTTCGGTCTGGGGCGCGGGCCAGTCTCTGATTGCCTCCACCTTGGCTGGTTCAGGCTTTAGGCGGCCGCTCCCCACCCGGTGTCCCAGGTAGGACACTTCAGCCATCCCCACCTTGCACTTCTGCGCCTTTATGGTCAGCCCAGCCTTCTGGAGTTGGTCCAGCACTTGTCTAACCTGGGACACATGGTCCTCCCAGGTCTGGCTAAAGACACAGATGTCATCAATATACGCCACGGCAAAACTCTCCATCCCCTTCAGGAGCTGGTCTACCAGGCGCTGGAAGGTGGCTGGCGCCTCTTTGAGGCCAAAAGGCAGGGTCAGGAACTCATAGAGCCCCAGAGGGGTGATAAAGGCAGATTTCAGCCTGGCATCTGCATCCAGGGGCATCTGCCAGTAACCCTTTGTAAGATCCATAGTGGTAAGGAACTGAGCTCCCCCCAGCTTGTCTAGGAGCTCATCCGGCCTGGGCATGAGGTAGGCATCAGATACAGTGATGGCATTGAGCTTTCAATAGTCCACACAAAACCGGATCGACCCGTCCTTTTTGGGGACCAACACCACTGGTGAGGCCCAAGGGCTGGAAGATGGCTGGATCACCCCCAGGGCCAGCATGTCATTGACCTCCTTCTCCAGGTCCTTGGCAGTGTTCCCTGTGACTCAGAACGGGGAGCATCTTATAGGGGGGTGCGATCCCGTCTGCACCCGGCGGACAGTCAGATTAGTGCATCCAGGCTGGTTGGAAAACAGCTGCTGGTACGGTTGTAGCACCCCTCTGATCTCAGCTTGCTGGGCAGGGGTTAGCCGATCCGAGAGAGGGATTATGTCCAGGGGGAGCCCCCTCCTGTCCCAGGGAATAGATCTACGAGAGGGTCAGCTCCCTGCTGCTCCCAGTGTCCACACACGGCCAACACCATATTCCCTCTGTCACAATATGGCTTCATCATATTCACACGGTACACCCGGCGATGGTGCGCCTGGTTAGACAGCTCCACCACATAATTTACCTCATTCAGTTGCTTGACAACTTTAAAAGGGCCTTCCCAGGCGGCCTGTAGCTTGTTTTTCCTCACGGGGATGAGAACCATCACCTGGTCCCCGGTGGCGTAGGCGCAGGCTTGCGCCGTGCGGTCGTACCAGACCTTCTGCTTCCTCTGGGCTCTGGCCAGATTCTCCCTGGCCAGGCCCATGAGTTCTGCAAGTCTCTCTCGGAAGGTCAGGACATACTCCACCACCGATTCTCCCTCGGGCGTGGCCTCCCCATCCCATTCGTGTCTCATCAGGTCCAGGGGCCCCCTTACCCTCCGTCCGTATGGCAGTTCGAAAGGTGAAAATCCGGTAGACTCCTGGGGCACCTCCCGGTATGCGAACAGCAGGTGAGGTAAGTACTTGTCCTAGTCCTGCGGGTGCTGGTTCATAAAGGTTTTCAGCATCATCTTTAGCGTCCCATTGAACCTCTCCACCAGCCCGTTGGACTGGGGGTGATACGTTGTGGTCCAGCGGTGTCAGACCCCACATTTCTCCCACAAGCCCCAGTGCAGGGCCGACATGAAGTTGGACCCTTGGTCTGTCAAGACTTCCTTGGGGAACCCCACTCGGCTGAAAATGGTCAGCAGCGCGTCTGCCACAGTGTCTGCTTCGATGGAGGATAAGGGCACTGCCTCCGGGTAGCGGGTGGAGAAATCCACCACCACCAGAATGTATTTCTTCCCCGACCGGGTCGTCCTGCTGAGAGGCCCCACTATGTCCATAGCCACCTTCTGGAAAGGCTCCTCTATGATGGGCAAAGGCCTCAAAGCCACTTTCCCCTTGTCCTGGGCCTTCCCCACTCGCTGGCAGGGGTCACAGGATCGGCAGTACTGTCGGACTGCGGAAAAGACCCCAGGCCAGTAAAACTTCTGTAGCAGCCTCGGCCCTGTGCGCCAGATTCCCTGGTGCCCTGCGAGAGGGATGTCATGGGCCAGGTACAGTAACTTGCGGCGATACTTCTGGGGGACCACCAGCTGTCTCCTGATCCCCCATGACTCCACTTCCCTGAGGGGAGCCCATTCTCGGTACAGGAACCCCTTCTCCCACAGGAACCTTTCCTGGCAGCCTCTCCCCATGGTCCGTACCTCACTAAGGCCGGCCAGGTCCCTGAACTTCCGCAAGGAGGGATCTCTCTGGAACTCAGCAGCTGGGGAAGGGTAGGGGGCCGGCTCCCTCGTGCTTGCTGAGCCTGAGGCCGCAGCCTCATTGAAACCGGTCCCTGGACCCCCACTCCCGGCTGGGGCAGGGTCCTGCACCCCCGGTACGGTACCCTCTCCACGGTCAGGGTGCAGTGCCCCTCGCCGGCTCTGGCTACGGGTCACGACCAGGGCGCCCGGGGGTTGGTTTGGCCAGTTCTCTAGGTCCCCCCCCCATCAACACCTCTGTGGGCAAATGAGGGTGCACCCCCACGTCCTTGGGGCCCTCCTTGTTCCCCCACTTCAGATGTACCCCTGCCACGGGCACCTTGAATGGGGTCCCACCCACCCCCGTCAGGGTCAGGTAGGTGTTGGGCACCATCCGATCTGGGGCCACCACTTCGGGCCGGGACAGTGTCACCTCAGCACCCGTATCCCAATATCCATAGACCTTCCTCCTGTCCACCTCCAGGGGAACAAGGCACTCGCTCCGCAGGGACAGCCCTGCGCCCACCTTGTAAACTGAGAACCTAGAGTCTTGAGTGTCCAGCCCCACAGAGGAGCTGGTCTGGGGCCCTCCTCCTTCCTGAGCAGGTGGTAAGCTGCCCGTCCCCCTTACCTGGGCTGTCTGCCCCTCGTCGGGCTGGGTCCGTACCCAGTTAACCCTGTGGGGGTTCGGTCTGCTTAGGCTGTCCTTGAGCTTGTGGCACTGGGCCCGTATGTGGCCTCTCCGGCCACAGTTATAGCTGCTCATGTCCCATTGGTCCCCTCGAGAGGGGCGATCGGTCCTGATGCTGGACAGTCCCCTTTTGAGGGGGTTCTCCATATTCCCTCTTTGGGAGGCCCTGCGGTGACTCTCTCGCTGCATCGCGGTGGGTCTGTTCCTTTGAGACTCCTCCCAGCCACCTCTTGGCCGGCTCTTCACAAACTCGTCGGCCAGCCGTCCGGCGTGTCGCGGGTTCTCTGGCTTCTGTTCCTCCAACCACAGCCTTAGGTTGGATGGGCACCGCTTATACAGTTGCTCCAGCACAATCATTTTAACCAGGTTCTCCTTCGTCCGGGTCGCATCTGCCCATCTGCAGGCATACCCCTCCATGCGAATGGCCAGTTCTAGATATGTGCCCTCAGGGGTTTTCTCCTGCCTCCGGAACCTTTCCCGGTACATCTCGGGAGTCAGCCCAAACTCGTGTAGCAGGGCCTTTTTGAACAGTTCATAGTTCCCTTTCTCCGCCTCTTCCATTCGGCCGTACACCGCCACGGCTTTGGGGTCTAGTAAGGGTATGAGACACCAGAGCCTGTCTGCGGGGTCAACCCTGCGCACCTCACAGGCCGTCTCAAAGGCCGTCAGGAATTCATCTATATCCTCCCCTTCCTTACGCGGGGCCTGATGCCCTTATCAAAGCTCCTCCTCACAGGCTTGGATCCCCTGTCACTCACCGCAGCCGGGGCCTCACTGCTCCTCAGCCTGGCCAGCTCCACCTCATGCTGCCGCTGTTTTTCCTTCTCCTCCCTCTCATGCTGTCGCTCCTTCTCTCGGTCTTCCAACTCTCTCAGTCTCATCTCTCGGTCATATCCAAAGTGCCTCCGCTCCAGGGCTGGGGAACCCCGCTGGGAGGATCCTCTGCTGGCTGCATGGGTCTGGGTGCCCTCGGTATTGGCAGGGCTTCCCCCACCCCTGCCCCTAGGCACAGGTGAGAGGGGCATCGAGATGTCCTCGACAGCAGTCTTCCCCCTCCCCATCGGGTCAGGCACTGGGGCTGGAGCTCCGTCTGCCGGGCGGCTCCCCTCAGAGGCAGGGCTTGGTGCATCCACACGATCCTTCTCCTCCAGCTGCGCTATCAGCTGGTCTTTGGTCAGCCTCGCAATGCGCAGTCCCCGCTGCCGGCACAGCTCCACCAGGTCGCTCTTAAGGCGCTTGGCATACATCTTCCTGCTGGCCACTCGCAGGCCTGTGCTCTCAGCTTCCCACGGTTTCCAGGAGGAACCCCCTTGTGTGCCAGCCCTTCTCACCACCACTCTCCCAGGGTCGAGCTGCCACTCTTCACCCCGGGACTGCTCACCGCAGTGCCCAAGGGGACCCTGCTACTGCAACAGACCGTCTCGCTGGTCACACACTCTCAGGGGTTAAGTGTAGCTCCTCCGCCCACCGAAACTGCTTCTCTCTGGATCTTCAGCACACCTGGTTCCCGTCAAGCCCCCTTCGTTCTACTGCTCCCCAATCACTTACTGCAGGAAGTGTCGGTCCCAGGGTGCAGTAGATCCCACCGCTGCCACCAGTTGTCATGGGGGGTGGGGGAGTCCCGTTCCCACACCCCCCACTTCCTGGGATTCACAGTGATTCTTAGCCAGCCAGTAGATCAGAAGGTTTATCTGAGATGCCAGGAACACAATCCAACTTAGAGCTGTCAGTACAAACAGGCCCCCTTGGCCCGGCCCTTCTGGGGGGCAGGGAGATGAGACCCTGAATCTGGGCTCCCCACCTGCTTCCTCAGCCAGCGTCTAACCCCTTTTCAAACCCTCCAACGTCTGCCTCCCCTTTGTTCCCTTGCCAGCCCCAAGGTGTCAACTCCCCTCCCCCTCCATCTCCGGTTACAGCTCCAGGTTTCCAGGTCAGAGTAGTTTAGCCTCAGGAGTCATGTCCACCCTTCCCCCTGCTTGTCACACACATGCAGTCAGTGCTCTGTTACGGCAATGGGTTTGTCACTACGTTTCCTCGCATGTCACTGGCACTGTGTACATGTGAGTATGAGATATAGACTGACCCGGCTGCATCCTCTGATACTAGACAGGCAAGGTGGGGGAGGGAGGAATATCTTTGATTGGACCAACATCTGTTGAGAAGAGAGACAAGCTTTCGAGAGAACACAGAGCTCTTCCTCAGGTCTGGTGCTTCTCCTGACACCCTGACCTCATCCACCTTGTCTCCATGAAATCAAGTGGAATTTCTCATTCCTTAACAGCCCCTCGGCGTCCTTTTGGATGCGTGCACGTATGAGGCACTTCTCTGCACGTCCACATGCGGTTCCATGCGCAATCAGGCAGCCAGAGGGACTCTTCAGGAAAAGGTGCACGCTCCTGTGCGGAGACGCTGTCTCACATCACACGTGCACGGGGGAAAGAACGAAGGCTGCCCACGTAAGAGCCAAGAAATGCCAAACTAAAGGTTGAATGTGTCTCTGGGCAAGTCTGCCTTCTCAAAGCCAAGTGTTTTACAGGGAAGAGAGGTCGGGGAGGGACACTGGCTCCCACCACACTGCAGGGGATGCCAAGGCAAACCACTGCTCTTCTGAGAGCAGGGTCTTGGTTTAATGTCACCTTCAAAATCCTACTCACAATAAAACACAACACGCGCCAATTGATATTCCTCTGGAGGACGTCCAGGCAGGAAGTCCAGGCATTTCAAACCCACCGTCCCTCCACAGATCCCAAAGCCCCAAAGAATCAGTATCAAAAGCTGAGACATAAACAGTCTCATGAACCAGAATTTGCCACTTCAGGAACAACTCAATGTTTCACAAAACTATAGGGTCTGGGCTGGATCCGGCAGAGCCTCTTTGCACGGGCAGGGCGGGATAGACTTTGTTACCTGCTGCCGCAGAAAGCACTGCACGGGGCTCTACAAGTGTGTACCTTCAACAAACTCACAGAGAGCGGGAGCCAGTCAAAACAAATCAGGACAATTAATCTGGATTCTGCCCAGCACAGCGGAAGAGCTTCAAGGTGGGAGAAATCAGGGGCGTAAACTGGTGACAAACTTGCTCTGCAGATGTAAAAGGTACAACAGAAAAAACTATCAGTTTCTTCTTGCCTGCCATCCAGCCAGTTTATATTAGGCTCATATCCGGGTCCCTCACAAGACAAACACATCCCGTATTGGCCCTGCCTACCACTATTCCACAGGCTGGGATTTTTCCCTGGAACATGGAATGGGATAATCTTGCTTAAGCAAACTTAAAATACACTCCACTATAAGGAGGCGGATCCAGTCCTGGGAAAGGCACACAGACTGGCAATGAACGCTAGCACAGCCCAGAGTCCGTCTCTGCCACCCATGGAACCCAGAGGGTTAATATTCGTAGGAGCACCAACATACTCTAGAAAAGCAATATCCCCCCTTTACCTCTGTGACTGACATTGATAAATGTCCCTACACCCATTACAATCCCCCCGTTCCGCACGCTCCCCTTACCAGCATCAGAGAAACCACCCCTGGAAGTAAGCGTCTCCCCGGACTCGCAGCTGTCTTGGAATGAGGCTTGTCAGAAGATCCAAGGTCAAAGGCAGTTTGACTGGGTGTAGACAGCAGGGTCACGTGCAACCACAATATTTTAGAGAACATGCTATAAAACATTCTCCAGTAGCACACATTACTTGGCTTCAAGTTAATTCCCAGCCTCCGAGAGACAGCTTGAGGCCTGTGTGTCACACTGTGGCTACAACAGCACTAGGCACGCTGCACTTAACGGAAGAAAACCAAACAGTCTGCACCAGTCCCAAATGAGAGCATTTGTGAAACAAGCTGTGCACGAACCTGCCTTACACGAGGATCAGAGACGCACATCCCGCCCCTCCTCAACGCTCTGGTGATGCTTGGACGGTTACTGACTGCTTCCCCTTGAACCGTCACTGCAGGCGGTTTTCAAAACTCCCCCATTACCCCTCTGGCGGCTCGAGCCAGACACTGACCAGGGCAGGCAGACCGAGGGCTGCCAGTCACAATACTACTGAAGCCCCTCTGAGTAAGGCCAATCCTGGGTCTCGCGAGCCCTTTGGCCCAAGCGGGTTCACAGAATCCCAGCACTATGTTGTTCAGGCCCATCCGGCTGCCTCCTCCCCAGCCCGGCTGCTCGGATCGGGGTCCTAGTGAAAGCCGGCGCTCCCCCTGGACAGCACAGCTGCCTGGGCCACGTCCCTGCCCAAGGACCATGTGCGGTGAGAGTGAACAGCTGCCTAGGCCAGCCAAGCACCTCGCCCCAGGCAGCGTCTTGTGAAACGAGCCCCCTGGAGCTGGATTTGCTCTGAATTCACCGAGATCCATCCCCCCAGCACGCTGTTCGGACCACGTCTCCCCAGTCAGTCCTTGGGCTCACACCACATGTGGTTCACGTTTCTCCTCACTTGCAGCGTTCTCCACAGGGCCGCTCTGCCCGCTTCTGCCATCCTCCTCCTCCAGGAGACTCTGCAGCACTTCTCTCCCGACCGCTTCCTTTGTCAAACCTCCTTCATGCAGCCCTATTCATGGGCACAGCAGCCCCCCAGCGCTCCCCTCACACCCGCAAAATCAGTTTTTGCTAGCGCTTAGCTCTGTCTTCCGTGAATGGGCTGCCCTGAACTGAGCACCCTGGCCCAGGCGGGGCCTCAGCCCTGCTATATTTTGGCTTGTTAACCCTACGGCTGTGTGCTCGGTGCTGTACAAAGCAGAAGAGGTGACAAAACAATGGAGACCAGAGGCTGGGGCCGGGGGTTGGACCAGTTTGGAGGACGAATGTGACAACAGCTCTTCCTGAGGGCACACACCACAGAAGAAGCGACTCTCAAAGGGGTCTGAAGCAGGAAAGGGGGTTTGGCTCACACTTCCTCCCAGCTCAGGAATAAGGTGTGAAGGCAGGAGTGGGAGAAAGACACAGAGCAGAGAGGGAGGCAGGGGCATACTGAGTGCGCAAGGGTGGGGCGAGACTCCGGTTCCTCTCACAGTCCCAGAGAAGATGATTCTGGGAAACTGATTTCCAACAAAACCATTAAGGGGTGACATTTAAATGGGCTTCAGGAAGCTCGCTGACGTGAATGGGCAAATCCCACTTCCACAGAGCTACCGAAAAGGAGAACACAAGGGAGCGTTCGCACTATATGAAACTCCAGGCCCCTCTTTCCTGTCTTTGGCTTTTGAACAAGGGGTAGCTCTCAGACTTGCCGGGCCGTGAATGTAACAGTGACATGCCCAGAGCCTGAAATGCGAGCGGCGGAAAGGAGAGAAATTGAGTCCAACTGTTTTCTTGTTTGTGTTAACACCCATTTAACTCAAACTCCTGCCAACTGCTCGGGAGAGAAGAGCGTTCTGTTAAAGACTCAATACACCCACTCCACCGACTGCCGGCTCCGACAGCCGACAAGACTCGGTATTTCGAGATCAGAGCCAAGCACAATGAAATGTTCCGACCGGCTGGGTCAGCAAACCCTCAAGCACCAGCTCACTCCTGCCACCAGGAGACGGGGGAGGAAGAATGGAGACCTGAGCAGGTGCAGCCCTGTGCAGAACCCGCCAGCCGTGCCGCTATTCTTACATTGTCCCTTCTCTGCCCACAAGGCAGGAAATCAGCACTCCAGACCCAAAGACATGAAGGAACCCGGGAGATGCAAATGCTGAAGAATGTGAAGAGCAGAGAGAACTGGCAAAGGTCACTTTCACTTTTCAAAGCAAAGATGGATTTTCCCAGACATGCTGCTGAGGCCATCAGGGAAAGATGTCCAAAGGCCTCCCTCCAGCTTCTCTTCCCACTCTCAGCCTCTCTCCCGAAACCGTCCACCGCAGCCTCCCCACTTCCTCGCCAGAAACGCTTGCAAGGCAAAGCTAGAATTTAGCTTCCATGGCGTTTTAATTGTTGAATGGCTGAATGTTGTTTAATTAATGACCAATCATTAAACAATGCTTGGCTATGTTTTTAGTCATAGAATCACTGCACAGTCCTGATCTCTTTCCACAGGAGTCTCTGGAGGTTATTAACCCAACTCCTACCGAAGATCCCCGATTAGACAAAACAACTGCAAATACCTTGTGTATAATGAAAGCAAAAGTCACAAATGTTACGCATGCAGTTTTAAACAAACAGAGTCTAGCCAAAAAAGAAAAAGCAGGAGGAGAATGAAATCAGGCACAACGTTGGACTTGTTTATTCAGTGTTAAAGGCAGAACAGCAAGGACTGCTGCCAAAACCTCATTATCAACTTTTCATCCTGGTTGTTACCTGCTCTGAATTATTTTTCACCAGACTCCAGGCAATCAGTAAGTAGATAACCTGTGGCAATTAACCGTGGAAGAATCTGCCACACACATAACACATACACATACACACACACGCACGCACACACACACGCACACAACTAAGCAGCACTGATTACAGCTGAGCGAGATAATGCTTCGGGAGGTTTGCTTATGCATATATGAATCAGTTTCATATTTCAACCCCTGCCCTGCTTGCTGTAGCACGCCAGCAAACTCACTCCAATGAGTTGTGATCTCAGTGACTTGGCACAGAGGTGAACAAACAAACAGTAGCTGGCGTGGCCCCATCCCACTCCCGAGTAACCATGCCGTAAGCATTAACTCCAAAGGCTTACAGCAGGTCTTCTATTCTAGGACGGGGTGGGCAAACCTTTTGGCCTGAGGGCCACATTGGGGAATAGAAATTGCACGGCAGGCCATGAACACTCACAAAATTGGGGTTGGGGTGCACGGGTGGGTGAGGGCTCTGGGGAGAGCTGGGGCTGAGAGGATTAGGGTGCAGGCGGGTGCTCAAGGCTGGGATTGAGGGATTTGGAGAGCGGGAGGGAGATCAGGGCTGGGGCAGGGAGTTGGGGCATGGGGAGAGGCTCAGGGGTACAAGCTCAGCTGGTTCTCTTGGGAGACGGGCTGCTCTCTATTGTTGTGTGCGCTCTTCAATAAAGAGCCTATCATCGGACCTTGCTGGTGTTGCCTGTCTCTTTGCGGTCAAACAACGAACCAGGCCAATCTGGGCTAAAGTCCCTGACACAAGTAAATCAAAATTGGAAAGTCAGACAAATGAGCCTGACAGTTAGTGTGGTCAGAACAGACCCGGGTGGAACTCTGACTAGAAAACCAGGAGGACTTGTTTTGAGGCCCACATGCTTAATCCCCACTGGCAAGACCCCGGCTCACCTGCCGGAGCTGAGAAGTCCTTTATCCTGTCCCAGGCCTTGCACAGATGCTCTCGATTTCCTTCCAACGGGTCCTCTCTCCTGCCTGCCAAGGTGTTGGCACGGTGCCCAGCACCGAGGTAACTAAGCACCTCCCGGCTACCGCGGAGGTGAGACAGCACTAGCACAAATATCTAGAAGTGTGTCCCCGCCTGACTCCACGGCTCCCCAGGCACACCGTCCTTCTCTCCTCCTCTACCAGCCCTTCACACAACCCAGCCACTGCTGGGGCAGGAGCTTTCTCCTCTGAACCCTTGAACTGTCTCACTGTCTCTCTCCCCAACCACAGATTTTCCTGCCCGCTTCAACCCTCCGCTGAAAACCTGTCTCTTTGCTCCCTCCCATGTACATAACAACAGCAGCGTGCTCTGTGCCAGCAGGACAGATCAACACATGACCTCAGACTTCCTTCCTGGGCACAGGCTCTTGTACCAAGGGTTTTCTTCATAGATCTGTCTGAGACCAGCCTTCTCTGCCTGAATAGATCCTCGGGGCCCAGGAACTGCCCAGGTGGAGCAGCCCCAAGGCACCTCTCAAACAGAGCCAGCACCAGCTGCTACAGAGGAAGGTGTAAGAAGGCTGGAGTAAGATGCAGGGTAAGCTGCCCCCACGTTAGGTCTCCCCCAGAACACAGGAGTTGCCAGACAGAAATTTCCATCCATTCATCGTATTATGAGCATTAGCCGCAGAACATCTCTGCGGTTATGTCTTCCTACAGCGCCTAGAGGCCTACTCACAGAGCAGGACCCTTTGCGCCAGGCGCTGTACAAATACAGAGTACAAAGATGGGCCCAGCCCCAAGGAGCTGACATGCTAAGTACCAGATAAGAGACACCAGAGGGAGACAGATAGGTGGGGGAGCACAAGGAAACAGAGACACAATACTGATCAGCCCGATACCTTTATCACAGCCCCCCTCGTTCGTCTCCTTTCCAAGGTAACAATCCCTGTGGTTTTTTTCAAGCCTTTCATCATTCCTAACTCTCTTCTCTGAGCCCAGTCTAGTCTGCAGGACCCCGTATGAGACAGGCTGCCTGCACACACCTCACAAATGCTTTAAGATAGCCTTTACGTAATCCTCCATCCTGTTCCTTGCTTGCTGTTTTGCACACAGCCACAGTTTAAGCAAAGGTTTCCGAGGACATCCAGGTCCCTTTCCTGAGCTGACTGTTATTTAGAACCCAGTAATGTCTGAGCAGCTTAAGTTTCCCTCTGCTATGCATTTATTTGCATTAAATCTTTATTGAAGTGCATTTGCCATCATGTTGCCCATTCACCTAGAATCACAGAATATCAGGGTTGGAAGGGATCTCAGGAGGTCACCTAGTCCAACCCTCTGCTCAAAGCAGGACCAATCCCAACTAAATCATCCCAGCCACGGCTTTGTCAAGCCCGACCTTAAAAACCTCTTAGGCAGGACATTCCACCATCACCCTAGGTAACCCATTCCAGTGCTTCACCACCCTCCTTGTAAAATAGTGTTTCCCTAATATCCAACCTAGACCTCCCCAACTTCATCTTGAGACCATTACTCCTTGTTCTGTCATCTGGTACCACTGAGAACAGTCTAGATCCATCCTCTGTGGAACCCCCTTTCAGGTAGCTGAAAGCAGCTATCAAATCCCACCTCAGTCTTCTCTTCTGTAGACTAAACAATCCCAGTTCCCTCAGCCTCTCCTCGTAAGTCATGTGCTCCAGCCCCCTCATCATTTTCGTTGCTCTCCACTGAACTCTCTCCAATTTGTTCACATCCGTTCTGTAATGCGGAGGACCAAAACTGGACGCACTCCTCCAGATGAGGCCTCACCAGTGCCTAATAGAGGGGAATAATCACTTCCTTTGATTTTCTGGCAATGTTCCTACTAATGCAGCCCAGTATGCCGTTAGCCTTCTTGGTAACAAGGGCACACTGTTGACTGATAGCCAGTTTCTCATCCACTGTAACCTCTAGGTCTTTTTCTGCAGAACTGCTGCCTACCCATTCGGTCCCTAGTCTGTAGCAGCGCACGGGATTCTTCTGTCCTAAGTGCAGGACTCTGCACTTGCCCTTGTTGAACCTCATCAGATTTCTTTTGGCCCAATCCTCTAATTTGTCTAGATCACTCTCGACCAGCATATCTACCTCTTCCCCCAGTTTACTGTCATTGGTGAACTTACTGAGGGTGCAATCCGTCCCATTATCCAGATCATTAACGAAGATGTTGAACAAAACCGGCCCCAGGACCGACCCTTGGGGCTCTCCGCTTGATACCGGCTGCCAACTAGACAAGGAGTTGTTGATGTCTGGTTGGTAGCCTGGTTAAAGCTCACTGGAGTTACTCACAGTCCTCTGATCTTGAGCACCATTTAGTATCTATTAGAGGGGCCGTGCAGAAAACTGATGACTCTGGACAACACCCCACAGGTTTTATTTAGTGATTATGTTCTTGGACTCGCCTTCTCAGACATAATTACCCTACACAATATCCTCTGAAATATTAATGTTGAGTGCATTCTGATCACTCAAACCTTCCACTGGTTCCGAAGCAAACACTTCCGAAGCAAACACTTCCGAAGCAAACACTTGCAGGCAGTCAGAAAAAGGGACAGCAAAGTCTGCTTACTGGCCCTGGCATGGAAGGTAACAGGAAAGAAACAATTCCATTCAGGCAGGCGGAGAGATAGCTGCAAAGTGGAGTCATTTCATGACTTTCAGAGCACGGTCGGTACCTCCCTCTCTTTACTGGCCAGATTTACAAGAAGTCTAAAGCTGCTGAGAAATCTCTTGGAAGCAAGACTCTCCCTCGGACACACACACGTCCACTGGATCTCACATTCCCAGCAGGTATCTTGTCATTTTTCATGGGCTTCAGACAGACAGATGTTCCCATCTGAATATATAAGAAAGGCCACACTGGGTCAGACTAAAGGTCCCTCTAGCCCAGTATCCTGTCTTCCCACAGTGGTCAGTGCCAAGTGCCCCTGAGGGAATGAACAGAACAGGAAATCACCAAGTGATCCATCCCCTGTCGCGCATTCCCAGCTTCTGGCAAACAGAGGCTAGGGACATCCTCCCTGCCCATCCTGCTAATAGCCATTGATGGACCTATCCTCCATGAACTTATCTAGCTCTTTTTTGGACGTTGTTATAGTCTTGGCCTTCACAGCATCCTCTGGCAAGAAGTTCCACAAGTTGATGGTGCATTGTGTGAAGAGATACTCCCTTTTATTTGTTTTAAACTTGCTGCCTGTTCATTTCATTGTGTGGCCCCTAGTTCTTGTGTTAAGCGAAGGGGTAAAATAACACTTCTTTCTTTACTTTCTCCACACTAGTCGATATGCAAAGTTCCTTGCTGTCAGACCTGCGAGGGAGAACTGAAACCAAGACAGTGCCGCACTGAACCTACCTCAGGGCCTGGGCCAGTAGAACCCCCTGAGGAAAGAGAGGGGCAGCTCTAAACATTCAGGTCTCCCCTGGGCTTCTCAGTACTCCTTGTGGGCAGTGAAATGGGAAGGGAGCTGCTGGGTGTTCAGCACTCTGGGAGCCGAGCCCCTGACGGAGGTGCCCAAGCAGGTGGTTTAAGAAAGGGGAGCACAAGGAAATGGTGAGACAACATTGGCTGTGATTGTTCCTGCCGCCATGGTGAGAAAATATCCAGTCGAGGAGGCCACAAACCACCATTTCAACTAGCACCCGTCGGCCCTAATCCCCCACTGGATGGGATCAATGCCTAACTACTTGAACTAAAACCTTCACGGACAGCTATCCAAATGGCTGTTTCTCCCCTAAGAGACAGAACAGCTCCAAGCAAACACACACTTGACAGCACAGCAGGTAAACAGACAGCAGGCAGTGATTTGCCATCATCCGCATGTAGGGGCAGAGGCCTTCTTCTGCCATAAAAACAGCAGTCAGATTGGGAGACAGCAGCCATGAGCCAAGCTGCAGAGAGACCCAGCCTCACTTTCCACTCATTGCTATCGGGTGTTAAGGCTCCTGTGCTAACAGCGCCCACCACCACCAGATAAAGAAACAGAGCTTAAGATGGGTAAAGAAAACTTCCTTGGATAGCATTCTGCCCGGCAAGGAACCACTTATCAACAGCTGCGATGGTGAAATCTCTACTTCTACTGCTTTGCCTGTACGGGCCCGACTTCTCTGTTGTTTATCTGTAGGATCGCTGGTTCTTTGATCGGTTCTGCCTGTTGCATAACTCATTCTGTAAGGTGTCAATCAGCTAAGGGGGTGGGGTCTGATTGGGAAAATAACTGTTTCATGATGGGCTAGGACGGGTGAAAAATACTGTTTGGCAGGACTTCAGTTTACAATGACTGGCGAAGGCAGAGCTAAGCAAGACTCAAGTTTCACTATATAAACTGAGGTCCAAAAGAAAGTACTTTGGAACCTAACTCTAGGACACAGCTCCAAAATCAGAGCTCTTAGACCTCAACACCCTGCCAATCCTACTGTGCAGACACTGGAGCCCTCGGAGGAGCTGATCCTGACCGGCCAGCAGGAAAAGCTCATCTGCCTTCTGGGGAGCGAGGAGCATTGCGTGCTCAGCGTGTGCAGTCGGTTTTGGTAACTGATCGTTAACAGAGGTTCAGGGTATTACTGTGTAAGGCTCTTTCACTGGTAAAAGGCCCCACAAACCCTCAGAAGATTACGCCCTGAGCCCCAGGAACTCGGTAAGGGTGGGGGTGCTTAAATTAACCGGGTTACGCGTCGAGCCCCCGGAAGGGTAAAGGTGGGTGCAGGTAGCATCACCTCTCCGCTCTGGCCCCTCAGCCCATCCAAAATGCCACACCAAAGACTGTTGCTCTGATCACATTATGCCCTGCACTGAGTTCAGACATCCGATCCTCTTGTCCAAGACATCATTCCCCATCCAGTTCCCTGAGCACCTGCCCAACCCCCTTAACGTTCCGCTCCCCTTCTCGCACTCATACCTCCCCTGGGCCTGCCGCGTAGCCTCCCCACTCAGGGTGGTTCCCTGTTCGATGGGCAGCTGATTCCCAGCCTGTGACCCACAGCTGCTTTAGCTCCATCCATGTAAGGCTGGGCTGCTGCAGACAGGGAAAACATCTCAGGCACCAATAGGAGCAACAACCTCCTTGTCTACTAAGCGCTCCCCGGTCCTCTCTCGCCCATCATCAGATTGGGGCCCAGTCTGGGGTCCTACTAGTCTCAATCCCCCAACACCGCAGCAGAGCTGGCAGGGACCCCTTGTGGTCAGCAGCCAATGGACGGCACTGCTGCAATGACGCATGCCCGTCACCCACAGGTTCTACCTGGGGCTGCCTGTAAAGGCCATGGAGACGTCTCCCAACTGCCAACCTTCTAGGCAGGGCTGAGGTGAGCACTTCACACCGGGGTGCCACTCTGCGCCCCCCCATCCAATCCCAGACCCGGTTCAAGGCTTTGGACGTTAGGTACAAAGGCCACTGTGTTTCCCTCTGTGCCCACGTTTCCACATGCATGCTGCTGCAGGGTCAGGATGTCACCATACAAGGCTGGGGAATTCCTCACCCCCAGGGACCAGGAGGAGCCAGCATGTGACCATTTTAAGGGCTAGCACAAGACTCTTCTCTAAGCAGGCGACTGCTCGTAACAGAGGGGCCGAGCAAAGCTTCTCCAAGACTGATCCCACGGAGACAGAACCCTGATAATGGAGACAGGAGCCTGGTTTCTTTCTTAAGTGACCCTTCATTTGCATGCGGTGACCAGGTGCTTCAGTGATGGCAGCATTAGAAAAGCAGAGACCTGAGCTTTACTGATGACTCTCTCCTCTATCCCCACTCACAGTCCCCCCACCACCATAACCCTGTTAGATCTGTAAGCTCCTCTGGCACCTGGCGTCTTTGTCTACAGCCCCATTAACACAACTACTGTGACTACACCAAAGATGCTATAACATCAGCAACGGTTTAAGTTAGGAACTGCTCTTCACTCCTTCAGCAGTATCTCAGAAAGGCCTTCTAAGTCAAGAGGGGATTTTAATTGCACACATTCATGTTCCATGGCCACTGTTCACCTGAACAGCCAGAGTGATGGCAAGTTTAAGGGGCCACAATTACCAGTTCTGCAAAACCATCTTCTAGCACTTCCCATCACATCACTAACCCGCCCCACACGCCGTGCATTTCTCCCCCACCCACCACTGCTTCTCCAAGGCGGGAGCACAAAGAGACGCTTTCTGCTGTTTGTCCAGCTTTCTCTTCTCATTCCTAAGGGCTCCCAGTACACTTCCACCTCACAGCCTTCTGCTTCACAAACCACGCCAGAGCCAATCCCTGAAGTCAGACCTTCACGTGCCTCAGCTGGGGTAGACAGAGCGGTCCACAGTCACCTTCATCTTTAGCTGGTGGCCATAAGGACTGCAGATCCCAATATGCATTGCCCCACACCCATAAGAGCTCTCAGAACAAAAACTCCCAGGAATGCTGGGACATGTAGTCTTAGTTGTCTGCTCCATATTAAAGGTGAGGGTATCTGCAAGTGACACGCAGCTGTAGGGCTCTTGGCCAGTCCCAAGGGTCGGGGATCCCCGGTGCCTGGGACATGTGCACACAAAGCCATTTGGATTAGGTCAAATCTCGCAGAAGGGAAGAGGCCGGCACCCACCGCTGGCTTTTCAGCTCTCTAGCTACTGGTGGCAGCAGGCCGGTGCGCGGGGGAGTGAGTGTCTAGACGGCGAGGCTCTCGGAGGAGGGTTTCTCACCGTCCAGACGGCCCAGAGCAGGTTCACACTCCGTCTCGGAGTCTCGTGGCGGGGCTCTGTTGACATGTTTGACCTCCTGGCCCGAGGCAGAGCCCAGTGGAGCCCGCCTGCGTTCCTGTCCGGAACGGGGACTGACCCCGCAGCCGACAGACAGCTCCAGCCAAGCCTCAGTTCTGTCACAACCCTAAAAATACCCTGGTGGGAGAGGCTGGAACAGGTGTGCCCGGGACACAGGGGGAGGGCTCCGGCCGCTCCCCGTCAGCTGGGGCACTGCAGCGCGGTCACCCCCAGAGCAGGGCAATACCCAGGGGCTGAGGAGCCGCAGGGGCGATTCCCAGGGACCCCGACTGCAGAGAGAGGCACGGTCCTGCCCCCCCCGCACAGAGAGGGGCACGGTCCTGCCCCCCCCCGCACA
>ML677411.1:212474-223480 GCA_007922305.1 Dermatemys mawii
CCTTTCCTACCTGGTGGCTTCAGGGTCCCACACCACGATGTCTGCGTCGGCCCCGGGGATGATGCGGCCCTTCCGCGGGTACAGGTTGAGGATCTTGGCCGCATTTGAGCTGGTCACGGCTACAAAGCGATTCTCGTCCATCTTCCCTCCGACCTGCAGACACAGCAGGGGGCTGAGACGGCCTCTCCGGGAGGGCCGGGCAGGCAGGGATGCAGCCCAGGGGTGTGGGCACTGCTGTCAGAGGGGGCTTGCCCCAGAGTTCCCGGCTCCTGGGGTGCCCCCCTTCCCCGAGTGGTGCATCCTGCCCCATCACACCAGCGGCTGGGAGAGGAAGATGCTATCGCCCGCTGCGGGGGAGGGGCTCTCACAGGACTCCAGCCAGGTCACTCCTAGCTCCCCCTATCCCCACGTCACAGGGAGGGATCCAGTGCCAGCCAGGGGCTGCCTCATGGGGTGGGCAGGACCCAGATGCAGACTTAATGCCCAGCCCCAGACACTGGGATCTGGCTCCAGGCTGGAGCGCCCCTGAGAGATCTGGGCATCCGTGCTCCGTCCCCGCTGGCAGGGCGTGGTGGTCCTGAGAGCGCCACCCCTAGCCCGGCTCCCTGCAACACCGGAGGTGGCCAAGTCCTGGCTCCCAGCCCAGCGCGTGCGAGGCTCCTCGAGTCCGACTCCAGCAGCCACGTACCACGCCCCGCTCCCAGATGACGCTCATGCGATCTTGCACGCCGCTCACGCCGTGGGGGATCTTGGTGAAGTCCTCCTTGCCCATGGCTTTCTGCTTGCTGGTGAAGGGCCGGTGGTCGGAGGCCACGACATTCAGGGTGTCGCTGCCGGGGGAGAAGGGAGCAGGGTTAGCGGCCACGGTGCTGCTCTCCACGCCGGGCAGGGCCAGCGGCTCACTCTGATTAGAGACCGCACGCCCTAGTGCCCTGCCTGGGGCTCTGACAGGTCCCAGCACATGGGTCAGGCAGCACCAGCCCTGCAGGATTAGCCCCTACTCCAGCAGTGTCCGGAGGCCCTTACTTGGCTAGCAGACTCATGAGGTAGGTGGAGGTGTTGGTGTCCAGCCGCAGGGGCGGCACGGTGACGTAGGCAGCGGCATGGGACCAGTCCTGGTGATAATAGTGCAGGCCCGTCAGCGTGGCGTGTGCCGTGGTGGTCTCTGCATACACCACCTTTCCTGCAAAGAGACAGGGACACGGCTCTGGTGCTGGGGTGTGGCCCAGGGCAGCATGCGGATCGCCAGGGGCAGGAGTGTTTCTCTCCCCACCCTGCCAGCCTCACGGCAAGGCAACACACAGCTCCCTGCCCCAAGGAGGAGAAGGTCTGCAGAGTTGTCCCATGGGCTGACACCAGCCACCTGGGCACAGGGACCCTGGGACGGGCCCGCACCTGCCTCCTGGGCACAGTGTTACCCTGATGTATAGGGGAAACTGAGGCAGAGGGACAAGGAGGAGGGACATAGGGGACACATCAGCAGAACTAGGTAGGGGCTAAGGCTTGGGGCCCTCACCCCCCGGCCTTCGCTACAGCTACTAGAGCCCGGGGCTCTCAGGATCACAGAGCCTCTGTCTGGCCCATGTGCTATCACTGCAGGGCAGCAACGTGGCTGGGGCTTTGCCACCCCGCTCTGCTTGGGGGCTGCGATGTCACTGGGGGGCACGTGCTGGGGGTTATGGGGAGAGGTGGGGCTGGGGGCTGCAGGCCCAGCCTTACCTTGCATCTTAGCGGTAGCCACGACATCCCCGGCAGACACGCTGGACACATTGACCAGGTAGACGGGGCAGTGAGTCTGAGAGGGACAGTGCAGGTCAGCACCGGTGCCAGCCGGGCGCCCCCAGCCAGTGCACAACCCCCACCCCCGACCCCAGCCTGCCCACCAGGCTCCCTCCTGAGGGCTCCAGGCCCTGGGAAGCTCAGCTCACCTCCACCCCTCACTAGAGCACCACAATCCCCCAGGGCGGGAGCCATGGGGTGGCGTGCAGGGATGGACAGGCCACATCCAGGGGGTGGGCGGCAGGGGCCCGGGGCCCCAAGGACAGACAGACCACGTCCAGGAGTGTGTGGGGGGGAGGCAGGGTCCCAGAGACACATTGGGCACCGAACACACAGTAACACCCTCCCCCCGGCCCCCTACCCCAGCCAGACAGGATCCTTCCTTCTCCCAAAAATCCCGGCCGAGGCCTCCCAGTGCTGCCCCAGACTGATCCTCATCTCCCTGCTCTCACCCCCGGGCAGTGCCCATCCCCAGCTCTGGAGCCAGCCCAGAACCAAGGCCAGAGTGAGGGGGTTACAGTCACAGGGAGGTGGGTCAAGTCCAGCTCCCCACCACCTCCCTCCACAGCCAGGGCCCTGAGCCCAGCCATGCCTTGGGCCGGCACCAGCTCTCCTGCCGGGTAGGGTGGTGAGGTGGGTCGTGCCTGGTACAGCTGAGAACTGGGGACCCAGGTGTCCTGGCACAGTCAGACCGAGCAGCACAGTGTGGGGCTGGAATGGCTGGGTACTTGCAAGTGGGACCAGGGTGGGGAAGGGGGGGAGGGACCATTGCAAGCATCCTGTGGAGGGCCCGACCCCACAGCTCCAAGGGGGGCCGACGGGAGCATGGCCAACAGGGGAAGTCCCTGCTGGGCAGCCCGGGAGTGAGGAGGGCTCAGGGTGGAGGCAGCTTCGGAGCACTGTGTGTGCATGGTGGGACACCGAGGGGGAGGGCAGAGGGCTCTGAGCGTGCCCGGCTCGGGAGAGGTGTGTGTGTGCATGTGTATGTGCGTGGTGGGACATGGGAGGAATGGGGGCTCTGACCATGCCCGGCTCAGGGGAGGGGGGTGTGTGTGTGTGTGTGTGTCGGGTCCAGGGGCAGCTGGGGGCACTCACCCGGTTGGCGATGGTGATCACGCGGTGCGTGGCTTCAGCCTCCAGCTGGGGAGGGAAAAGATGGTGACTCTCTGTTAAGTGCAGACCGCCCCCAAAATCCCCACCTCTAGGGGATCTGCCCAGGCCCCCCTAACCTGAGGACCCTGCCCTGCGGCTCCCAGGGCCTGGAGACCGTTCCCCCAAAGCTGGCCCCAGTGCTTGGTGTGACGGGGAAGCGTTGTTCTCTAGTGAGGAGCCTACATGGCCCCATCTGTGCAGCTCCCAAACAAACAGCCTGCCCCACGGGCCAAGGAGGCAGCAGCCCGCAGGGCCGGTGTCACCCCAGAGCGAGCGTTCGGCGACATGAAGAACAATGGCTGGGCACAACTGGAGGGACCCATTGGCTCAGTGCCCAGCGGGGGGCAGGACGCAGCGGAGGGGGGAGTTGCTCACCCCCAGGGTGGTGCGGGTGTGACATTATTGAAATAATCTGGGACCATATAAATCATCTTTGCAACCAAGGTCCTGTAGTGGCCCCAAATCTGGTGTAAAGGGTCATATAAGGTGTCTAAGCCCAGGTCGTGGTTTGCGGATAATGACTGTGCTGTCTGGGTGTAGGTGCCATTTCTGTAGTTGAAGTTATGAATCTTGGCTCTACACTGTCTGTAGCTCAAAGTTATGCTTCGGGGTGACACCCCACACTAGGTGGTATTAGCTCTACTGAGCCAGCTTGATGCCCATTAAGGACCATCAGCCACACGACTGACCCACTGAGAGAGGGCGGACACATCCCGTGAGTCAGCAAGGGATGCAGGGACCTGCCCATGTGACCCCAGAATCCATTTTGCTGTAATTTTCCAACGAGAACAAAGAGGTTCTTGCCTCTGGGAAAGGCTGATGTCCCACCTCCATCTTGTCTTCAACCTGCTTCCTACTCTGGAGGAACTTTGCTACAAACTGAAACTCTGAACAAAGGACTGAAGGACCCATCCCAGCTGGGGATGTTTGTTCTCCAGAGACTTGATTGGAACCTGCAGTTTATTCCATCACTGCTACAAACCTGACCCAAGAACTTTGCCATCACTGCATGTAATTGATTCCATTTCACCAATTCTAACCCTCACCGAGATCTTTTTCCCTTTGTGAATAAATCTTAAGATTTTAGATTCTAAAGGGTCGGCAACAGTGTGATTTGTGGGTAAGATCTGATTTGTAGATTGACCTGGGTCTGGGGCCTGGTCTTTCGGGATCAGGAAAACCCTTTTTCTTTTATTTGGGGTGTTGGTTTTCATAACCATTTGTCCCCAGGACAGGTGGCTGCTGGTGGTGATACTGGGAAGCTGGAGTGTCTAAGGGAATTGCTTGTGTGACTTGTGACTAGCCAGTGGGGCGAAACCAAAGTCTTTTGTTTGGCTGGTTTGGTGCCTTAGAGATGGAGAAACCCCAGCTTTGGGCTGTAACTGTCCTGCTTGAAGCAATTTGTCCTGACTTGGCACTCTCAGTTGAGTCCCGCCAGAAACCGCACCATCATAGTGGGGTAGGGCAGTTTGCAGGGGGGGAGCAGGACGGTCACTCTCCCCAGCAGCTGGGAGGGG
The DNA here is from genome assembly GCA_007922305.1 of Dermatemys mawii. Classification (NCBI taxonomy): domain Eukaryota; kingdom Metazoa; phylum Chordata; order Testudines; family Dermatemydidae; genus Dermatemys; species Dermatemys mawii. The sequence continues at coordinate 216,923 of ML677411.1, forward strand.
GCTGATGCACATGGCTGGGAGGGGGACTGCGGTGGAGAACCCCTCGGCCAGTGGGCAATTTGCAGGGCGAGACCGAGCCATGCTGGTCACAGGAACCCAGCTCGCCGGCCACAGGAGGGTGGGGCTCCAGGGCTCGCTGACAGGAGCAGTGTGGCTGGAACAAGCCAGCATGGCAGGGCGCCAAATGGGGCACGTTAGCTGGAGCGTCCCAGGCTGTGGGGAGCCTGCGCTCAGCGGCCTTCGGGTTGGGGCACCCGTCACGCTCCATGGCAGCGCCCAGCGGGAGCCAAGGGCTGGGACGAGCACCGAGAGGCAGCTGGGAGAGCAGCCAGCAAACTCAGCAAGGCTGGTGTAGCCAGGATGGGGCCCCCGGAGGGCAATGGGAACCCCTAGCTGGGGGCCCTGACACTCATCTTCCAGGGCCTGGAACCCAGCACAGGCCTCACCTCCTCTGGTCGGCTGATCTCAATTCCCTCTGGTCCCGTGATGCCCAAATCCAGCGCCTCCTTCGCGCCCTGGGAGGGAACAGGGAGTTTGCGAGAAAGGTCCAGGGCTGGAGCAGGAAGCCCAGGCCCAGCAGAGGGGCTGCTCTGAATCCCCTCAGCCTAGCTGGGCCCCAGCGGCCTGGACATATTTGGGGCCCAGCTCCCTGTACCTGAACGGCCCATGTGTGGGCAGAGTTGGCTCCTCTCCCCCAGTCCTGAACACTCCTCTACAGCAGACCACGGGCTCCCACAGTCCCTGGTTAGCTGCTGGAGGGGCCCTCCCCCTGCCTCTGGGGCCAGCGTGTACACTACTCACAGACACACAGAACCAGTCCCCATTAGAGCCACTCATCCCCTGCCAGGATCTGCCCCACACTGCCCCATTGCATGACACTGGGGAGAGGGCCCAGTCCCTACCTGGCCTCACACGCAGCCTGTGCTGGGCCAGCGGCCTGGCTGACTCAAGCAACAGGGGGCTGGTTCCCCTCCGCCTGGCAGGGTGCTAGGGGCAGCACCGTACTAGCTGGGCTCTCCACCACATTCATCTGGTCCCTGGGCTGCCCCGGCTCTCCATGCCCTTCCCTAGAGGGGACCTGCCCCCGGGGGGAAGGGCTCTGCCCGTCCGAGGTGCATATTTCTCAGCACGAACGCACTGAGAGCCCCCATCCTCGGCAGCCCCCCTGCGCTCACCTCCGCCACCAGTTCCCCGTTCTCAGCGTGCACCCGGGCGATGGCTCCGATGTCCTTGCAGGCGAGGAAGACCTGGTAGAGCTCACTGTCCCGCAGCATGTACAGGTCCTTGTAGGTCATGAACATCTGGAAGGAGTTCACCCCCTTCTCCCGCACCAGCGTCTCCATCTCCGACTTCACCTGCCGGGCCGGGGGAGCGGGGTGAGGGGCAGACATGGCCAGGCTGGCCCTCTGCCGTGGGGCTGGGCATGCTCTCGCAGGACTGGGCCCCACGTGCAGAGCAGAACCCACCCCTCTACCTGCCCCCTAGCAAGATCAAGTGTGCCACCAGGTTAGGGGGCCCAGACACCAGCCCTGTGCTCAGCCCAGCGATGGCAGCAAGCCGCCCAAGCGGCTGTCACAGGACCTAGGGTGTGAGGGAGAGCCAGTCCCATGCAGACTGGCACACGGACAAACCAACCAACTCAGGCCCCACGGCGGCCAGTGCAGCAACTCAAACGGCTGTCACTGGAGGACCTAGGGCAGTGGTTCTCAACCAGGGGTCCAGGCCCATGGGGGACCTCCAAGCAAGGCCAGCATTAGACTCACTGGGGCCCAGGGCAGAAAACCGAAGCCCCACTGCATGGGGCTGAAGCTGAAGGCTGAGCAACGTAGCTTCATGGGGGTCCCTGTGGCATTGGGCCCCAGGAAACTGCCCTGCTTGCTACCCCATAGTGCTGGCCCTGGCATTTCTATGCAGAAAAAAGAGAGTTACCTTTTCCATAACCGGTGTTCTTCGAGAGGTGTTGCTCATGTCTGTTCCACAGTGGGTGTGCATGCTTATCAAGTGCACCGGTGCTGGAAGTTTTTCCCCAGCAGTACCCGGGGGGCAGGGGGGAGCGCCCCCAGCATCCCCTGGAGTGGTGTCACCATGGCTAAGCTACATTGATGACATCATCATCTGGACCCATGGGAAGGAAACTCTAGAAGAATTCCACCACGATTTCAACAGCTTCCATCCCACCATATACCTCAGCCTGGACCAGTCTACAGGGGAGGTCCACTTCCTAGACACCACGGTGCAAATAGGTGATGGTCACATTAACACCACCCTATACCGAAAACCTACCGACAGCTACACCTACCTTCATGCCTCCAGCTTCCATCCCGGATGCACCACACAATCCATTGTCTACAGTCAAGCACTGAGGTACAATCGTATTTGCTCCAACCCCTCAGACAGAGACTAACACCTACAAGATCTTCACCAAGCTTTCTCAAAACTACAATACCTTCACGAGGAAATAAGGAAACAGATCATTAGAGCCAGAAGTGTATCCAGAAGCCTGCTGCTGCAAGACAAGCCCAAGAAAGAAAACAACAGAACACCACTGGCCATCACCTACAGTCCTCAGTTAAAGCCTCTCCAACGCATCATCAGGGATCTACAACCCATCCTGGACAACAATCCCTCACTTTCACAGGCCTTGGGAGGCAGGCCAGTCCTGGCCTACAGACAACCCGCCAACCTCAAGCATATTCTCACCAGCAACAGCACACTGCGCCATAATAACTCTAACTCAGGAACCAATCCATGCAACAAACCTCGATGCCAACTCTGCCCACACATCCACACCAGCAACACCATCACAGGACCAAACCAGACCAGCCACTCCATCACTGGTTCATTCACCTGCACATCTACCAATGTAATATACGCCATTATGTGCCAGCAATGTCCCTCTGCTATGTACATCGGCCAAACTGGACAGTCCCTACGAAAAAGGATAAATGGACACAAATCAGATATTAGGAATGGCAATATATAAAAAAACATGTAGGAGAACACTTCGATCTCCCTGGACACACCATAACAGATTTAAAGGTTACCATCCTGCAGCAAAAAAAACCAACAAAATAAACCAAGACCAGATTTCAAAGAGAAACTGTGGAGCTGCAATTCATTTGCGAATTTGACACCATCAACTCAAGATTGAACAGGGACTATGAGTGGCTAGCTAATTACAAAAGCAGTTTCTCCTCTCTCGATGTTCACACCTCCAGATCAGCTGGCCAAATCGACCTCATCCTCCCTGATTAGAGATAACAAGCTGGTTCAGCCTAATTGAACTAACCTTGTTATCTCTAACCTGGTTCTTGCCTCTTATTTATACCTGCCCCTGGATACTTCTACTGCAGGCATCTGACGAAGTGGGTATTAGCCCATGAAACTTATGCTTCGATACTTTTGTTAGTCTTTAAGGTGCCACAGTGTCGCTTCCGCAATTCCAGACTAACACGGCTACCTCTCTGATTCTATACTGTATGTATCTCAAACTTATGCTCTTCTTCTGGGTGAGAGCCCAGACAAGTTGCTGTTAGCTCTGCTTAGCCTGCTTGATGGCCCATTAAGACCCATCAGCTATACAACTGACCCATCGAGAGCTTGGGAGGCTCCAATCCACATAAGAAGTCTACCTGAGGATGTTCAAAGTAGCATGTGAGTAATGGCTGCTTTCTGCAAGTCCTGAGTCATGCAAGGACATGTGACGTTCCCATGTGACCCCAAAACTCCATTTTGCTGTAATTTTCCACAGCAAAAACAAAGAGGTTCTTATACCTGGAAAAGACTATAAAAGGCAGATGCATCAACTCCATTTTGTCTTCAGTCCTGCTTCTTACTCTGGAAGGAACTTTACTGCAAACGGAAGCTCTGAACAAAGGACTGAGGGACCCATTCAAGCTGTGGATGTTTATATTCCAGAGACTTGATTTGAACCTGCAGTTTATTCTACCACTGATGCAAGCCTGAACCAAGAACTTTGCCATTACTACATGTAATTGATTCCCTTTAACCATTCCTAACCCTCACCTATCTCTTTTTCCTTTTATGAATAAACTTTTAGATTTTAGATTCTAAAGGATTGGCAACAGTGTGATTTGTGGGTAAGATCTGATTTGCAGATTGACCTGGGTCTGGTCCTTTGGGATTGGGGGAACCTTTTTCTTTTATTGGGGTGTTGGTTTTCATAACCATTTGTCCCCAGGACAGGTGGCTGCTGGTGACGATACTGGGAAACTGGAGTGTAAGGGAATTGCTTGTGTGACTTGTGGTGTTAGCCAGTGGGGAGAAACCAAAGTCTTTTCTGTTTGGCTGGTTTAGTGCCTTAGAGGTGGAGAAACCCCAGCTTTGGGCTGTAACTGCCCTGTTTGAAGCAATTTGCCCTGAACTGGCACCCTCAGTTGGGTCCCGCCAGAAACAGCACTGTTACAGGAGGCGATTACCGGGTTGGGCACAGTGAGGACCTTGTCCATCCTGTCTCTGGCCTGGAAGAACACTGAGGCCAACCAGAGCTGGAGGAGCCTCACCTGAGTCTGGCGTGACGGACCACATATGTGCACACAGACACGTGACCCACGAGCTGGAGACACACTCTGGCTGTTGTCACTTGGAACCTTGTGACCGTGTCGATGAGCCCTTTCAGGGTCTCAAACCTGTCCGATGGGAGGGAGGGATGGGATGCCGACAAGGTGTCCAGGACAGCCCCAATAAACTGTATGGATTGTATGGGTTCTAACATGGACTTGGCGTCGTTTACCAACAGGCCCAAAGTGGCGCGTGTGGGCAGAAGGAGTGCCACGTGGTCCCTACGGGTACGGCTAGGAGAAAGACTTCCGACACCAGTGCACGCAGCGAGCACGCAGCCCTACCGTGGAATACACACGAGCAATCACTCGAAGAACCACCAGTTATTGTAGCACAGGTGGGCCGTGGAGTTTTAATAGCGTGTGGAGGGGCCCAGAAAGAAAAAGGTTGAGAACCTCTGACTTAGAGCAGGCCCCAGCCTGGGCGGGGCCATTCCCAGCACGGGCAGAAGGAGCCCTGGGCTTGTGATCGCAAGTGCAGAACCGCTGGGGCTCCGAGCAGCAGCCCAGGGGCCCGGTATGGCCCATGAGAACCCCAGCTCCCGTGCTGGGACCACTGCAGCAAAACCCATCGCCCAGGGCGACCCTGGCTGGGGCTGGCGTATCGGCGATGCCTGGGAGCAGGGAGAGCGCGGTGCTAGCTGCCCAGGGGGAGAGAGCGGGGGCGCAGTGACAGACCAGCTGAGAGCTATGGCCGGAGAAGGGCCCGGTGCTTGGGGGCAACCCTGGCATGCAGCCTGCTCTGGGGCAGGGGGAACCAAACTACACCCCAAGCCCAACTCCTGCCAAGCCCCATGGGAGCTCCAGCAGCCACACAGCACAGGGCAGACGAAGGGCTGGGAATCTGGGGCTGGAGGAAGCTGGCGAAGGCCAGGCTGCAGCATGGTAGCACCAACGTGTGGGCGCATGGTTCTCTCTCAGCTCCGAGGCTCACTGGGTCACCCCTTGCTGGGCACTCCCCGACTCCACTGATGGCAGGAACGCACGGGGCCTTGGGCCAGGCATCCGGCCACTTCTGCTAGGGCTGGGAGGGGAGCTGCGGCCAGCAGGGTGTGGAGGGCACGGCCCACGTCCGTCTGTGGCACCGGGGCCAGCTGAGCTGCCCACGGCCAGAGTGTGAGCAGCTGCTGCTGTCTGGGGTTAGTGGCAGGTGCAGACGGCTGAGTGGGGCTGGGGGATGGGCAGCCTGGCCAGGGCGGCAGGTAGCACTGGCCCCAGCAGCTGTTCTCCTGGCCCAGACCCCGTTTGCTGAGACACCTTTGCACCCCTCCCTCCCGTGGAGCACCCCGCGGGGGCCTGGTGGGGCACTGCAGCCCCCTTGCTGTTAGGCAGGGTCCTGGCAGAGGAGCTGCTCTCCTTGGGGCTGCCAGGGGGTCGCTCTGGCTCTGGGGCACGTGCAATACAGACAGTAACAGGGATGGGAGAGAACCAGATGCCTACAGATGATGCGGGGCTCCTCGCTTACCTTGGGGGCCCACCAGGTGATGCCCATGTGCAGGGCGTAGTCACAGCAGACCTTGGGGTCGGCCAGGCTCCGGCACTTCTCGTAGGCGTCCAGGAGGGAGGTCTCCCTGTCGGGCAGCACGTGGCCGATGACCATGGTCGTCCCTCCGACCAGAGCAGCCTGCGGGGGGCAGGAGAGGGGCTCGAGTCACGCTGGGCGGGGCAGTATGGCGTTCCATTGGGCTGAGCGATGGGCATCATCCTGCCCTCGGTGAACCCGGCTGGGCCCCCAGGTCCCAACCCAGGCTCTGTGGGGCTCGTTTGATCACCTGCGTGCCCTGATCCAGGCACCACTCTGGGGAGGGGCAGCGGGAAGGCGCTCAGACACCCAGGTGATGGGCGCGGGGTCAACGGCTGGACAGGAGGGAAGAAAAACTCAGTTTTCTCTAGGTCCTACAGTAAGCGGCGATGGGCTGCTCTGTCTTGTCCTATGAATCCCGACACTGCCGTCCCTGAGCATCGCCCAGTCTGCAAT
>ML677411.1:223880-262109 GCA_007922305.1 Dermatemys mawii
GGACCCCGCCTGTGTGGGCTCGCTGTGGGAAGAGAATGGAGGGGCAGAGGATGCTGAACGCTCTGGGGTCAGACCCAGGAAGGTGGAAGCCGTGTGAGATTCTTGCCCTGGAGACAGTCGCTCACAGAGAGGAGGCTTCAGCAGACCCCTGACTGGCTTCGTAGGGAGCAGTTCCAGAGCATCGCCCCAGGGACCCGTGACACCCTGCTGTCCCAAGCCCCAGGTTAGTGCCTGCCCCAGGGGTGGGCCTGTCTGCAATACAGCAGAGGGTTGTGGTGAGTCAGCCCAGCGAGGGGCCAGCCTGTTACACCCAGAACTGTTTGGCAAGGCTGGGCCAAGCAAGCCAGAACAGGCCCCGCCCGCTGGCTGAAACCCAGGCAGGGTGGGGAACGCTGGCTCCTCCCCAAGAGCACGGCCAGGCCCCTTGCTCCCTGCCCCTTTCCCCCCAGACAGCCCCCTGCAACTTATTCTGCTCCTTCTCCTGCAAACTCACCCTGGGGCAGGCCCCTGTCTGGGCCTCTCTGCCAGTGCTAGACCCTCTGGGTCGCCTCACCTCCCTCCTGCCCCCCAGCACCATTCCCACTCCCTTGGCTTGTCTGCGCCGACACGTCCCAAGGCCTCCCCGTGCCCAGGAGCCTCCTGCAGCCACAGCTGAGCCGCTCTGACAGTCCCCCTGCCCCCAGTGACAGCAAAGACCCCTCATGCTGCTCGCCCAGCCCAGCCCAGCCGTGCGGTACATGGAGGTCCTCCCCCGCGGACTAGCAGCACTGCCTCCCTGAGCCGGGCTGGACAGACACCAGCTGAGCACGCACGGCCCGTCCGAGGGGCAAGAACAGGGACTACGAGTCCCCCAGCCCAGCAGGGCTGTGCCTCTCTTTAGCTGTAGCAGGCAGATGAACCAAGTGCAACGCCAACCCGGCGGGGCGGGCAGCGAGCTCCTGAGGGGTGGGCCTGGACGGGGCTTAGCAGAGGGACTGGGGAAATGAGGAGCAATGCACAGGCCTGCACTACTACCCATGTCCTATCCCTTCTGGAGGTCCCCACCCCATGGGAAATGCCCAGGGAGGCAGGGCTAGAACCGAAGTAAGGACCCGCATCTGAACGGAGGGGTCCTGGCAGAGCTGGGAAGGGACCCAGGATGGGAATAGCAGGTGCCCTTTAACCCAATGCCCAGAAGTTGTGGCTTCAATTAGCCTGATGCCCATTAGCCTGGCATCTTGGCAACTGTTAGCCCACATTCCTGCGCCCGGTGCCCTGGTTCCTGTTTGCTCAAGTATCCACTAGCCTGATGCCTATTAGCCCAATGTCCTGGCACCTGCCACCCATTATCCCATCACCCTGGTGCTCAGAGGAACCGCACATGCAGGGACTGTCTGGGGCATGTGTGATGGGGCCAGTGGGAGAATCCTTCTCCGCCCACTCCTCACCCACAGCTCAGCTCCCAAATGCCTGGCCGTGTCCTTGCCCGGCCCTGCACTAATCCCCAAAGCTTCTTGGCTGATCCTGAGCTGCTGGGCTGGCGCTGGCAGGTCTCGGGGAGGCAGCAGGAAGAGGAGATCAACCTGGTCCCACCCAGCCGAGGGACAGCGGGAGGGGAGGCAGCACAGCCAGCAGGGTGCTGGGAGCGCTGGCGGGGGGGAGGGGAGAGGACTGTCTCTCCTGCAAGACGCGAGCTAAGCCCGCTCCGGGGTAGCTCGCTCACCCCAGGCAGGCTGTGCCCCGGGCACGTTCCAAACTCCCTGCCTGCCTGGGCCCCGCCACAGGTCCAGCAGGATCTGCCCTACGCCAGTGAGCAAAGGTGCTGTGTGCTGGGAATGGCTGCTGGGCTCCAGTCCCCCACAGCTGCATTTCTGCAGCACCTGAACGCTACAGCATCGTACACGGGGAACCTCAAAGAGCCCAGGCCACGGCAACCCCGTCCGGACCCCCAGGACTGCTCCCTGCTTGGGCCATTGAACTGCGCCCGGCAGTGCTGCACCAGCGTGGGCCCTGCTACCCCAGTGACAACTCCCCTTCCCCGGGGCCTGTTACCCCAGCACCAGCCCTGCTACCCCGGTGACAACTCCCCTTCTCCGGGCCCTGCCCTCCCTCCATTAACGGAGTCCCGTGCTCCTGCAGCTGGCCTGAGATGCTCTGACAGTTTCATTCACAGGGAGCAGCCGACACCCTGGGAAGACAGGCCCCAGGGCCAGACCACAGCTGGTGCAACGGGGTCACCCCACGGCCAGCAGCTGAGGCTCTGGCACCTGGCTGCAGACAGCTGCTAGCTCTGACTGAGCTGCCTCCCCCCAGCCTCCTCTCCATCCATTAGCCCATGCAGTGACATCGTACAGATGACATCACCAGTTCCTTAGCAACAGCCTGTGACATCATTAGGATTCTGGGCGCGAAGAGCTGGGCTGGAATGGCGGGTGCAGGGGACCTGGAAGCGTGGGGTGCTGACAGCCCCGCTCCGGGGCAGCATCCGGCCCGACACAGACACCGGGGCCAGGTTAATGGTTTAGCCTTGGCCTGGCTGCCCCTGGGAGCCCTGCTCCATTTCAGCACCACACAGAGCGGAGAGCTCCCTCGGCCGGCACTTCCGAGTCCTCCTCCCACAGCTCAGGAGACACCGGCCCAGGCTCACAGGCAGCTCCAAGAGCTTCCAGGTATGAACCCAGGGGGCTGGGCTGGATCGCCACAGCCGAGCTAGCTCCTCCACCTGCCTGTGGCTGGCCAGGCTCCATCCCCCAGGGAATCCCCCATCCTCCACCCCCCTGCCGGAGCTGGGCACACAGACCCACACGGGGGAAGGGACAGAAGACAGGAGCAGGCAAAGCCGTTCACCGGTCTCCCTGGCTAGGCCGTTACTGATCTGGATTTAAACACCCACCCACCATGTGCATGTGTGTAAGGGACAGGGGAGGGGACCTCGGCCACACAGCCAGGGAAGGGGGGTTCTGGTTGGCAGGGACCAGCCTCCCCGACATGGCAGCAGCAGGCAGGAAAGCCATTCTCCGGGGCCCAGGGCGAGGGCTGATTTAAACCCCTCCAGCTCCTGCGGGCCGAGGTGCTGGCAGCCACAGCCCCGGCTCACAGCTCTCCCGCTGCAGCTACACCTGCTAAGTCTTTAATCTGGACTAATTTGGGGCCTGCTCCTTCTCATCCCTTGGCGGCAGGCGGTAGCAGGGATGCGGGCGGCACGTGTATCCTAACCCCCTGGAGCCAGCCCAGCTGGAGGAGGGAAGAGCCCTGCTTGTGGAATAACAGCTCAGTGTGCTTAGTTTAGCTCAGCACAGCCCCGGCGGGGGCTGTTCCCAGGCTAAGGGGGGCTCAGCTCTGCCCACCCATTGGGACACTGAGCTCTCGGGGCGCAGGTTCCCTGCACAGGCACCATCTCAGAACTGCTACCAAGGATGAACCTGATGTCCCCCACCCCTCACACGGGCTAGGGGCGGGGAAACCTTTTGGCCCCAGGGCCACATCTGGGTATGGAAATTGTATGGCGGGCCATGAATGTTCATGAAATTGGAGTTGGGGGGTGTGTGAAGGGGGATGGAGGCTCTGGGGTGGGGCCAGAAATGAGGAGTTTAGGGTGGAGGGGCCCTCCAGGGTAGGGCAGGGAGGGGGGTGGGAGGTGAGGGTTCCAGCTGGGGGTGCGGGCTCTGGGGATGAGAGGTTTGGGAGGCAGGAGGGTGCTCCGGGCTGGGACCGAGGGCTGCAGAGGGGAGGAGGGAGAGCAGGGCAGGGGTGCAGGCTCTGGGTGGCACTTACCTCAAGTGGCTCCCGGAAGCAGCGGAATGTCACCGCTCCAGCTCCTAGGCAGAAGCATGGCCAGGCGGCTCTGCTGCACACTGCCCCATCCACAGATGCTGCCTCTGCAGCTCCCATTAGCTGCAGTTCCTGGCCACTGAGAGCTGTGGGGGCAGCGGGCAGCATGCGGAGCAGAGGCCCCTGGCTGCCTCTATGAGTAGGAGCTGGAGGAGCTTCTGGGAGCCATGTGAAGCAGCCCCTGACCCCGCTCCCCAGCGGAAGCTCGAGGGCCGGATTAAAACATCTGGAGAGCTGGATGTGGCCCTTAGTTTGTCCATCCCTGCTCTTGGGGGTGGGGCTGCTGCCCCCCTCCCCTGCCCAGCTAGCCCCTTGGCTGCCTCAGCTCTGCAAGCGCAGGGGGCGCGGCTCAGGGCAGGGGGGCACTGGCAGGGCTGGAAGAACAGGGGGGCTATGGGTCAGGCTTGAGAGACAGCGGCACAGCATGGGGGGGCGGGGTGAACCTGCATTAGGGCTGCAGGCCAAGGCAGACCCCGCGCAGAGGTCCCAGCACATGCGCCTTTAGGCCAGGCCGCTACGCCGGGCGCAGGTCATTACAGCTGGGCTGCGGGCGGCTCAGCAGAACTCTGCTCCCACCAACACCCGAGAGCCACGTTACCGTGAGCCTGGACCCCCTGCACCCCGCGCCCCAGGGCCTGAGCAGAGCACGAGCTGCAGGGCTGGGGCCTGGGGCAAGGGGCCATGGGGCTGAGCTGGGGGATCCCAGCCCAAAGCTGCCCTGGGGACTAGCACTAGGGCTGCCCCCCGGTTCCCGCACCCCCAGGTCAGGCTCTGCAGCACGGAGCCTGCGCCTCACACTCATTGTGTTCAACACAAAGCAGCCTGGCCCCAGAGGCACGGTTACCATGGCAACGGGCTAGGCTCCTCCGAGGGGCCGGTGCAGACAGACTGCAGCGGGCGGAGGCGCCGGCGGACCTGGGGGGACCCCTCCCCGAGTCCCTCCCCCCGCAGCAGCCTGGCCAGCACAAAGGGCGGCAGGCGAGGCGGGGGCAGGCGCAACCCCCCCGACTCCTCCATCCTGCCCCGCCCAGCAGCGGTACCAAGCCAGCCCCTGCCCCCCTCTGCTCACGCAGCAGGAGGGGACGCACCCCTGCGCTCCAGGCCTGCCCCTGGCCTGAGCTCCCGGCAGGGAGGTGCCTGCAGCCGGGCAGCAGAGCCTGGGAGCTCGTTGTCGCTCCAGCCTCCAAGGGGGCGAGCCGGCCGCCCAGCGAGCCAGCGGGAGCGCCCCACGCGGTGCTGGGCGCAGGACGGGTCGAGCAGGAAGAACGCCAGGCGAGCGGCGGGTGGGCGCCGGTAACGCTGCAGGCACGACACGCCCGCCCGGCAGCCGGATAGAGACCTTTGCTCTGCGCACATGGTGGGTGCAGGGAGGGGCAGGGACTCTGCCCCCCCCTCTGCCCACTTGCTTTGCCCCAGGTGGCACTAGATGGGCGCCAGGCTAGGCAGTCCCCTACTGAGCCTCTTCCCCTGGAGCCGGGTTCAGCTGGAAGAGCAGCACGGCCCGGGCGAGGGAGCCGGTTACCCTACTCATCGGCGGCCCGTGCTTCCAGCGGCACATCTCTCCCGGATCAAGGGGCAGCAGCAGAGCTGGGGGGCAGGGCCAACCAAAAGGCTACCCTAGTGGGGGGGGCAGCAGCAGAGGGCAGGGGGTGGGACTGACTCGGGCTCCAGCTCCTTCCCTCCCATTATGCACCAGCCGCCAGGTGCCTGTGGCCCAGCCAGGCTGCACAGAAAGGCCAGGCTCAGCGCCCCCCATGGAACCAGGGCAGTGCCCCCAGGGGCGGCCCCTCAGGCCCAGCTGAGCTCCGAGCTGCCAGTTCAACCAAGGCTGACCCTAGGAGGCGGGAGCCAGCCGCCCACTGCAGGCTGATGGGAGCCGAGGGCACACTGGGGCCCTCCTCCCCGGGAGGAGGACATTACGCTCCAGCGCTCAGTTACCGGGCACAGGCCCATCTCAGGGGGCGCTGGCACTTGGGAACCAAGCTCTGCGTCCCCCCGCAGCGGCTGCCTGGAACCGGGTCTGGGACAACAGGACACTCAAAGGATGGCCAAGCTGCACCCAGAGCAGGGCAGGCCGTGGCAGACACTGCCCGGCTAACCAGGCTGCGCCAGCCCCTGCCCCGCCCATTCTGGGGGCGCCACGTCCCTGCTGCCACTAGACAAGTGAGCAAGGGGCTGGCAGCTCCGGAGAGCTTCCTGCAGAGCCCCACCTCCTGCCCCCTGCACCAGCCCCACTGCCGCCCACCTCAACAGCTCCCCTTCCACTGCGGCTCCCTGAGACGGCTCCACGGGGAGAGCGGCAGGCGGAGAGCACTGGCGAGGGCAGGCAGCTCGCGGAGCAAGGTGAGAACTGCTGTCCCCTAGGGCTCTGCCCGCCCTCGTAGCAACGCTCCCACCCTACTAACTGCTTCACCGAGCCTCCCTCCTCCCCGTTTGCCGAAGGAGCCTCCACCCGACCAGCAGCGACTCCGAGACGCTCGGGGTGCGGGGGGAGAATCCGCTGACCCGGAGCTCTCAGAAAGACGCTGGGGCCAAAAGTGCCTATGCGACCCGGGGACGTGGGGCAGAGAGGTTATTTTACCTCTGTTTGGCACTGGTGAGACCCTGGCTGGAAACCTAGGTCCAGCTCCGGTGCCCACAGTTCAAGGAAGATGCTGGTAAATTGGGGAGGGGTCTGAGAAGAGCCACAAGACTGATAACAGAGTTCGAAAACCTTCCTGCGAGGGATTAGCTAAACGGATCGAGCTCGGAGTCTAACGAGGGCTCAGGGGGTGCTTGGTCACAGTCTATAAGAACCCACAGGGGGAAGAGACGCTTAGTAACGGGCTCGTCAGGCCGGCAGAGGAAGGGTCAGCCCCTAGTCCGGCTCCTCCAGAACCTCTTATTGAGGTTCTGGCTGCACTTTTCCCTGCACTTATTTATTTTTGCACACCTTATCCGTGGCCCCACAAAGTCGCGAGACCTCGTCAACCTCCTCCTGGCCCTGGCTAAAGTCACCATCTCCACCACCAGGAGGAGGATGCAGGACGAGGGGGCGCTCTGCGACTTTGGGGCCTATTTCCGGTCGTCCCTGGTCTCACGCATCCGGGAGGAGTTTCACTGGGCAGTGTCCACTGGCTCCCTCGACAGCTTTGAGGAGCAGTGGGCGCTGTGCGGGGTTCTCTGCTCGTGTCCCCGTCCGGTACCCTCGTTCTAAACCTCTGACCCTCACCCCAACCCTGTTTTTCATTTGTTGTCCCAAGTAATTAGTTTGGTCCTGGATCCAGTGTCCCTCCCGCTTGGCTGGGGGAGGGGCTTTTAGAAGTGGGCTGGCTTGCGCCCGCCCACATCCTGGAAATCCAGTATAGGCAGAGGAAGGGTTAACACAGGCCAAGGCCTGGCAGCTGAAGCCAGACAGACCAAGCCTGGCAATCAGCAGTAAGTTAACAACGGGGAGAGGAACTAACCAGTGGAACAATTTCCCAAGGGCCAGGGTGGACTCCCCGTCACTGACGGCATTTCAGTCCAGCCCAGATGTTTTTCCAGCTCTGCTCTGGATCTGCCAGGAAGCCTCTGGGCTGTGCAAGCCAGGATGAGCACAACGGTCTACGAATCGCAGGAGCCGGAGCTAAGCTGCTGCCTTGAATGAAAGGCCTTTCACCCTGATCCCCCACGCAGCAGCCCATGGGGGCCCAGGTCAGGTTCCTCACACCACCTTCCCAGGGAGGAAGGCACGTGCCGGGCCTGCTCTCCAGCGGCACCACTAACCCACCGGGCCGCAGGTACCTTGGTGCCGTGGTAGAAGTCGTCCACGCAGGTGGCGTTCATGAAGGTCTGGTGGAAGTGAGTGCTGGTGTCGATCCCACCCGGGATCACCAGCTTCCCGGTGGCGTCGATCACCTTGGCCCCTCCTGGGATCATGAGCTCCCGGCCCACTTGCTGGATGATTCCGTTCTCAATGTAGACGTCGGCCTCCAGGGTGCAGTCCTCGTTCACCACCTTCCCCCCCTTGATGAGGATCCGCATCGTGGCCGAGTTGGCAAGCATGGCTCTGAAAGGGGAGACAAGCAGCGGGTTAGGGGCAGCCATCCACAGGCTCCTGCAGCCCCCCTGCCATACCTGTGCCTGCCTGGCCCCAAGATGGGGGAGGGAGCCGGGAGCCCCATCTCCCTGCCCTGCAGCACCTACAGGAGCCCCCCAACCCAGCCTGGCCAGACCCACCATTTCCATCCCCAGCAGCTAGCCCCAGACGGCTGGCACTCAGGTGAGACCTGGTCACTGCAACGAAGGACAACTAGCCACCTAGCCCAGAGGTGGGGCCCGCTTCCCACTCACTGCCACGGCCGCTGGAGGAACAGCTAGAGCCACCGAAGCGTGTTGGAATGAGGCTGGGAGGGAGATGGGGCATCAAGAAGCCTGTGTCAGAAGGGGGGTGGAGGAAGGGCGAGCTCATGGGGCTGGTGGATTTTTGGGGTCATAGGCATTGACTGAGGGGGCAGAGCTGTGAGAGGAAGCCCATTGTTAGCGTTATCCCAGCATGATGCCTGCACAAGGGCACGGCGAGAGGCCACACGGTCACTGCAAAGAGCCACAATGTCCTGGGGCTGGAGGGGAAAGGACATGGTGGGGTCCAAGCAGAATAGGGTGGCTGCAGCCCCGAAGGAGCTGTTAGCCGCCACCTCCCTCCCTACAGCGGTGCACACAGGGTCAGCCTGGTCTGTCCGGGACAGGCCGGGGGAAGGTCTCAGACACCTGGCCCCGTGTGACCTTATTGACAAACTGTGACCATATAGATCATTGTCGCAACCATGGTTCTATATTTGCAGCAAATATTGTACGAAGGTTGTCGTGTGAGGTGTCTATCATGAGGGGTCAATTGGCCCCTGTCGGTAGACAGGATACTGGGCTGGATGGACCTTTGGTCTGACCCAGTACAGCTGTTCTTATGTTCTTACGAGGTTATGAACATGCTATCGGTGTGCGTATCGTTTTCGTAGATAGGAATATTGGCTATGTACTTGTACCTTGATGTGTTCGGATTCTAAGTAGCCTCAGTGAAGCATTCGGTTGGGTTCTGGAGAAGGGGCTATTCTCAGTAAGTGCCCAGTTAAGAAACACTTCACTGACAGTGGGCTTTGAGAGATGCCAATCCACATCTGAGCTCTCCTGGGAGCCTTCAAACCAACATGTAAACAATAGCGTTGGCCTGTAGAGATCTGAGTAATGCATGGACATGTGACTTGGCCGTGTGACTTCAAGCTCCATCTTGCTGTTGTAATCTTCCACAGGGCAGAAAATATAAAAGGCCCTGGAAACTCCTCCATCTTGTCTCCAATCCTACGTTATACCCCTGGAGAAACCTTGCTACAAATTAAAGCTCTGAACAAAGGACTGAAGGACCCATCCCAGCTGGGGATGTTTGTTCTCCAGAGACTTGATTGGAACCTGCAGTTTATTCCATCACTGCTACAAGCCTGAACCAAGAACTTTGCCATCACTGCATGTAATTGATTCCATTTCACCCATTCTAACGCTCACCTTTTCCCTTTTATGATTAAACCTTTAGATTTTAGATCCTAAAGGATTGGCAATGGCATGATTCATGGATAAGATCTGACTTGTCTATTGAGCTGGGTCTGGGGCTTGGTCCTTTGGGATGGGGAGACCCTTTTTCTTTTACTGGGGTGTTGGTTTTTGTAACCATTTGTCCCCAATAACGAATGGCACTGGTGGTGATACTGGGAAACTGAAGTGTCGAGGGGAACTGCTTGTATAACTTCTGGATAGTGAGTTGGGTAAAACCGAAGTCCTCTCTCTCTGGCTGGTTTGGTGCCTTGGTGTGCGAAGGACCCACAGCGCTGGGCTATGACCTCTGAGCAATTTGTCTTGAATTGATGCTCTCGGAAGTGTCCTACTGAAGCCAGCATCATTACATCCATACGAGTGCCCATGCCCTGCCCCTCAGCAGGGTCGCCCTGCCCCATGGAGACCTGCTGGCTTTGACCGTGAGCCCAGCCTCTCCTCTGCTGCCACGGACATAGCACAAGGGGCTTGTGGCCCAGGTGGTACTTCAGGGGAGCAGGTGCTCACTGGCTGGGATTCACCTGGCTGCTGGGAGCCGCAGGGGGAGCGCAGCGGGGACTGGGCGAGGCAGGCATGGCGGCATCTCCCCACGGCTTAGCAGGATGCGGGTGCAGAAGGCCTGATTGGGCTCTCAAACCAGGCCAGATTCATGCTGCTCCCAGTCATGGGGAAGCCCCTTGGCAAGTAGGGGGGGCACTGGCATCAAAGCTGGGTGGAAACGGGCTTGTGCCAGCGATTTCCACTAGTCCACCCCTGGCTCATGGGGACGTTCTGTAATGGATGGTGGACGTGCAGAGGGCAAGATGGGTAGGCAGGGCGCAGTGCACATCCCTTTACAGCAGATGCTCCGGGAGCCCCTGCCAGCCTCTCATGGGCGGTCTCAGCCGGAGTGAGCGGCTGCTGGGCTCATGGAGTCAGACTTTAAGGTCAGATGGTACCGTTATGATCATCCAGTCTGACCTCCTGCACAAGGCAGGCCACAGAATCTCACCCACCCACCCCTGTAGTAAACCTCTCTCCTATGTCTGAGCTATTGAAGTCCTCAAATCATGGTTTAAAGAGAATCCTGCAGCAAGTGACCCATGCCCCTTGCTGCAGAGGAAGGTGAAAAACCTCCAGGGCCTCTGCCAATTTTCCCTGTTCCTTCTCGACCCCAAATATGGCGATCAGCTGAACCCTGAGCACCTGGGCAAGACTCACCAGCCAGAAACCCAGGAACGAATTCTCTGTAGTAACTCAGATCCCACCCCATCTACCATCCCATCACAGGCCATTGGGCATATTTACCACTAATAGTCAAAGATCAAGTAATTGCCAAAATTATGTTATCCCATCATCCCACCCCCTCCATAAACTTATCAAGCTTTGTCTTGAAGCCTGATAGGTCTTTTGCCCCCACTGCTCCCCTTGGTACCTCACTCCTCTGATGGTTAGAAACCTTCAGCTAATTTCAAGTCTAAAATTCCTGCTGGCCAGTTTATATCCATTTGTTCTTGTGTCCACACTGGTACTGAGCTTAAATAATTCTTTTCCCTCCATGGTATCTATCCCTCTGATATATTTATAGCGAGTAATCATATCTCCCCTCAGCCTTCTTAAGGACAGGCTCTACAAGCCCAGCTCCCTGAGTCTCCCCTCATAAGACAGGTTTTCCATTCCTCGGATCATCCTCGGAGCCCTTCTCTGCACCTGTTCCAGTTTGAATTCATCCTTCTTACACAAGGGAGCCCAGCACCGCACACAGCGTTCCAGAGGTCTCACCAGTGACAACTCCTCTCTCCTGCCAATGGGAAAGGCTGGGTGTGGGCTAAGCCAGCCTTCAGGCCTGCTAGGGGCAGGGCGTCAGGGATTACTAAGGACGTGCCAAACACCCGCCAGCCCCTGGTGTATGTAAACAGCGGATTATCCCCAAGCAAACCTAGCAGATCAGCATGCTGGGGCCGCCACGGGGGCTGCATGAGAACCAAGCCCTCGGAGGGGGGCAAGAAGGGGGTTGAAGCAGGGCAGCAGCTGTCTCTGGAGCCATGACCGTGGGCATTGGAGGGAGCCCCCTTCCAGGCAGTGGTTTGCTCCCCAGCTGCCAGCACACCTGGGTTTCCAAGCTGTACTCCCAGTGGCAGATCCTGAGCTCCAAGCACGGGAGCAGTGTGGCTGCGTCTCATGAGCAGCCTCATTCTCCTGGAGCTCAGACGCCTGGCGCTTGGACCCGACCGCGAGGGCAGGAAGCAGACACAGCCTTGGAAACAGGGGCAGGAAGCCCAAGGGGGTGTGCCTGGAAGGCCTGCTAGATGCCCCCACCCCATACTCTGAGCATCCCAAGCCTCTGGTGGTTAGAAGCTGGGAGCGGACAAAAGGGGCTGGATCAGTCCATTGCCTTGCTCTGTTCATTCCTGCTGAAGCCCTTGATGCAGGCCGCGGTCAGAAGACAGGACCCTGAACTGGATGGATCATTGGCCTGCCCCAGTGTGGCCGTTTTTATGTTCAATTATTCCGACAGCAGATCTCTTGGTAAAACGTCCAGTCTTGCTGTGGACACTGCCAGGGCTGGAGAATCCGCCATGGCCCTTGGGAAAAGATTAATTCTTCTCACCGCTAAACACTTCGGCCTTATTTCCAGTCTGAATCTGTCTAGCTTCAAACTCCAGCCCCTGCTTGGTGTTAGACCTTCCTCCACTAGACTGAAGAGCCCATTAGTAAAGATTTGTTCCCTCTGCTGATGCTTTTAGACTGCGATCAAATCAACTCATAACCTTCTCTTTGTTAGGCTAAACAGATGGAACATCTTGAGTCTGTCAGTCTGAGGCAGGTTTTCTAATCTCGTGGCTCTTCTCTGACTGACGGAGTGGGACTGTTCTTAATGTCCCCTCTGGATACTGTGTGAATGCCTCAGTTTCCCCTATGCATTCCTTAAGTCTCTCTTGGCGGTGGGATAAGAGCTGAGATTGTTGCAGAGTAAAGGACCAGTGGAAAGAAATGGCCAACACCTTACTTCCGGGCAAAGGATGGCCTGGCCCTTCCCCCTCTAAGGTGTTGGCTGGAAGTGTTGGAGAACAAAGGGATCAGGTGACTGGCTTCGTGGGGAGCAGTTCCAGACCATCCGCCCAGGGACTCCATGACACTGCCCCCACTCCAACGTATCAGTTTCCTCCTTTAATTGTGGGCAGCAGAACTGGACCCAGGATTCCAGCAGTGGTCATGTCAGTGCCACCTCTCGACTCCTACTCAAGATTCCCATTTAGGCATCCCAAGATGGGGTGTCTTTTAGCCACAGCTCCCCTGGGAGCTCATGTTCAGCTGATTATCTATCGCAACCCTGAAAACTTTACAGAGCACCCAAGGCTCAGCCCTTCCCAGTCAGCAGCACAATGGGGATGGGGGCGGGAACGTGACCTGCTACGGGGGCACCTGCTTCACCATGTCCCCACAGGCTTTGTTTCAAGCAGGGAAAGGACCCCAGGCCATGACCCCCCGGAAAGCTCCCAGCCTCCCTGGGGCACAAGGCAGAACAGCTGCTGCACCAGAGCCAAGGCCCCCAGACCCCCCAAACAGAGCCATGGCAGGGGTGCAGGTGGCACAAACAGCTTGTTTCCCCAAAGGCGAGCGCCTTCTGCTGGGGCAGGGGAGTTACGCTCCCAGTCCCCAGTCCAGAGAGGCAGGCGGGGCTGTATTGGGGTGTCCCAGCTCACCCTGGCTAAGCCCCAAGTGCCCATCCCCTTCAGCACAAACCCAGCCCAGGGGCTATTAGCAAAAGGCTTCTAAGAGAGGCCAGACAAGACCCCTGCAGCACAGGGGGTCCGGCTGGGCTGCCGCTCTGCCCCGAGTGGTGTCCTGCCCCCTTTCCCTGCCAGAGGCTGCTCTTTGCTCTGGGGTGGGCTCATGACGGAGCGCGTGCACCTGGTGACCACAGAGACGGGGCAGTGCCAGGCTGGCCGGGGCACTGCTCAGTGACCCTCTCCCAGCCACACGTGTCTTCAGGTGCCTCTCTCACAACGTCCGCGAGATGCTAGCCAGCTTGCCAGGAGCAGGGCTGTGCAGCCAGCCACCCACACCTGCTCCTGGCCCACTGCAGGCTCCAGTCACCACCCCTTCCCCACAGCTCCAGTCTTGGGCACCTCCATGCTGGCGCTGGGGCAGGTGCCCTGCTGAGCCAAGAGACTCCTCTGAGTTAGCCCCTCAGTTGGGCCCTCCTCCCTGCCAAACAATTTCACTGCCCGCCACCACTCCTGAGCGGCTGTCTGTGCCCTGAACAGGCCACAGTGGTCAGACCAACGGTCCCTCGAGCCAGTGTCCTGTCTTCCGAGAGTGGCCAGTGCCAGAGGAAATGGACAGACCAGGGAATCACCAAGTGACCCGTCCCGTCGCCCATTCCCAGCGATGCCTCCCCAGGGACCTTGAATCTGTTCTCACTCCCCCGCTCTCACCTTTATGCCCAGGCTTCGCCCCCATCCTGAGCCCGCGCCCGCCCCTGGGCAGCGCGGCTGTGCCGTCAGTTCAACAGGCCGAACGCTGGCTGCTCAGTCTCCCCGCGATGCCTTCGCACAGCTCCGCTTCCACCCTCAGCTCCTCCTCCACACACCAGCAGCCTTGCTCCGGCTCGCCCCGCGGCTGCTGCTGGCGCTAAGGCAGCCTCCTCTCTCAGCGGGCTGCAGCCACCCCCTCGCCGTCTGCTGCCAGCACAACCCCCGCCCCCACTCCAATCCCTTCCCAGCCATCGGGCTGCTCCACCCACCGCCAGCTGCTCTTGACTCCCCACTCCCTTCGTATCCTTCCCCCGCGGGGGTCTCCCCCTCTCTTCCCACACCCTGAGCTCCCCGCCTCACCCTCCTCCAAGCCCCTTTCTCTGAGCCTGCACCCCAGTCCCCCCTGCTCCCGGGAAGTGAAGCATCTCTCGGACCAGCAGCAGTGACGGGAAACCAGGCCAATCCAGCCTCCCAGCCGCGCCCCAGCCCCTCCCTTCATCCGGACAGAGCCTGCTGCAAGTGCCACTTGCTCAGATGCCACAGTGCCGTTAGTGACAGGGCTCGGGACTGCTCCTGGCCTTGCGCCAACGGGCTGCACTGTGTCTCATCGCACTGGTTTCAAGGGTCAGACGAGGGGACAGAGTTACAGAGCTGGGAGACAGACCCCTTAGGGAGAGGGAGCTGACAATCGAAAACCTCAACCCTCCAGACACTTACATGTGGGGCTTGGGCCGCCCCACACAAGGGGACAGTCAGGCACTAGGGGTCTGGCTACACTGCACACTAACTCTGGCTCGCTGTGGAGCTGGCTTTCCAAGCCTGCACTTGAGTGTCCACACTGGCGCTCTCAGTTGTGCTAATGCTCATTCTGCACCACAGGCCCGCGGCTTGCCCTGCATCCACACTGCAAAGTGATGGAGCTTGGCTCAGTCAGAGCAGGACTGGAAATCTGACCCACTGCAGAGCAGGGCCCGAGGAGCTGGGTCCTGAGTGCTTGCTGACCTGATTTGTGTGGGGACAGATGGAGGCTGGGCTCAGGAACCCAGCAAGGGTAGGTGGACACTGCCCTGGGATCAAGGGCTCTGAACCCACCCCTGCCGGGCTCCAGAGTCCGCCCTGCGGCATCCATCTAGCTGGTTTTAGCGCCGTGCAGACATAGCCCGAGTGTGACTAAGGAGCCCTCAGGAAAAGTCCTGGCCCAGCTTTATGGGTCACAGCACTTGGCATCCAAAGGGTCCCTCGGCCAGGCTGTGACCGGTCTGACTCCCAGCCACTTTACCACCCTCGCACCAGCCCCATTTCAGGAAGAGTCCGTCCCACTTGCTCCAATGCAGGGGGCTGGCGCTTCAGCGGGGGCTAACAGTCAGTCCCCAGGGACTGACGGACTACAGCCAGGAGGGATCTCTAGCTGGGCACTGTCACGGAGTCCCCGGGGCGATGGTCTGGACCTGCTCCTTAAGAAGCCAGTCAGGACTCCGGGGGGAAGCTTCTTCTCCATAAACAGCCTGTCTCCAGGGTTGGGAGCTTCACAGCTTCCACCTTCCTGGGTCTGACCTCGGAGCATTCAGCACCTTCTGCCCCTCCGTGCGCTTCCCCCAGCGAGCCCAGCCAGGCAGGGTCCTGGGGAAGCCCGTGGGTCTGCACCCCAACTCCACAGTCAGACATGACTCTCAGCCAGCCAGTAAAACAGAGGTTTATTAGATGACAGGAACATGATCTAACACAGAGCTTGTGGATAGAGCAAACCGGACCCCTCAGCTGGATCCATTTTGGGGGTTCCAGGGAGGCCAGACCTTATCTGGGCCTCCCTGCCCTTCCTTAGCCAGCTGCAGACTGACTCCCACTCCCCAGCTCCTCCCCTGCTTCCTTTGTCTCCTTCCCGGACAGGAGGTCAGGTGACCTCTTCCCCCACCTGGAGTCAAGTTACAGCTTCAGGTATGTCAGGAATCAGAGGGGAGTGTGGACACCTTCCCACAATAGTCAGAGGAGCCATTGAGAGCATTTCTATTCCATCACAGACACAGCATTGCCAGAGAACTACTCTGCGGTCACCAACGGCCACACGCTGGGCCGCCCTCGCTCACAGGGTTTCTTGTTATCCACCGCTCTCGCGCCCTGCCGCCGAGCTCGGAGAGACCTCCTCTCTCCTCCACTCTCAGACCCAGCTGGAAGCAAGGAGAGGGGCCTGGCGTGACCCAGAGCGCTCCAGGATCCCAGCTGTGAACTCAAATATTCCCTATGAGTTCGCCCCATTCTCACCAATGTCCACTTTCCCGCTCCCCGAGTGCACCGGGCGCGTTCCTCAGGACTCCCTCGCGGTGACGGCCAGCGTGGAGGAGCCCCCTGACAGCCAACAGCCCAGCCATACTGCTGGCTGTCCTGCGCGTCCGTGTCCAGCGGTCTCCCCGCTACGAAGCCGCGCAAGGAGCGCCTGTGGGCTGGCTGCTCACGCCCAGGTATCAGTGACACGAAGGGGGCTGGCTCTGCCGTGCACGGTGTGCAGAAGAACCCGTGACCCGGGAAATGGACTTGGCAGGCAGACCTGGGGGACCCTGGCTACGCCCTACCCTTCACCACTGCTCTTACAGCGCGCCGTGTGGAGTTCCCTGGTGCCAGCTCCGCCGAGCAAGCTACCTTCCCTCTCCCATCTGCAGGCGCCATCTCGCAAAAGCTGCTGCCAACCTTCCCCATCCAGGTGCCGGGAGAGGAAGGACACAAAACTACTTCCCCTGGTAACTGAAATGGACAGGTAGGCCCAGAAAGAAAACTGCTCCCTGCGAATGGGGAGCTTCATTTCAGGCCATTTACTTTGGCTATTCGGACATAGGTTTTTGACTGTTTGTTTTAATCGTTACCAAGCGTTATCTTTTTAGTCTCAACGTATATGCTCGTTAAATAACGGTCTCCCCCCGTCCAACACCCGCCTGTAATTTCCCAGCCCTGAGAAAATCCAAATGGATAAATAAAAGAAACACTTAAAAAAAGCCCCACCCAACTCTGCCAAGCCCAGCTCCAGAGGAGCAGCCCAGACCTTGGGCTCAGCTGGGCACGTCCAGAGTGACGGGCCCCACATTGAAGGGTTAAGGATTGGGACTGCCAAGTGCCGAGGGAGGAGACCTCCTTGGACCCAAGGGACCAGGAGATCATCAACATCCCTGCAGTTAACCTTTGTAGCACAGCTCTGCCTGGGGTTGGCAAAGAGCTGCAGGAACTATGCACCTGAACAACCTCAGAGAAAAAGGCCCCATATCCCACCAGCACCATCTGCTCCCAGGACAAGTCACACCCCAAGAGAGGTCCCTCTGCGCACCCTCCCCTCCCCCACCCCCGGTCCATCGTACCACAATGCGGAGTGGTTAGCGCTGCCTGCAGCGGATTAAGGCCTGAGCAGAGACAATTAAACAAGGCAGCAGCTCGGGGAGAGACTGTGGAGGAAAAATACTTTCAAGGGCACCTCTCTTCCCCACCCGACCCCCATCAGCAGGGCAGTGGACTCCAGCATGAAGGAAGGGGGCAGGGGGGGGAGCACTGGCTCAAGTCACATGTGACTGGCTACAGAATTCTCCCCCACATGCTACATTTTTCTTTATCCTTGTGGAAAATCAAGGGTCTGACTTGCACGACACCAGCAGCCTTCCAGCCCTAGAGCGTGCTGGACCCTGTAGTTTGCTGGCAGGACAACCCAGGGATTAAGGTCCGGTGCCTGGAGATGGGGGGACTGGTAGGACAGAACTCCCACTCCCACTTCACCCGGTTTATTTCCAGCATGAAGTTCAGCTCCGACTCCAGACACCGTCTTCGCCAGCACGCCCTGGATCCGACTACGGCTCCGTCTGAGCTTGTGGCCTCAGACAACGAATCGGGACCTTGGGCCGACACTCGGGCCACAACCTTACTCCCAGCCTCCTGCTTCTCAGGGAATCCACCCGAGGGGCTGACTCACACCCCATGAGACACGCACAAGGGTACAAAAAGCACCAGGAAAATGTACGAGTTTAACCAGCCCAAGGCCCCACAAGCCCACGGCTCAGTCCTGCACCTCGGAGCCCAACCTGACACAGCATCTTCCAGGCAGACCGCAGCATCACCCTGGCTTTCCGAGTGGAAGAGCTTCCGCGCACCGTGGGCTGATTATCAGAGTGACTCACAATCCCAAAGACGAGGCGATTTCTTCCCAATCACCAGGCAGGCGGAGCTGGCGGCCTCCCTTTCTCCTGCCAGCTGAGGAATCCCATCGCCAAGGAGCGGAGCTGAGCTGGGTTCTCCTCCCAAAAACAGCTCTGCAGTCCTAGCTACTGATTGCACAAAGCAGGTTCCTTTGTGCTGCCTGCCTGGCTGGGACGCTAACGAATTCAGTCCATTGTTTGGGAGCAGACGCCATTTGCCACGACTCTGACACAGTCAATTACAAAACAGAGCACATCTGCCCACAGCCATCTTGAACAGGTCTGCAGCCACCAGCCAGCCAGCCTCTATTGTCTGCCAAGGGGAGACTCGGGCTTCTCCTTGTGAAGGACTGATTCAGTCCGATGTCTGGGGAGCGGAGCAGGGAGGGGTGCATGGTTCTGGCACCAGACATTGCAGTGCAAACCCGGGAGAGGATTTGGGAACAGCCGATACAGAGCAGCAGACACTCTCGCTCCTCTAATCGGCAGGGAGCGGCAACAGCTGACCCCTGGCTCAGCCTCTGAGGCAGGAGGGACCCTGAAGCAGAAGGCAGTGCAGAGAAATGGGGGGCAGAGGAGTGAGCTGATGGGAGCAGAGCAGGTATTGTGGGGTGCAGTGAGCAGAGCCGGGGCGCACCCCCCATTGAATAACCTGCAGGGGCGTTCCTAGGCTGTTCTAGTTCAGCGTAGGAACCGGCTGTTCAGGGAAGGGAGGGGAGCACCAGCCAGGCACACACATGGCCGGGCCATGCACAGCTAATGGGGCACGCTCCAGAAGCCAGCCCCCACCTTGCCTTCGGAAAGGCTGCTTCCCAGACTGCCTTAGCCCCATCGCACCACGCTGTTCGGCGCTGCCTGCCCTCCACACGCCGCCAGCGACATGGAGAACTGGGGTCTCAGCGCCTCAGCACGGAAGATCTGTATTTATTCACTAGCAGATGGTTACACACATTGATCTTCTAGTTCTGGGGCAAGAGGCACAGAAGCTGCAGGACCAAGGGCCACGCTCAGCAAGGTGCCGTTCCCAAGCAGGCAATTTAGAAGCAGGGCCAGCCCCATGGGAACAGGGGAGGACGCAGGCTCCTGCCAGACCCCAAGGCCTCGTGCCGAGGAGCAAGGCCAGAAGCGGATTCCCAAGCTGGATGTTCAGACACGCAGAACTGGAGCTGGAGCGGCGCAGTCCGTCTCCTGGGGCCAGCACAGCACTGCTGCACACCGTTATCCGCTCGCGCTTTAGCCAGTCCACTGCTAAGCGGGTCGAGCAACTGAGTCCTGGCTCTTTCCAGCTGCAAAACTTCCCGAGCAGTTGCATGTAGGAGCAGCCATCTGAGCGGCCTTCAAAGGCCACACTAGCCCAAAAACCAGCCACCCCCCACGCTCTAGGGAAGAGGGAGTCCAGACCGGGAGTTAACCCCTTAAGACTCCAAACACGCCCATGCCGGGCAGCAGGTTCAATAGCAGAGCCCACCTAGAAGGGAAGGCTGAAAGGCCCCCAGGGAGAGGCCCCATCGTCACTGCCCTGCCCGTTGCAGCTGGACATGCCGGTCCCTCAGGAATTAAAGGCAGCCCACGCCGTGCTGTCTGGGAGTGGGGCTCCGCCTGCCGCAGGCAGCATCTGGGATTTGAAGCGTAATGAATTATTGATACTCGGAGGGCTGACGTGTTATTTCACCTGCACGGGTTCCCGGATCTCTCCCCACGCCAGGGCCTGGACTGCGGTGGTTTCCAGGTGATGTAACGACACCCACTGGGAAACCTCCTGCTGCCCACCGAGGTCTTGCTGCTTCCTGTGGTTTTCCAGCAGACTGAGCTGAGGGACAAAGCGGTTGAGTGGCAGGTCCAGGGCACACAGGGGTTGGGCTGCACTGAAGCCTGCACACAAATCTGCTGCTCTCAGCACCGGGCCACATGGCGTCCTACCACCAAGCGAGCATGGGCTGCCGCTGACTCGGGCAAATTCCAGTTCAGCAAGCCCACGGCTCACTCTGAACAGGGGAAGAGTCAAGGTCACGCCAACGATTCGCAGCCATAGAACAGAACAAGCCGCCAGCCCCGGAGGGCTCCGCCTGGGTCAGCGGCAGAGCTGCAGACTCTACCAGGGCAGCAGCTAAGCGCAAAGCGCGGCTAGTGTGAACACATGACTCATGCCATGCCTGGCGGCCAGCCGGCGCGCACAGGAGTCTGCAGGCCTTCGCCCCTGTCACAGGGGGTGGGGGAGTCCCGTTCCCACACCCCCCACTTCCTGGGATTCACAGGGACTCTCAGCCAGCCAGTAGATCAGAAGGTTTATTTGGGATGACAGGAACACAATCCAACTGAGAGCTTGTCCGTACAAACAGGCTCCCTTAGACAGGCCCTTCTGGGGGCAGGGAGATAAGACCCCAAATCCGGGCTCCCTCCTCTTCCCCAGCCAGCTTCTACTTCTCTCAAATCCCTCCACACGTCTGCCTTCCTTTGTTCACTTCCCGGGCTCAAGGTGTCAACTCCCCTCCCCCTTCTCATCTCAGGTTACAGCTCCAGGTATCCCGATCAGAGCAGTTTCCCCTCAGAGTCATGTACAGCCTCCTGCCTGCTTGTCACACCCCACAGCCCAGGGCTGGGATAGTTAACCCCACCCCAGCCCCACCTACAGCTGCCTGGTGCAAGCGGCTTGCCTGGTTCCTGAGCCCTGCCCCGCTCTGAGCGTGCGTCAGGACACGACAAAAGGGGGCACGCGACAGTGGGTGGAGAAGAAGTTGCGGGAGACAGAGGCCAACAGACGCGGGGGCTCAGCGGCCCCCTCCCATGAGGCCCACCAAGAAGAGGGGTTCACCTACCATTGCCAAGCCCCAGGATACCTGCGCGGGCCTTAGGGAGCCACGCTAGCCACTTCCCCGGTTCATTCCACGATGTCATGGCTAGCACAGCATGGAGTGGCTCCGACAGGCTGCTTGGGTCCCCTCTCAGGGCTTGGCAACGCTGGGAACGCTCCAGGTCAACCTGCGCGGTGCTACACGCCCAAGAGGAGGACGGTTGTGCTGGACAGCGGCAAACCCCACAACAGACCCTCACTGGCAAGAAGGTGACGGAGCCACGGAGCAGCACAACTGAGGGCTAAGTCATGGTTAACGCACAGTCTGAGGCCATGTTGCTTTCCAGCACATCTCAGGCCCACGCAGAGCTGGAGGTTGACTGTTCTCTGGGACAGTTTGCAGCTGGTGTCATGGTCTCTCCAGAGAGGTGCTCACATCATGTGACCAGCGCAGTGCAGTGCAAACAGTCATCTTCCTTCCAGAGCAGTGGCATAGACAGACCTTTGTGTGCCCAGTGCTCTCTGGAGAGCCCACAGACAAGCACCGGACAGCTGCTTATCGTCACCATGTCTACTGTTCAGTTGCCTTCTCTGGCTGTACGTATGCGCACAGAGAGCTTCAGGGAATTCTCTCCCCATTGGTCTGGCACTAGGGCCGTTCACTGGGGCTAGCACTAGTGCAGGGGTAGGCAACCTATGGCACGGGTGCCAAAGGCGGCAAGCGAGCTGATTTTCAATGGCACCCACACTCCCTGGGTCCTGGCCACCAGTCTGGGGGGCTCTGCAGTTAATTTTAAATGAAGCTTCTTAAACATTTTAAAAACCTTATTTACCTTACATACAACATTTAGTTCTATATTATAGACCTGCAGAGACTGACCTTTAACAACGTTAAAATCTATTACTAGCACGCGGAACCTTAAATGAGATGAATAAATGAAGACTCGGCATCCCGCTTCTGAAAGGTTGCCGACCAGTGTCTACTGGCCACAGGCCAGTCTAACCCCCATGCCAACCCCCACTCCTCAGGCCGGGTCTAGCCAGCAAGGTGGTAAAATGCTTGCAGCCAGTCTCCCGCAGTGCTCCCACCAGCACTAGCCGTGAGGCCAGACCCACAGGGAAATCCCTTGACTCAGTAGTGCAGGCACAGCAGTGCAGGCACAGCCTTGCGTGCAGTACATCGGGAGCTGGACACCAGCTGCAAACTGGCTCAACATGCAGCTTGCCTCACTGTCCAGGGGATTTGTGGGACTGAACCATCCCAGTCCGTGCTGGTTCGTTCTCCCCCCTTGAGGAGCTATTGTTCCTCGCCAGTCTGCTGCAGCCCATGCGCTCTGCAAACACACTGTGCTGCTCCTGGCCAGGTCCAGGGATCCCACTTTGAGGAATCGGATAATGCCCTGTGCTTTGCCAAACCCACCGCTAGCTCTTTTGGAGACATACACCTGGGACAGGGTTAGGAAAGCGTCCCGATAGACTGGAGTTACAGACATGGGGAGTTGCCTGCTTCCACCCCTGCTCACCGAGTCACTATTCCTAGGCACTGCAAAAACACAAGTGACAGGGGAGAACAGCCGTGTCTTTCAGGCTGCATTGCCTGGGTAGCTCTGCTACTAATCTGAGACGGAACTAATCCTTGTGCATAATACTCATGAAAGGACTCTGTATGCCACCTTCGCGTTGTCTCGGCTTGTAGAGCCGAACCCCGCACCAACCCCGGGTAAGAAAACGAGCCGTCAGCATGTCCGTTCTCTTCCATAAAGAAGTGCGCAACAAGGGGGAGGTCCCAAATGAGCCTGGAAAAACAGGGCCCTTCCCCAGTCTCAGCTCCCCTGCCCTCTCCAGAAGAGTCTACCCCAGGAGGGGGGCGAGCTAGACAGTGCGCGTATCGCATTCCTCACGCCCACCAGGGCTACCGCTGTTTCAGCAAATGGCTGCACATGCTCAAAGCATGGGGGAGAGCCGGGCAGTGGGCCTGCTTTCCCGGTGCTCTCCCTGGCCAGCCTGAGGAGGTTTTTGTTGGGGGAGCAGAGAGACTGAGGCTGGGCTGTGGCACACGATTCTCTCTGCTTTCCACAGCCGCTCACGTCCCCATCCCGACACCCAGGAGAGCCAGGGCAGCAAGCTCAGCTCTGTGGACTTGCTCCGTGCGCTCCTTGCTCGATGTGCCTGACAGCGTGGGCAGCAGAGCGCTGGCTCGCTGACAGCAGGACGCATTTCCACTGGCCACTGGGCCCACAAGGAACAGAACGTACTGACGTGGGGGAGCCGGAGCGCTCGGTCCATGCCCCGTTCGAACTCGGTATTTCCGATCGCTCCAAGGAGACTCTGGGGAAGACTTGGCCAGACAAGTCAAAAAGGCAGAGAAAGTCCCCCGGCCTATCCCAGCTCCACGGGACTGGTGCGAGACCCCCGGGGGAGGACCCCCTTTGATGTGCCAGAGCTCCAAGGGTCTCATTCTTCCTCCAGGATCAGCCACGCGGCCTCACCGCCCCTCTGGGGATTTCGCCCTCCTGCTTCACAGCGTGAGCTCTGCTCAGAGACAGCAAATGAGCCAGACGCCTGGGAGAGAGACTGGTCCACTCTGCAGGGACCAATGCACCCAGCCAGTCTTTACAGGGAGGCTCAAAACAGGCAGCTTTATTATCAGCCTGAACATGGGACAGGCAGTTCTCAGGTTAGCACAGAGTGGAGCAGTCAACCATCAACCATTCTGGTCAGCCCAGAGCCCAGCCAAGCTCCGTCTCAAACTTCCCTCTCCTTCATCAGTTCCCAGGCGGGAGAGCTCCAAGTTTCTTCCAGAAGTCCCCCTTTATTCCCCACTCACACACACCTTCCAGTCCTTTGCTCTGAGCTGGGGCCTCTGCTTAACCTCCCTGCTGAGAGGTGGGAACACCCTTCTCCCTCAGGGCCCCTGGTGCTAGATGTCCTGGCAAGTGCGCTTTCCGCCCCCTTCTCAGGTCTTCCATCGGCCAGCCCTTGTTCAAACCCCATTCACGGTGCCCAGACTGCGAGGTAACGCGCACCTAGGCCTGGTCTGCACTAACAAGTGAGGCTGACCCAGCTCTCTCTCAGGGGTGTGAGGAATCCACACCCAGGCGAGGATGGCAGTACGTCAACAGAAGCCTTGGAAGTCAGGCCAAACCTGAGCCCAGCTGAAAGGCCAGGGGAAGTGACCCTGCCAGCGAGGCAGTGGGCGACGGGAGACCCCTAACAGATTTGCTCGACCTCGAGGAGTCTGCTGCAAAAGGCTGAATCTACAGAAGTCCCCTCAGCAACACGCAGCAAGCCAGGCAGCCCCGGTCCAACCATCCACACACGTGACATTAGAGCTCTAAAATGGACCAATAATTAACTGAATTCCAGTGCAGCTTTGCGGCCCAACGCTGGTCAAGCAAGAGAGGGAGGGTAATTTGTAATTTTTGGGTTTAAAAAACCTGCAGGATTGTTCTACGGAAAGGGGGACAAACACTGAAACTGGGGAAGGGCTGCTCTGCCCCAGAAAACATTTACTATTTTTGATAAGAAATTGGTGCATTGCAGCAGAGAGATGAAAGAGGGTTATTTTTAATGATGGCACTGTATTCTGAAACAAGTGAAGGATCCTGTACAGGTTCCAAGAGATGACACATCAGTGGAGAAAAACCTCTATTACCAAGCGTTGTGTTTTGTATCAAGTGCTGACAACCTGCTGGGTATGGAAGTCATTGCAGAGATTACAGACATCTGCAGAATGAACTAATAAGAATAAAAGGTACTTCCAGGCATGTCATGGGCTTCCCAAAGACAGGGCCAGATTTTAAGTGCTAGGTTTATAGATAAATACGACTACTTACAACCCAAAGCATCTCAGCGAACTTTACATATACAGGAATTACCTTCCCCCAACACTGAAATCTGGACATTCATTACATGACATGCCATAAGAACATAAACGCAAGAATGGCCATACTGGGTCAGACCAAATGTTGATCCAGCCCAGTGTTCCATCTACCAACAGTGGCCAATGCCAGGTGCCCCGGAGTGAATCTAACAGTAATGATCAAGTGATCTCTTTCCATCCATCCATCACCCCCCTCTGACAAACAGAGGCTAGGGACACCATTCCTTACCCAGCCTGGCTAATAGCCACTAATGGACTTAACCTCCATGAATTTATCCAGTTGTCTTTTAAACTCGGTTATAGTCCTAGCCTTCACAATCTCCTCAGGCAAGGAGTTCCACAGATTGACTGTGCGCTGTGTGAAGAACTTCCTATTTGTTTTAAACCTGCTGCCTATTAATTTCACTTGGTGGCCCCTAGTTCTTATATTATGGGAACAAGTAAATAACTTTTCCTTATTCACTTTCTCCACACCACTCATGATTTTATATACCTCTATCATATCTCCCCTTAGTCTCCTCTTTTCCAAGCTAAAAAGTCCTAGCCTCTTTAATCTCTCCTCATATTGGATCTGTTCCAAACCCCTAATCATTTTAGTTGCCCTTCTCTGAATCTTTTCTAACACCAGTATATCCTTTTTGAGATGAGACCACCACATTTGTACGCAGTATTCAAGATGTGGTTGTACCATGAATTTATATAAGGGCAATAAGATATTCTCTGTCTTATTCTCTCTCCCTTTTTAGTGATATCTAACATCCTGTTTGCTTTTTTGACTGCCGCTGCACACTGCATGGGCGTCTTCAGAGAACTATCCATGATAAACTCCAAGATCTTTCTCCTGATTAGTTGTAGCTAAATAAGCTCCCTCATATTGTACGTATAGTTGGGGTTATTTTTTCCAATGTGCATTACTTTACATTTATCCACATTAAATTTTGTTGCCCAATCACTTAGTTTTGTGAGATCTTTTTGAAGTTCTTTACAGTCTGCTTTGGTCTTAACTACCTTGAGCAGTTTAGTATCATCTGCAAACTTTGCCACCTCACTGTTTACCCCTTTCTCCAGCTCATTTATGAATAAGTTGAATAGGATTGGTCCTAGGACTGACCCATGGGGAACTCCACTAGTTACCCCTCTCCATTCTGAAAATGGATCATTTATTCCTACCCTTTGTTCCCTGTCTTTTAACTAGTTCTCAATTCATGAAAGGATCTTCCCTCTTACCCCATGACAACTTAATTTACACAAGAGCCTTTAGTGAGGGACCTTGTCAAAGGCTTTCTGGAAATCTAAGTACACTATGTCCACTGGCTCCCCCTTGTCCACATGTTTGTTGACCCCTTCGAATGACTAACAGATTAGCAAGACATGATTTTCCTTTACAGAAACCATGTGGACTTTTATGTTTTCCTACATGTCTGACAATTTTATTCTTGACTATTGTTTCAACTAATTTGCCTGGTACTGGCGTTAGACTTACCGGTCTGTAACTGCTGAGATCATCTCTAGAGCCTTTTTAAATATTGGCGTTTCATTAGCCATCTTCCGGTCACTGGGTACAAAAGCTGATTCAAAGGACAGGTTAGAAACCCTAGTTAATAGTTCTGCAATTTCACATTTGAGTTCTTTCAGAACTCTTGGGTGAATACCATCTGGTCCTAGTGACTTGTTACAGTTAAGTTTATCGATTAATTCCAAAACCTCCTCCAGTGACACTTCAATCTGTGACAATTGCTCACTAGGATTTGACTTCCACTTTTTAAAAGATGCCAAATACACGATCACACATCTAGAAACCAAGAGTGAGGATAGCAATGACCCTGAATGGGACTTGGGCTGATGGTGGGCAACCAACTGACATGAGCTCTCAATGCGACGACATTGCTAGGAACTAGTATGGCTATACAAATACCTATAGCATTAGGGAAACCAGTACTTGCATAGTATTCACAGGTCTGGTCTCCACACTTCACAATAGATGTGGTCTAAATGTAAAGAGATTTCAAATAGCTATAAGAATATTTTTGAGATCTGGAAGAGATTCTTTCCAGTGAGAGACTAAACAAGCTATTTAGGTTTACCTAAGAGAAGGTTAAGAGGTGACTTGATCATAGTCCAGAAGTATCTACAAGATTTCTGGAAGAAGATTTCTGATAGGAGCCTTTAATTTAGCAGTGAAAGGTAGAACAAGATCCAATGTCTGGAAACTGAAGCTAGACAAATACAGACTAGAAAAAATATGCAAATTTTTAACAGAGGGTAATTAACCATTGGACCACCTCACCAAGGGATGGAGTGAATTCTTCATTACATGAAGCCTTTAAATCTAGATGAATGTGTCTCTAAAAGATTTGCTCTCCCAGAAATCATGAGCTTGATGAAGGACTAACTGGATTATTGTCCTATGGCTTGTGATATGTAGGAGGCCAGACTAGCTGATCATGACAGTCCCTTCCTGCCTTAGTGTGAAATGCAGCCATGTCTGGAGTGGGAGACGGTACCCAGCGGGACTTGTGCACTAGGTGAGGATTGTGAATCTCTATGCCCATGCAGTACAGATGTAGAGACCCCCTCCAAAGTAAAGCGCTTTGACCTCAGTCTGTCATGTCAGAAGATTGGAGAATTGAACAGACCCTGTGGCATTTGAACATGTCCTGCGAATCTGGCTATTTGAAACCAAAAACCTAGGCCACTAAGACACCTCCTCAATACTGAATTCCAGGCATTAGGAAAAATGAGATTAGTGGCTGCAATCAGAAGAGGAGGAGACCAGTTTTGCTCTGACAGGCCTGAGGACAAAATGGGGGACAAAATGGCTGGCAGATGGTGACCCAAGATGGCAGGCAGACAGAAGGTGATGCATAGCTCAGACTTCTCAGAGGTTTTGTTATGCAGTTAAACATGTGGCCGGCAGAGAGAGATCAGGGACAGAGACTCTAGGATCCTGCCTGCAAAACATGCTCACAGAAGGAGCATTTCAGGAACAGGTTTCTCCTCACAGCCCAGACAGGAGTCTGACAAACCATTCTCCAAAGCCTCATGCTCCAGGCCTCCCACTTTGCTCAGGACACCTCAGCCCAGAGCATGTGTGTGCACGGCATTCCCCGAAAGGGCCGTCTCCATGCTGCAGTCATGCGACGTTTGGCATGGGTCGGCTCTAGTTTGGGTTAACTCCCTCAAACCCTCCTTTTGACAGGCTTAAACCCAGCAGGTGGTTTTTCAGGAAATGGGACTGGTTTGGGGCACTCAGAGGGACATCGAAAAGCCCCTTTGCAAGTGCTGTTCTGAATCCCCCACCCACCAGCTGGTGCAGCCCCTGCCTTTCTCTGATCTATTAGCACACGTTGCTGAGTCTTTTTATCCCAGGCCCGAGGCTCTCGAGGAACTAGGTACAATACAGCTCTCTTGTTTCCAACACCAGCAACCTGCCCTGCTCTTGCACATCAATCCAAGCCACTTCGCTGGTTTGGTAGCCTTAGTCCCAGCCTCAGAGCAACACGCTTACTGAATGCTGAAGGCAACCGCCTTCACAGCCTCTTAGTCACGACATCAGACTCCAATCCCGCTTTCAGCTGCCTCTCGCTTCAAATCCAACCTCTTCTCCTGCAGCCCCAGCATTTCTGGCAGCAGAGGGACTGTTCGGAGTGGCTCGTGAAGGTTGAATTTTGGTGACATAGCTGCAGTTTCCTAATGTATCTTGTAGCCCACAGATCGGCGCCCCGAGAGAAGGCGTCATCTGACAACAGTGAGGCTGGCAGTGCACTGAGCCTACTGCCCATCCTGTTGGCTGGTATCGTGCCTCACACTTCAATGGTCAGCTCCTTGGCGCAGAGTCTGTCTCTTTGCTCTGTTTGTACAGCGCCCAGCACAACGGGGTCCTGATCTGCGACTAGGGAACCTAAGCGCTACTGCAGTACAAATAATAATGCCCTCTGCAGCAGGGGCTGTCTCTTGCTATGCGCCCAGTGCTAACACAAGGGGGCTGGAGCGGGTTCACCACCTCGAGGTGCTACCTCAGAGGTGGGCAAACCTTTCGGCCCGAGGGCCACATTGGGATTCAAAATTGTGCGGAGGGCTGGGTAGGGAAGGCTGTGCCTCCCCAAACAGCCTGGCCCCACCCCCACCCACTTCCCGCTCCGACTGCCCCTCCCAGAACCCCTGACCCATCCAATCTCCCCCCCACACACACTCTTTGTACCCTGATTGCCTCCTCTGGAGACCCTCCCACTCTAACTGCACCCCCAGGACCCCACCTCCTATCTAAGCCCCCCTGCTCCCTGTCCTCCGACTGCCCCGACCCCTAGCCACACTTCCGTCCCCGACAGGCCCCCTGGGACTCCCACGCTTCAGCCACTGCCACTGTTCCCTGTCCCCTGACCGCGCCCCCAAGACCTGCTGCCCCTTATCCAACTCCCTGCCCCAACCCAGTCCCCCTACCACGCCGCCGCTCAGAACAGCGTGTCTGGCCCGCAGCCAGACACGCTGCCGCGATTATCTGCCGGAGCACGTACCGCGTCTGGTCCGGTGCCAGACACGCTGTCGTGCAGCCCTGCTCCCCAGGGCGCTGCTCGTGGGGTGTGTTGAGACTGCGGGGGAAGGGGACAGCGGGGAGGAGCTGGTCTCCCCAGCCGGAGCTCAGGGACGTTAGGAGAAGCCTGTGGGCCATAGTTTGCTCACCCCTGTGCTACCTCAACGTACACAAGGCAGGATATCAGCCCAGGCTCTCTCCTGCGGATTATCCCCAGCTCTCCAGACAATGCCCCAAGGATGCTCACGCTCCTTTCCCCACCTCCAAGCCTTCCTCCCGTGTTCCCGGCAATGCACATTCATTCCCAGGTTTCAGTGGAGAAGACTGGGACGCTTTCCCTTGCTCGCTGGGGAATGTTGCTAATGGGCTGTTCCAATGAGTGTCAAAATCACCTGGGTGTGGCTCCACCACAGCTCCTGGAGCCTCAGGGGCATGCGCAGGAATAACTATCTGGCCACTCTTGGAGGGGAACTTTGTGCCGCTGGCGGCTGGAGGAGCTGCCTCTGCTGGCGCCTGGGGGAGCTGCTCTGCCCCAGGCCCAGAGGAGTTCTGTGCCTCTGCTGATTGTGGGGGGCTGTGCTCCTGCTGGCCCCCCTTGTGTGCATACCCCTGCATAGCCCAGACTCTCCTGGGTGAGACAGCAGGTGGACTTCAGGTATCTGTGAGCCAGGTGCTCCCATTTGAGCTCTCGTGACATCACCACCACCACCGCCCCCCATTCTGCATCATGCCGCATCGGTCCCATCCCCAGAGACGTTCATTGGGGAGCGCTCCAGCCCTGAACCACTGCAGTTCCAGGCAGGCACAGAGCAAGCCCAGGAACCATCACCCCAAAGATGAAGTGGGAGCGGGAGGAAGGGATCATCTAATTTAGATGCATCCTCGTCACTGCTGGGAGCTGATGAGCTCTGTCCCTCTGGGAGCTGCTGCGATTGCAGGAGGACAATAGGAAAACGCAGGGTTATGCAGCCTGGCTTATTAACAGGACGTCCGGGACAATTTACAGCAGGAGGGCGGCCTGCCAAGCCCTTTCCAAGTCTGCCCCGGCAATAACTCTCTTTGCAACATGTGCCAGCAGGTGATGGCAGGTTTCTGAAATACAAGGGCTTTCTTCTCCTAATGCCCTGGCAGCTGGGCACTCCTCCCATCCCAATGACATGCTTCCACCCCACCGAGCAGCTTCTCCCACTGCTAGCTGAATGGCTGCACCAGTCTCAGTCAGTAACCCCCTTCCTGCGCACAGCGACAGGCAGGGCCCTGCGCTCACCTTAGGAAAACAGTCCAAACAGAACAGCAAAGACATGAAGGGAAAGGAGAGAATCCAGACAATTTATGCACCGGGCTATTGTCCCCGTGGCCCCACAGGCCCCACAAGCAGGCCCAGCTGCAGTGAGCGCGTTTGGGAAGATGTAAGGGAGGTCGTGACTGAAGCCTGAGTGATTTTGGCTGCCCAGAGCTATACCCTGAGCATGTCCGTGGTCCCTGGGCTTCCTCCCCAAAGAAATCAGCAGATATTCTCCTCTCCTCCGACAGCTTCAAAGAGCCAAACATCAGAGACTGGAGCAGGCTTTTTCCAATCAGCCAGGCCAATCTGGCGAGAGCTGCCAGTCCAGGCACAAAGCCTGCCTGCCCCCCCACTATATCACCATGACGATGATAACATCACAGCTCCTTCCACCACCGGGCCAAAATATTATCCTGCTCATCACCAGCAGGTGGACTCGGGTCCTCATCTGTTAGCTCCTCGGACCCTTTGCTGACAGCCAATGCAGGGTTGCCCCAGGAGGGATGGTTTCTAGCACTCTAGCTGCTCTTTCCTAAGAGACAGGCCCTCCCACGTCAACACGCCAGTAGGGACTGAGCAGACAGACCCCTAGCGGGGCTCAAGCTGGCACCCTAACAATAGCAGCATGGATGCTGCAGCTTGGGCTCTTGAGCCCGCTGGGTGTGAGGGTGGGGGGAGTCACAACACCCCACACTTATTTTTAGTGCACTAGCTTGACCCCATCTAGTGCAAGTCTGTCTCCCCAGGCTGGGAGGCATGTTCCCTGGTATAGTGTAGACACAGCTAGTGACATCCTTTAGGGGTTAGTCCCCAGCCCAATGTATCTCACTGTTGAGGAGTCTTCCCGGCACAGGGGGACCTTCACCTTTCCTTATTTTTGCCCGTTACTCCTAGTCACACTCCTCGGTCAACAGCCCTTTGGACAACAGACACTTCAACGCACACAGGTGGCTTAGTCCCCACCTCCACCTCTCATAGTCTAGATCTTCTCTGGCTGCCTTCACCCCGCCTGCCCCCCTCAACATTTGAGCTGCTTGTCTTGGAACTCCCTCCAGTTCGTTAGGTAACGACATGGCCACAGCACTGCAGGGGCAGTCAGATCAGAGCTGTGATGAGACATGCTGGGGCAGCTGTAGGCAAGGTCGATTAAGCAATGGGGTACTTTGTCACTTCCACCTTTGCAGGGCGGGGTCTCTCCTGCCCTGGGAGAGCTCATGGACTAGCACGCCAGATGGACCTGCAGGTTTACAAAGGAAACCCTTTCAAAAGCACTGCAACCCAGTGCAGGGGACTTCGCACCGATCAGCATGGCTGCTCCATTCTCCCGGACAAGCCGGCTCTGAGCGCCGTTCTGGGGGCTAAGCCAGCAGAATCCTGTCCCACAGCACCCAGCCACACCCTGGGAGAGCAGATCTCTGGTACTCAGCAGCTGTGACCTCTCTGATCTCTGCATGACAGGCCTGTCTCAACCCCCACAGAACTCATATTCGGAGAGTCTTGCAGCAGCCTGGGAACTGCGTCCCAGCTCCAACCCACGGCTCGTCGACTCCCGGCTCCCACCTCCAACAGCGGCCAAAACCGGACACTTCACCAGGTGGTGACGGAGAATTGGGGCATAACTGGGCCACAATTTTAGTGACCCCACCGCTAAAATGCAAGACTTGCCAGCACTGCTTTAACCCTTTCCCTGCTGCTTCCTCCACTGTACCTGCTGGGCTGCCCTTCGCTGTTAACATTCAGCTGAAGTCAATGGACCCAGGAGAGACTTCAGGTACATCCAGCAGGCATCAAATGGCTAGAGCCACTGTTCACCGGACTGGAAAGAAATACCTGGGAAATACCAGGGTCGACTATGGAACAAACTAACCCCCCCAGAGCCAACCCCAGTCAGCATGTCAGCAGTGGTACATTGATGGACCTTCCTCACTAGAGGATGAGCACGAGAAAAACCCCGCTAGGAGACAGGAATTCTGGCATTACAGCTTCTTGCCTAGATGCCAGAGACAACTAGAGCCAGAATCGCCGCCATGGGCACAACGAGGCAGTGTGTGGACGGACTGAGCACGGGGAGGGGCATCCGGGAACCTTGTAGGAAGATTTCCCAGCCCCACAAGCACGCTGGTCTGGAGAGGACTTCTCTTCAGAATCTGCCACTGGAGGGGACAATGTCCTACCCTGGACCCAGTGGTGTCAGTCTAGGCAAGGGCTGAGTTCTACTCCTGGTAGTAACAATGATCCAGGTAACTCGCAGGCTCCAAATCCCAGCTCTCCAGCTCCTACGCAAGCAGAATCCCGTGGCCATCTTGTCTTGCATACAAAGCAGTGCAGCTGTCTCACACCCATAACGACTCCATGAGCTCCCCCCTCATTTTACAATCCAGCTCTGCGTTACTGTTTCCACAGTCCATCTCCACTCAAATCCACTCCCAAGCTCCCTGCCCACTGGGGACTGAACATCCCCTTTCAGGTATTGCTAATGTGCCCATTGTTCTTCAGTGTCTGGGTGAAGCCTAAAGCAACAGCAGAGATGTAACAAGGATACGGATGGCGGGGGAGGACCAAGGAGGTACAGGCCCTTGGGAGGACAATTCCCCTGTGGGGTGAATGGTGGGGATCTAAAGCTGGATGCTTTAGGAGGTGTTTTGTCAGTCTGTGTGTGTGTTATGGGCAGGGTGTGTTTCAGAGGGTTAGAGTGGACAGGCCTTGTGGAAGCAGTGAGTGGAGACCAGATTTGTACAAAGATGGGGTGATGGAGATCAGAGACTGCTCCAGCGCAAGGGGCAGCAGGGCCAAAGGAAATAAAGAGCCATGGGAGAAAGCAGCCCGGGGAGGTCTGTGCATGGAGGGGTCAGAAAGGCACAGCGGCACAGGGCCCTGCGGGAGGGGGCCACGACCTTGCGCACTGGGAGGGGACAGTAAAGGACGGGTCAGGTACCCGCATCTGTAAAACCCTCCAGCCTATCACAGACCACCTCTCTGTCCTTTCCCTGCCCTCTGCTCATCTACTGCAGCACTGGCCTCCTCTCTTCTCTCCAGAGAGTCTCCTCTGCAGCTCCCAATTCTCCATCTCACGCCAGTCTCTGCGAAGAACTTATCTGTCTTTTCCTGCCTGTCCCTTCTGGTGCCTCTCTGCCCTCCCCCCCGTGTTGCTGCCTGGCTTCATCACTGTATTCTGGAGCTCTCCATGCATTTGGGGACAGGTTGTTTTGCAGAGTCCCTTTCAGACAGAGCTGCATTGTGTTGTAATTAGAGTGAAAAATCGCCTGGACAGCTCTGTTGGCCAAACAGCATTTCCTGCCATTCCTGAGTCCTCCACTCATATCCCATGCTCCCTGTGACACTAAAGAGCAGCTACCATCCTCCCCCTGGGGGGCAGAACAAGCCTGATGGAGTTAAGTATCAAGACTCCTCCTGGAGCATCCACACTTCTGCTGCTTCGACTGCCCCCAAGAGCCACTGACACAAGTGCACCTATTCGGCCAGAGAGCGCCCTGCTGCCACTCCTCAGATGGGCCATGATGAACGGCAGAGGGCCCCAGGTCCTCAGACCACGACAAGCCACCTCTAAGAAATCCTGGGCCGCCAGCAGTCTGGGGACTGTTATTTCGCAGGTGTGCGTGTGTGTGTAGCTGCAGTGTGTTAGGCGTGACACAAACAGGGCAGAAGAGTCCGTGCCCAGACAGCTTACACTCAAAGGGACAGGACAGCCACACAGAGGGGGAAGGAACAAGCAGCACAGAAGATGGTACCAGCTCAAGTCCCGACAATGCAATAGACACACCCAGCATCCCACGCTACGCTACAGCCATCCCACAGGGCGGGATCGCAGCCGCGCTCATGCACTGCGACAGCCAAGAGCCTGCTGCCTGCTCTCGTTTTATACTCAGCAAGTCTATGCCATTTGCTGCGTAAGGCAGGGAGAAGGGATGGGTTGGCACCTTAAGATGGGATGCAGCATTTCCCGGGCGGCCACCCTAAAGAGACCATCAATTCCAAATAGTGCAGCACGCAGATCAGTGAGCAACTGGACGCTACACCCTGGAGACTGCCCGCTGCAGACGTCTCCATCCTTAGTACTTAGTCTTCAGTGGATCCAAGCACAGACCCTCACGTTCAGAGCCAGCCCTTTATGGATTAGCCTTTCCAGTTCTCGCTGGCTGGGAGGGAAGAACTCTGCCATCACCAACAGCCACAGAGCTCTCCATTCATTGTGTTCTGCCAGGATCCAAGATCCTCCTTTGTTAGGGAGACACGGACAATATCGCTGCAGTTCAGCCTGCTCTGAAAGCAGGACTGAAATCCCACTGGTTCACATGCTTTCATCTCCAGGACTGTCAACAGCTCTGCACAAAGCACAGGCATTTTCCATCCTCGCTTATTAGACAAAGTTAATTTCTGAAGAGGAAACGTTTCTCTGAAACCTTCCCTCACGGGCCTGACCCAGGGAGGTGTTTAAACACTGCCTGTCTACAGCCACACCAATGGGCGTTGAGAGTTCTCACAGACCAAAAGCCATCCCTGGATCTGGTGTTCATTCCGTTGACTCTCCAGACTTGGGGTGAGGCGCCCTGCACATTTTAACATTTCTTATCAGGATTGTACATATCCGAACAGCACAAAATTCTTTCTAACAATGCTCCCAGTGAGACAGCACAGGCCACATGACAACAATGAACGCAGAGGCACTACACACAACAGGCAACGAAAACCCACTCCTGCCCCTAGCAGAGAGGAGCCATTATTGATCCAGCAGACCCATTACAGATCAGTCATAAACTACTGCACACCAGGACTACTGACCCGAGGGAGGAGTCGCTATATTTCATCATGTCAGTCTGGCCTCCACCCCAGACACACTAAATCCAACCCGCTGAAAAGCCCTCCAGAAAGTTTTATGGGGAGAATTTAATTAGCAAGCACAATGGCTGATTTACACTCCTCAGTACCACGCCATTTCCTTTGCTTCTTTCAAAGAGCGGAAATAATTCGATTCCATGCACATCTACACCCGGCAACCCTGGAGAGAAGACGGTCCCACATCGGACATCACTCAGGTTTCTAGCAATGTAGGGCTGTAAGGGACCTCTAGTCCTCTCATCATCTAGTCCAGCCCTTTGGACTGAGGCTAGACCATCCCTGACAGGTGTTTGTCCAAACTGTTCTTAAAAACCTCTAATAATGTAACCCCACAATCTCCCTTGGAAGACTATTTAGAGCACAATTACCCTTATAGTTAGACAGTTTTTCCTAATATTTAACCTAAATCTCCCTTGATCTAGGTGAAATCCATTACTTCTTATCCTACCTTCAGTGGACACAGGGAACAACTGATCACCATCCTCCTTAGAACAGCCCTTAATATAGATTTCAAGATTTATCTGGTTCCCCTCACTCTTCTTTTCTCAAGAAGAAACACGCCCAGTTTTTTAACTTTTCCTCGTAGGTCAGATTTTTCTAAACTTTCTAGCCATTTTTGTTGCTCTCCTCTGGACCCTCTCCAATTTGTTCACATCTTTCTGAAAGTGCAGCCCTGAGAACTGCACACCATACTCCAGCTGAGATCTTACCGGTGCCAACAAGAGTGGGACAATTACCTCCCAGGTCTTTCTTACAAACGACACACCTATTATTAAACCCCAGAATATTAGCCTTTTTCACAACTGCATCACATTGACAACTCATATTCACTTTGTGATTCACAATGACCCCAGATCCTTTTCAGCAGTTCCCAGCCTAGCCAGTCACTCCCCATTTTGTAGTTGTTCATTTGATTTTTCCTTCCTATGAGCAGTACTTTGCACTTGTCTTTACTGAATGACATCTGGTTGATTTCAGACCAATTCTCCAGTTTGTCAAGGTCATTTTGAATTCTGATCCTGATGCCATCCAGGACAATATCCCCAAATACTAGTCTTTACTTTTTAGCTCCAGAAAGGAGCTAATTAGGTGTGTAGGAAACAGTGATCCCTTGTGATCTTTCAACTGAAGCCTTTCTTCCACACATAGAATCACAGAACATCAGGGTTGGAAGCGACCTCAGGAGGTATCTAGTCCAACCCCTTGCTCAAAGCAGGACCAACCCCAACTAAATCATCCCAGCAAGGGCTTTGTCATGCCTGACCTTAAAAACCTCTAAGGAAGGAGATTCTACCACCTCCCCAGGTAACCCATTCCAGTGCTTCACCACCCTCCTAGGTGGAAAGATTTTCCTAATATCCAACCTAAACCTCCCCCACTACAACTTGAGACCATTACTTCTTGTTCTGTCATCTGCCACCACTGAGAACAGTCTAGATCCATCCTCTTTGGAACCCCTTTTCAGGTAGTTGAAAGCAGCTATCAAATCCCCTCTGTCTTCTCTTCTGTAGACTAAACAATCCCAGTTCTCTCAGCCTCTCCTCATAAGTCATGTGCTCCAGGCCCCTAATCAGTGTTGTTGCCCTCCGCTGGACTCTTTTCAATTTTATCACAACCTTCTTGTAGTGTAGGCCCCAAAACTGGACACAGTACTCCAGATGAGGCCTCACCAATGTTGAATAGAAGGGAACAATCACGTCCCTTGATCTGCTGGCAATGCCCCTACTTATACAGCCCCAAATGCCGTTAGCCTTCTTGGAAACAAGGGCACACTGTTGACTCATATCCAGCTTCTCACTGTAACCCCTAGGTCCTTTTCTGCAGAACTGCTGCCTAGTCATTCGGTCCCTCGTCTGGAGCAGTGCCTGGGATTCTTCCGTCTTAAGTTCAGGACTCTGCACTTGTCCTTGTTGAATCTCATCAGATTCCTTTTGGCCCAGTCCTGTAATTTATCCATGCCCCTTTCCCACCAGTTGTTTGCGGTCCCTAGCTGACCACCACAGCGTCTCTCTCACCTTCCCACCAGAGCATCCACCTGCATAAGCGGACAGGCAGTCAAACCTCCCCCTAGGCGCTAGTGTGTGGGAGAGGAGAGGGTCCTGCTTTGCTTCTCTCGCACTTTAGCCACTCTCTTTCCTTGCATTTCTTCCTTGTGGTTTGTATTAGTGACTTGGGCTCTGATCAGAGTTTAGGATCACAGGGTGTGAGGCACT
This sequence comes from Dermatemys mawii, assembly GCA_007922305.1. NCBI lineage: Eukaryota > Metazoa > Chordata > Testudines > Dermatemydidae > Dermatemys > Dermatemys mawii. The sequence goes on from ML677411.1 coordinate 261,439, forward strand.
AGTCACATCTCAGTTCCCTTAGTATACCCCTGAAATCACACCACTGCAGTCAGAGGAATTGTTCCAGATTTACCACCTATGCACAGGAGACTGAACGCTCAGGCAGGGAGGTGTCCTTTACATCTACCTGAATTAGCACCTCCCTGGGGCTAAACCACAAGGTATTCTCTAGGCTTTGGTCTAATCTCAAACATCAGCAGGGATTGAGAGTGCGCCGGTGGGCATGAACAGAAGAACAAGCACCAGAAACCCCCAAGGGCTGCAAGACAGATTCCACCCACGACCTGCCCTGTGAAAGGAGCCGTCCCGACCCCCGGGACAATGGGGATCGCCCCTCGCTGGCAGGGGGACTGGGGCCGGCACAGCCCCTGGAAGGACGGACCGGCTCACTCACGGGCATGATGTCACCCAGCCATGAAGCACCAGGGGATCTGCGGAGCCCCCCCGGTCTGAGATCTAGGGGGAGGCGTTAGGAGCAGGGGGAGGGGGTCGCGATGTCCAGGCTGGGGGGTTACGGCGCCCACCAAAGAGCAGCCGCAGAGGAGGGGCTGCAATCCAGCGCTGATGGGAAGGGGGCCGGCCCCGAGCTCTGCCCGGCCCGGTGCCCTGCTACCCCCCTGCAGACCTCACAGGGCCCGGCCGCCCCAGGGACCCCGGCCCAGCGCAGATCC
>ML677411.1:291806-319439 GCA_007922305.1 Dermatemys mawii
GGACAGGGAGCAGCTCTTGGGGTGATCTGTTACCCATGCGGGGAGGAGGAGCAGCTCGTGGACAGATCCATTATGCGTGGAGGGAAGGAGGGACAGCTCATGGACTGATCCATTAGCAATGAGGGAAGGAGGCAGAGTAACTCATGGATCAATTCATTAGCCATGGAGGGAGGAGGTATGGCAGCTCATGGACCAATGCATTAGCAATAGGGGGAAGAAGCAGAGAAGCTCATGGACCGACTCATAAGGCATGGGGAGGAGAAAGCAGCCCATGGGCTGGTCCAATAGCAATGGAGGGGAGGAAGCATGGACTGATTCATCGGCAATGGTGGACAGATCCGTTAGTAATGGGGAGAAGAAATAGAAGAGCTCGTGGGCTGATCCATTAGCAGCAGAGGAAGGGAGTAGAAAAGCTTGTGGACTGATCCATTAGCAATGGGAAGGAGAAAGCAGGTAAAGTAGCTCATGAATTGATCTATTAACAATGGAGCAGCTCCTGGGTCAGTTCATTAGTGTGGGGGGGGTGGTGGAGCATTCAGTGCACTGATCCATAAGCAAGGGGAGAGGAGAAGATACCGCAGCTTGTGGACTAAACCATTAGCACAGGGGGAGGAAATGGAGCAGCTCATGGGCCAATCCATTAGTGTGGGGGGGAAGTGGAGCATAGTGCACTGATCTATTAGCATGGGGCGAGGGGGGAGGTAATGGAGCAGCTCATGGGCCAATCCATTAGTGGAGGTGGTGGGGAGATAGTCGAGCATATAGTGCACTGCTCCATTAGCAATGGGAAGGGAGAGGGGATAGCAGCTCATGGACTAATCCATTAACACAGGAAGGAGGAAATGGAGCAGCTCATGGGCCGATCCAGGGAGGAGGCAGAGCAGCTCATGGACAGATCCATTAGCCATGGATGGGGATAGAGCGGCTCCCGGACCGATCCATTAGCAAGGGGGGGAGGTGTGCTGGAGAAAGCAGCCCCTGGCCCAATCTGGGGACTGTCTGGGTGATTCAGACCAGAGGCAGGAGAGCTGGTTATGACCTCCTGCGTGGTGAAGTTGTGTGAGCCGCTGATCACACTGCTGCTGCAGGGACATCACTGACCCTGGCGCTGCTCAGAATGGGACCACAAACGCCACTGCCCAGCAGCTCACAAACACTCACATCGCCTCTGCCCTGCCCCCTGCGCTAGCTGACGTCTCTCCCTCTTCTTACCGAGGAGGAAACTGAGGCACGCGAGGGGAAAGGACTCGACTAGGGAGCTGACGTCAGAGCCAGAAAGAGACCCCAGGAGTCCTGTCTCCCTGGCCTGGGCTCTCAGTGCTCTGCCCATGGCGTGAGTGAGCATCAAGTGCCAAGGGAACACACAATGAATGTTCCTGAGCTGGGCTGGTGGGGAGATGAGCCTGGGACTCCGTCTCCTTGTGGGGATGTGATCAGGGTAGAAATCAGGAGCTCTGAGTTCCCATGTGCCCCCACAGGCTGCTCTGCAGCTGGGGGTGAAATCGACAACCCAATTACCTGCACCCCTCACGGCCTTGAGGTGCCCTGCTCGGAGCACACAACGGTGATCCAGCCCCTTCATGCCTACGGTAGTAGCGAACAACAGGCAATGGCCTGAATGCTAAGGGGATGAAGGGCTCCAAAGGCTGGTTCCAAGAGGCACGATTAAAACGAGTTATGCTGGCAATCCCCCGGCCCCTGCTCTGCTATCATGCAAGAAGCAAACGGCGCAAAACTCGGGGTTCTCTCACCATGCTCTCACCAACCTGTTCATACCGGGAAGGTTACCCCAGAAGTACCGGGCCCTGTGTGCTGCAGACACCTCTTTGGCATCAATCATCACTGGGTTAGACTGCAAACAAGAAAAAAAAGCAGTAAAGTAACACAACATGCCCACAGCACAAATGTGCTGCAACACTGCATCCCAATCCCGAACACAGCACCATGACAGTGCTGGAACACTGCATCTCAATCCCTAACACAGCTCCGTGACAGTACTGCAACACTGCATCCCAATCCCTAACACAGCTCTATGACGGTGCTGTAACACTGCATCCCAATACCGAACACAGCTCCATGACAGTGCTGGAACACTGCATCCCAATCCCTAACACAGCTCCGTGACAGTGCTGGAACACTGCATCTCAATCCCAAACACAGCTCCGTGACAGTGCTGGAACACTGCATCCCAATCCCAAACACAGCTCCGTGACAGTGCTGGAACACTGCATCCCAATCCCTAACGCAGCTCCGTGATAGTGCTGGAACACTGCAATTCCAATCCCTAACAGAGCTCCGTGACAGTGCTGCAACACTGCATCCCAATCCCTAACGCAGCTCTGTGACAGTGCTGGAACAGTGCAATCCCAATCCCTAACGCAGCTCTGTGACAGTGCTGGAACACTGCATCCCAATCTCTAACGCAGCTCTGTGACAGTGCTGGAACAGTGCAATCCCAGTCCCTAACACAGCTCCGTGACAGTGCTGGAACACTGTATCCCAATTCCTAACATAGCTCTGTGACAGTGCTGGAACACTGCAATCCCAATCCCTAACACAGCTCCGTGACAGTGTTGGAACACTGCATCCCAATCCCTAACGCAGCTCCGTGACAGTGCTGGAATAGTGCAATCCCAATCCCTAACACAGCTCTGTGACAGTGCTGCAACACTGCAATCCCAATCCCTAACAGAGCTCCGTGACAGTGTTGGAACACTGCATCCCAATCCCTAACACAGCTCCGTGACAGTGCTGGAACACTGCATCCCAATCCCTAACACAGCTCCGTGACAGTGCTGGAACACTGCAATCCCAATCCCTAACACAGCTCCGTGACAGTGCTGCAACACTGCAATCCAAATTCCTAACACATCACTATTACAGTGCTGCAACACTGCATTCCAGCCACCCAACACAGCTCTGTGACTGTCCTGTAACACTGTATCCCAGCCCCCAAACACAACCCCATAACAGTGCTGTAACACTGAATTCTAGCCCCTGAACAGAGCCCCGTAACAGTGCTGTCACACTGCATCCCAATCCACCAAATCAGCTCCATGACATCACAGCAACACTGGATCCCAGCCCCCAAAAGAGCTCCACGACCAGCGCCAGCTCGACCTTGTTTGCCACCCCAAGCAAAAAAAAAAGCCGCCCAAACTTCTGAAGCAAAAAATAAAAAAGGGGGGCGGCTGAATTGTGCCACTCCAAGATGGACAAGAATGCCACCCCTTAGAATGTGCTGCCCCTTAGAACGTGCTTCCTCGTCTGGTGCCTGCAGCCGGCCCTGTCCACGACAGAGCTGAAACACTGCATCCCATCCCAAGTAGCAAAGCTCCACAACAGCACTAACACTGCTTCCCAGCCCCCAACACAGCTCCACGACATCACCGCAACATTGCAACTTAAGAGAGCTCCATGAAAGCACTGCAACACTGCATCCCAGCCCCCAACACAGCTCCACGACAGTGCTCTGACATACATGAACGGAGAACTTTTACTGAGGTGAATCCTGGACAAAACACTAAAGGGGAAGAAAGCTGGGGATCTGAACACATACTATGGTTCAGGAAGAAGTTAAAAAAACACTATAAACACTAAACAAACCAGACTGTCTAAGGACAAGGTATGGTATGATAAACATACTTGGAAAGTGACAAAGAGTCCTGTGGCATCTTAAAGACTAACAAACACATTGGAGCATAATCTTTCGTAGGCTAATACCCACTTCGTCGGATGCACCAACATCATGCATCTGACGAAGTGGGTATTAGCCCACGAAAGATTATGCTCCAATATGTTTGTTACTTTTTAAGGTGCCACCGGACTCTTTGTTGCTTTTGGAGATCCAGACTAACATGGCTACCTCTCCAATTCTTGATACTTGGAAAGGCTGCCCTATCATGAATTTGCCGGTGCTGTTAAGTTTCATAACACACAGGCTTTTGGTTATGAAAAAGAATTTGGTGTTGATGGTAAATCCTTTAAAAATGTGTAACATGCATGATTTTGGGGAAAAATAATTAAACATGGTAGGAGTGGTAACAAGGAAGTCCTATAAGGACACTGTTTCTCAACTAGTACCTGCAAACAGGCTGAGAGCTTGGCACAGCAGAAAAAGCATGACAAACTTTGACTGCTATGTGGAAGGGGAAACTGAGGCACATTGCCTCATGACATTGGTGGCTGAATGCCCAGATATCTACACTCTAAAAGATATTGATATTTGCATTATGTTAACAATGCTACACACAAGAATGTTTTCAGGCAACCTGGAAAAAGAAACACAGAACCTTGCAAAAATGCCTGTGGCAAACCCTACATTTGGTATCACTTGGGAGTGGTATACAGAGGGCATTAGGCACACTGCCTTTGCTTTGTCAGTGACTAACCCTCTGGCAGCAATCTGAGCGGGGAGGGGTGACACTGCTTCCCCTCTTCTCCATGAGGATCTCACTATGACATGATCATGGCAGCACTAGGATACGTTTTATGCAAAACAGGTCATGTGAGATGTCACTGGAAAGGTTCTGATTTACTGACCATGATTCTCCTAGTTGTATGTGTCTGAAGTTAGGAATATTGTCTATGCCCCCGTTGAAACGTTCGCTAGGCAGACTGCTGGGTGGGGAGGGCCCATGAGCAACACATCTCGAAGAACGGCTGTTCCGAGAGGTGGTAACCGGCCTGTCTCCTTCAAGGGCTTGCTCCTGTCCATTCCAGTCGAGGGGATTCCCAAGCAGTCAGTCAGGTGAGAGCGACTCGACTCTGCTGTACCAGAACCTGCAACATTTCTGGCCTGCTGAGTGCGGGCAGAGTGCATGGTGAATGTGTGGACAGAAGACCAGGGCGCTGCCCAGGACTGAGCCACGGATGCCGCTGACGAGGCTTGCGATCTCGTGGAGCGCACTCCCAAGAGGATGAGCGAGATGCCAGGCAGTATCTCACCATCATAGTCAGCTTGTCCAAGACTGGCACTTGCCTCCACAGGACGGGTTCTGTGGTACCGGGCCTGGCCCTAATGGGCCTTGGCTCAGGGAAGGCGTTAGAAGGGACAGAAGGCTTCTTGCTGCTTCATATGCCTCTGGTGTGCACGGCCAGGCTGAGTCCTGCCATAGCTCACCCTAGGCAGGGTGTCCACACGCACCAGACTTGCCGGCTCCCTGTCACCCCTGGAGGCTGGCTGCTGTCCATCAGAGTGGCCCGGCCCGGGTCTCACTCTCTCTGTGGCTCTCCTCGGAGGGGATCGTCCCTGCTCTGAATTTTTCCCTCTCTTCAGCACCAGCGATAGGGAGTGGTGTTGACTGGCCAGGGTTGACTTGTTGGTGGCTGGAGCAGTTTGTCGGTGCCAAGGATCCTGGACCTCCTGGGCCTCTCTGAACGAGGCTGGGGCACTCCTGATGGAGGAGGGGGTTGGTGCCCGGTCAGGCGCCGATGAAAGGCGAAGGGACACCTCCATTAGGAGAAAGTTTGAGTCCAGCATCCCTCTCATTCCTAGTCCTGGGCTTAGAGTTCTCAAGGGTCCGGCACTTCTCCCGGACATGGCCCCTGCCGGGCTGTTTGGAGCCTGGGTCCGAGGCCTGCCCTGGGGCCCCACAGGGTGGGAGCTTACCAGTACCCAAATCTAACTGACTATGTGTTGCTAAACCCAACTGACTGAACTCTTTCCACGCTGTCTACGATCTATTTCCAGGACACCACTAAGGAGTATCGCTTGCAGAGCAAGAGAACAAGACTAGTCCAGGGAGCATCAGGGACGGGAAGAGGAGACAGAGGAGGCAGTGGGTTGGCAGGTCCCTAGATACCATGCCAGGAAGGCACCACTCCAGGAGGCACCAGCATCAACCTGATGGATATCACCAGGGGAAAAACTTCTGGCGAAGGTGCATGACACACACACAACCATCCTGGAATGGACTCTGAGCAAAGACTCACAGAAGAACATTGCATCCCAGCTCCCAGCACAGCTCCAGGACAGCACTACCACACTGCACCCCACACCCCAACAAAGATACCCATGATTGCTGCAATACTGCATCGCCTACCTGAACACAGCTCTATGACAATGCTGTAGCACTGCATCACAACCCCCAACACAGGTAACACAGCCCCTAACAGTGCGGTAACACTGCATCCTAGCCCTGCCATGCTGCTGCGCTGCACTCTAAGAACCTAAAGATGCTGCAGTGCAGTGGAGCGACAGCTGTGAAGCACAACTGTGCTGCAAGGACACAAACCGCTCTTTAAACGTGCAAGGATCTAAAAACCTGCCTGTCTGAGGAGCCAGTCTCCCAAGAGAGCTTGTGCTGGAGCGGGAGTCTGGGTATCGGGAGCGCCACAGTTCTCCGAGCGGACGGTGAATTCGGCAGGAGCTGGCCTCGCAGTCTGGCCAATGGGACCCAGAGCTGCATCCCCAGAGGAGCCAGAGGAATGAGGAAAGGGCTGGCGAAGTGGGGAGTGTAAGAGCTAAGCCTGCCCTTGGCGGGGTGAGAGGGGACAGGCTGGCTCAGAGCAGGGCAAGGCGCTAAGCCAGAGGGAAGGGTGGAACCGGGGGTGGAGAAACCCGCCTGAGTCTGTGTGTGGGGGGGAAGGTCCCTACTGGGAACTCCTGCTGCTCCCCCATCTCCTTGTGGGGACACCTGTTCAGAGCAGCAGGCTGGGTGGCAGGGACCCCAGTGCCCCCTGGTGGTTAGATCGGTCATTGCACCCACTGAGCTCAGCAGTCCAGGCGGCTCTTGGAAGGGAAACGCTACCGGAGAGACAGAGGTTCTGCACTGACTGCCCACGGCCTGCAGGGCAGACTCAGATGGCAGCACGCCCACCCCTCCGGTGCCCGCAGTGATGGGAATCCCAGCCCCACAGCTCGGGTCAGCCACCCCACGCTCATAACAGACAGAAAGCTGATTCCCATTCCCCTCCTGCAGCTGACACCCCACAACTGTGACAGAGTGGAAATGCTCTCAATGGCTCCTCTGACTATTGTGGGAAGGTGTCCATACCTGAAGCTGTAACTTGACTCCAGGTGGGGAAAGAGGTCACCTGACCTCCTTCTCGGGAAAGAGACAAAGGAAAAGGAGGAGGAGGGGCTGGAGGAGGAGTTTCAGTCTGGATCTGGCTGGGAGTAGGGAGTGAGCTAAAGGCCGGAGGTGCCTGGCTCTCTGGCCCCCAAAATGGACCCGGGGTGGGGGGGGTCACATTCGCCCTACCTACAAGCTCTGTGTTAGATCATGTACCTGTCATCTAATAAACCTCTGTTTTACTGGCGGGCTGAGAGTCACGTCTGACTGTGGAGTTGGGGTGCAGACCCATGGGCTTCCCCAGGACCCTGCCTAGGCGGGCTCGCTGGGGGAAGCACACAGAGGGGCAGAAGGTGCTGAATGCTCCGAGGTCAGACCCAGGAAGGTGGAAGCTGTGAAGCTCCTAGCCTTGGAAACAGGCTGTTCACAGAGAAGAAACTTCCCCCCGGAGTCCTGACTGGCTTCGTAGGGAGCAGTTCCAGACCATCGCCCCGGGGACTCCATGACACTGACCCAAACCAAACCCTGAGGAGAGCTGACCCAGCCAGTGCCAGAGACACACAGAGGTGCTCCGCCAGCTGGCTCTGTGCTGCCAAACAGGCTGGGCTCCATGGACCTGCCCCCCGAGCCATCCAGACCAGGCCCCGCTGTGCTGGGCATTGCAAAAAGCCAGTCGCAGCCAGTCCCTGCCCCGAAGAGCCACCAGCTCACTGGGGCCACCAGAGCCCGGTGGGGATAGCGGAGTGACAGCCTGGGGCTGCTGGCTGGGAAGGAGACAGGGCGGAGGGAAGGCAGCGGGGGAATTGGGGGATGGATGGAGTGAAGCTGAGACAGGGAGGAGTTCAGTCTATCTCCATGAGGCAGGTTTTCTGACCCTTTCATCATTCCCGTGGCTCTTCTCGGACCCCTCGCCAATAGAGCCACCCCCTCCGGGACCTGTGGGCCCCAGAACTGGACACGGGATTCGAGCAGAGATCACACCAGAGCCAAAGAGGTGAAATACCCTCCTGACTCCTCATCTACCCTCCCCTGCCCATTGTGGCTCTTTCCCACCCCTCACGTCTTAGCGGGCACCACCCAGCTAATCACCCCAGGCACGTGTGCAAATGGCTGGGCCACGCTTGTTGCCCCTCATGCCAGGGTTCAGTCGTATGACAGGTGCTATGGAAGCCCCCCAGACCCAAAGCCAGACCCTGCTGGGAACTCGGGACACTCTGGCGACCCTCATGTTCACTGCGGGGGGTAGGGGGCAGCAGGTTTCCATGGTAGTGCTCACCTCTAGGAAACGTGAAATGTCCCGCTTGTCGCTCACGCCCATGGCCACCACGTTCTCGAAGAGCCAGAAGAAGGGCCGGTCGTCGCCCTCTTTGGGCCGAGCTTCGTGGAGGAGGCGGTAGAACTCGAAGAAGAGCCGTCCGGTGCCCTCTGGGCAGCAGGAAGAGAGAAGAGACACAGGTGAGCTTTGCACAGCCTAGACGGGAGTGCAGAAGCGGAGGAGTGGCTGGCTTGGACACCTACCGTAGAGACCCTTCCTGGCAGGGTTGACAATGGAGAGGTCATTACATGGGCTCCCTCCAATCACCAGGTCAAAAGGGCCCCATTCCTGTATCTGCAACACAGAGACACACCAGTGAGAGGCTATGGGGGGCAAAGGAGGCGAGTTTCCCTGGTATGCGGCAGTGGGGAAATCGAGGCTGGACTCCAGTGCCGGGGGCCACATTTTACAAAGAGGTTGAAAAACTGCCGAGGGGAGCAGAAAAGAGCCCCACAAATGATGCCAGGGCTGGAGAAAATGTGCCACAGTGCGCGACTTCGAGTCCCTGCTGTTTAGCTGATCACAAGGGAGGCTGAGCAGTAACCTGATTCCAGGGAGATAATACCCGGGACCAGAGGGCGCCTTCCTCTAGCACGGCAGTTCTCAAACTTCCCACCACCGCAACCCATTTTCACTTTCTTTCAAGGCTCCGCAGACCCTTGTATGTATGCGAAAAGCCGCCGAATAAATTACTTCCGCATCTGCCAGCTATTTTCGACGGACATGCTGAGCGCTCCCGAAGTAATTCATTCGGCGGCTTTTCAGCGGCGCAAGGAACTCGTGACCCCTCTGGAGGCAGCCGGCGACCCCCCGAGGGGTCGCGACCCCCGGTTTGAGAACCACCGCTCTAGCAGAGACAGGCAGAACAAGAACTAATGGCCGGACAAATCCACTGAGAAACCGCTCACCTTTTGTTAACCATGCACGGGACTAACCAGCGGAGGAAACTCCCAAGGGAAGTGGTGGATTCTCCAGCACTGGGTGAATTCAGACACAGCCTGGGAGATGCGTGAGCAGAGCCAAGTTACCCGGCTCAGGATAGGGGTAACTGGGTGAAAGTGAACAGCTGCTGACTCACAGGAGGCCAGACTGGTCCTGTGATGGGGTGTGCAGATCCTGCACTGGGCGAGAAAGGGTTAATCCCATCCTCTGGGTGGAGGAAGTCCCGCCCCTTAGACCCTGTTGGGCATGCTCCAATTGCTGGGCTAGTATAAAGGAGAGCATCCAGGCTGACTGCAGGCGCCAAGGAGGAAGGACGAGGCTCCAGCCCAGGAGTGGTTACAGCCCTTGCCTGCGGGAACCAGAGATCCTGAGATCCAGCGACTGGTGGGAGTCGGCGTCCCAGGGAGCCCCTGTGCCGAGGAGTCGGGACTGCAGCTTCAGGAAGCGGCCCAGGGAGGTGGAGTGAGTGGAATCTCCTGCCTGGGTCAGGTCAGAGTGCTGCGGCTGGCTTCCCCATTGACTCCACCGCTGGCAGGGTCCTGGGCTGGGTCCTGTGGAGTCTGGTGGGCCTGGGTCCCTCTGCCCCAGCTGCCACCCTGACTTTGGTGGCAGCCCCCAGACTTGGTGATTAGGCTGTGATGTCTGGAACTCGAGGGCCACTGGGTTGACTCCGGCCGCCGGGCCCTGCACTCGAGGCCACACACTTTGACTCTGACCATTGAGCTGCACTGTCTTGAGTCCCAGGACAGTCGGGCCGGTAACTGAGGTGTCACCATGCCCATGATCCACCCTAAAGAGCGTGGAGTGTGCATACATCACCACCTGCCCTTCTATGCTTAGCCTCGGTGAATCTAGAAAAGGGTTCAGCCCGCCCCCTCGGAGGAGCGCTGGCCCCTGAGAGATGCAGCCGCGGAGTGGGGATGCCTGCCAGGGGGCTAGGGAGGTGAGCGGGGCAGGCAGGCGGCAGCCTCACGTACATGTTTCTGGGTGACGTTCCGGACGTCGCCGACGTACATGATCTTTCCCTGGTGTCTCACCATTCCCACAGTGATCGAGTCTTCGCAAACCTCGGAAGCGATGTAGCGGTCCACCTGGATGCCCAGGTCCTTCAGCACCAGCAGACCTGCCAGGAGACAGAGCAGGGGTCGGGCGCGGGACAGCAGGACGGCGCTGGTGACCGCGCCGCAGGGAGCACTCGCCATGGGGAACCTCGGCCCAAACCAGACGCACCAGGAGACCTCTCAGTGCTGAGCAGTGACTGCTGGCCGCTCTGACACAAAACAGAGGAACTCAAGCGGCTGCTTCTTGGAGCACCTGACCTTGGTGCAGTCAGGACACTTGTCGCATCCCTATGGGGGACTACAGAGGCACAGATTCAGGGGACCCCCTCTCCCCCGAGTGTGCTCCTTATTCCTGAGGGTGCGGAGAGCCCAAATCTAATTACACAGCCCCCTGCTAGTGACCTGGGCTCACCCTCTTTGAAATATGGCTGGCAGGACAAGGAGGCCACCGTGGAGCTGATTTCAGAAGGCCTGGCTTGGTGGCCCCAGATCCTCAGCCCCTCCAAATAACCAGGCCAACAGTGTCTTGAGATGGGAGCAGGGACTTCGTTTGAAACTGCTGGCCATAGTTGACGCAAGATGTTCTATGATCTCAGGGGCTGCGGGGCCCTTCTCCTGCTGGGGGCTAGCAGAGCTGTGAGAGACGGAGCAAAATCCCGCACTCGGAACTCGCTGGCTGGGCCAAACACCCGCCCTGCACACTAGGTTTAGAACCCAGGATCCCATTGCGCTCCTGAGATCCTGCCAGCTGGGTTACGCACTGCCCCGGTGCTGCTCCCCCAGATCCTCTGCATGCTATGAAGTGAGCTGGGCCGTGCTGGTGGATCACGGCCGCCCCATGGCTGCCAGGCTGTAGTGGGGTGCTGTGAGCATGGAGACAGACTAGTGCCCTCAGTCACCTCTTGGTAACCCACCTGTGGCAATTCCATCGAAGAGAGAGAGCACGCGGATGGGCTTCCTCTTCTCAGCGGGGACCGGCGGATAAACCTTTGGTGGGTCCTTAAAACACACACACACAGCACAGCATGAGAGACGGGGGCACAAGAAACGCTCCCCTAGACAGTCTCCCCGGACGTGAACGGGGCTCCCGACTCCCGGAGGGTCCCATCCCAGCTCTTACTGGGGGAGCTAACTAGGGCTGGAGCTCCAGGCAATGTGGGGACCCCCTCAATGTGCTCTCCTAGGAGTGGAGATGCCAGGGGCTGGGCTTGCTGAGCATGGAACTGACCCCCATCTAGACACACACAGTGCTCAGTAGGCTAACGGACAATGGCAGCACGAGTGCGGCCGCTCTGGCTGGAGAGGAGAAGATTTGTAACAGGAGAGGAGGGAGCGGGACTCCGGAGAGCTCACAGAACAGAGGACGTGGTGGGGCTGCCTGGGACAGCAGGGCCGGGACTCGCGGACCCAGGAGGTCCCCAGCAGTGCTGCTGTCCTGGGATGATCTGGGGCCCAGGCGTGCACATGCTGGCAGGACTGGGGAAGCCGCTGGGCTGAGCCCCGGGGGAACCGGGCAGCGCTGCCACATACTCACAAATTCTTGGTCATGGTTATTGGCGAAGAACATCTGGAGGCGCGAGGGCCAGTCGTCTCTTCGCCTCAGCAGCCCGTAGGTGCCCTTGTGGCCGCACATGTAGCAGTTCCAGGGGTCCTCTTTGATAGCTGCCTGGGCTGCGCCTGGTCCCACCAGCAGGTCCACGCACTCCACACAGAAGCACCTGAGCCCCAGAGAAAGGGGAGACGCTTCAGCCCATTCACTCCCCCGCCTCTGTCCCCACTCCTCACCTCCAGTGGCACAGGCCACCCCTTCCCGCTCCCCCCTTGCGGTCCCCTAACTGCAGGGGCAGGGCTGTGCGGAGCTGGGAAGGCAGCCACGGGTGCCAGTCTGAGCCCGCTGGCACACAACCAGAGGGCTACGCTTTGCTCCAGGGTCCGACATCACCATCCATGTGTCCCCAAGGCCTCTCCGGTCCCCCATCACTGACTGGCCTGGCTTCGGGGGGCCCTGGAGGGCAGAACCGGCTGCAGGTCTCAATCCTTCCTTCCCGGGGCAGTGGCTGGCTGTACATTCCTGCCCAAGCCCAGACAGAAGCGTGGGGCCGAGCCCCTCCCGTCCCCTGGTGCAGCCGGCCGAGCACCCTGAGGTCCCAGCCCGGCCGAGCGCTCCACACCCACCTGCAGCAGTTATTGTTTCCGCACATGAGCACCTCGCGGCCGCCGCAGCAGATCGTGCAGTACGACTGATAGCCGTCGTCATCGTACTGGTACGCGCACTCCAGGAAACAGTTCTGGGGGGCAGCGAGAGAGGCATGAATGCTGGGTCCTCTCTGCACCCCTCCACCCGAGGGAACAGCCCACATCACACCTAGCCACGGGGATGCTGCCACAGAGTAACCCGCCCTCGGGCCACCCTGCCAGGCTAGGGAGCAGAACCCTGCAGCGGACCGCACTGAGCGCTGCCTTGAGAGGTAGGCCCAGGAAATGCTTCAAGGGAGGGAAACCCCGCAGAAGAGGAGGTCACTCACCTGCAACGGGAGGTTCTTTGAGACGCATGGTCCCGACCTGCGTTCCACTGAGGGGGGCCCCCGGGGCCAGAGCATTTGGAAGCAGGAGTGTCGGTTGGTCTGCGGATGCGTCCTGGCTTCCCCTCAAGGCTTTGTGCGAGGTGATAACGGGCGGGGCGAAGTGGCCGCGCCCTCAGTAACATCCCAGCAGAGGGGCTGGAGGGCAGGAAGTGGAATCCAGCAAGGGACCACCCATCTCAAAGGAACCTCCAGTCACAGGCCAGGGGCCTCCTCCTCTCATGTGTTGGCCTCGAGGGACGGCCATGCCAAACGAGAGTCCCGCAGCAAGGCGCTGGGTGCAGCGACTCCATGTGTCTGCAGCGACGTCTGGGCTCCCGCTCCAAGCCCCGTCCATGGACTGCAGAGTGTAACACACCCGGAAATCCACGCGGAGACTGCCTGCCCCGTCAGCCTCTCAGCTACCACGAGAAACCGTCTAGGGCAGCGGTTCGCAAACCTTAGCAACCCCAGGGCCCCCATCTGGATTTACAATTTTTCAATGACCCCCTGGCTGCCTCTTCACTGAGGGCCTGCTCCTGCTCGCTCCATCTCCCCTCCCTCTGTCGCTCGCTCTCCCCCACCCTCACTCACTTTCACCAGGCTGGGGCAGGGGCTTGGGGTGCAGGAGGGGGCTCAGGGCTGGGGCAGGGGGAGGGGGGCGGAGTGCAGGCTCTGGGAAGGAGTTTGAGTCCGGGAGGGGACTCCACACTGGGGCAGAGGTGGAAGAGGGGACTCAGGGCGGGGGTACAGGAGGGGGCTCAGAGCTAGGGGTTGGGGCATGGGGTGTGTGTGGAGTGCAGGCTCTGGGAAGGAGTTTGGGGGCGGGAGGAGACTCCGGGCTGGGGCAGGGGTTGGGGTGCAGTTTGGGGTGCGGGGTCCTGGCAGCGCTTACCGTGGCTCCCAGGAAGTGGTTGCTGGGTTCCCGCAGCCCCTAGGCTCATGGGTGGCCAGGGAGGCTCCACGTGCTACCCTCGTGCCACACCCGCCGCTCCCACAGCTCCCAATGGGTCATGGTTCCTGACCAATGGGAGCTGCGAAGCTGGCACTCGGACGGGGGCAGTGCAAGGAGCCTCCTTGGCCGCCCATTAGCCTAGAGGCTGCAAGGAGCTGGCTGCTGCTTCTGGGAGCCGCGTGGAACCATGGCAGGTAGGGAGCCTGCCTTAGCCCCGGGTCCCTGATGTACTGGGAGGGAGGAGGAGGAGTTGATCAGTGTGGGCTGCAGACCCCATGGATCCCAGTTTGAGAAACGTTGGCCTAGGGGACCTCCTGATAGGTCTCGTCCTCGGCAGGCAGACGGTCAAGTCCTGCGGACGTCGAGGGAATGAAGGTGCTGCTCCCCTGCCAAGGCGTGAGGCTTTGGGAAGAAAGCAGGTGAGCATATGGGGTGACTGAGATGAAACGTGAGCTATGATCTTTGGTAGAAACTTGGGGTGCAGGCGTAGGAAGACTTTGTCCTTATGGAATGTGGTGAAAGAGGGGTCCTCCATCGTGGCCCCCAGTTCACCTACCCTTCTCCCCGAAGCGATAGCCAGTAGGAAGGCGACTTTCATGGAAAGGAGGGACATAGAGCATGAAGCCAGAGGCTTGAAGGGCGGTTTCATTAACACCGCTAGAACGAGGTTGAGTTCCCACTGGGGGATGACAGGCTGTATGGGTGGGAAAGCCCCGAGGAGCCTTTTCCAAAACCTGGTAGTCAATGGCTGTGTAAATACGGAGTGTCCTTCCATGGGGCGGTGGAAGGCGCCGATCATCACTATGTGAACCTCAAGAGAACCCTGACGTCTCCAAGGACAGGAGATTGTCCAAAAGTAGAGAAATGCCCATTCCTCCAGGGAAAGCCCTTTTGCTGGGACCAAAAGGCCAAGCAATTCCCCTTGGCCCAACAGGAACGCCTCGTGGACTCCTTCCTGCTGCTCCAAAGGCCATCATTCCCCGCTGACAAACACGCTCGTTCTAGAGAAGATGCCCATCCAAATACCAGGCTGAGGTGAAGTGTCTGTGGATCGGGATGTCTGATCTTGCTGTCGCGTTGTGGGTAGGGGAAGTGAGGGACGGGCCGACATAAGGAGAAGGCTGGGAAACCAAAACTGGGGTGGCCAGAATGGGGCCCTCTCCTGCCTGATCTTGTGGAGGACTGGTTGGGAGGAGTGGAAGAGGGGGAGGAGGAGTTGAGCTGGTCTGACCAGTGGAGGACGAGGAGAACATCGCCTGGAGCAGTCCGTGCTGGGTGATGTTCTGCGGGAGGCGAAGAGGTCTCTGGTAGGAGTCCCCCACTGGCTGAAGATGTGGTTGACTACAAGTCATGCAGCTCCCACTTGTGATGGAGACAAATCTTTGGCTGAGAGCCTGCAATCACATTCTGAGTGATAGGCTGCTGACAACAGGCTCTTGTGGGCAATGCACCAAACCCCCAGACTGACCGCTTCCGCACATAGACCTCCTGTCCCCGGTTGGTGATGGAATGACAGCGGGGGTGGTGCCTGACACCAGGAGAACATGATGTGAGCGATGGGAGAAATGCTTGGCGCACTCACTGTACTGCCCGGAGTTCCAGAAGGCCAATGTGCATCCTGAATTCCTGAGGGGTCCATGCCCCTTGGGCCATGTGTGCTCCCATCTTGTGTCCATGATGGCTGCCCTGTCCAGGGAGGATGGGGATCCCTGTACAGACCTGCCGCTGGCCCACTCACCACTGGAGGGAAGAGAGCACCTCAGGGGAACTGACAAGGCCTATGGCACGTAGTGTGCATGAGTGTCGTGAGGTAGGTAACACCCATCATGGGGTGTCAGGTCACATCTAGTCAGAAAAAGCGAAAGGCTGTGCTGTAGCCGGTTAGCTCCTATGCTGGTGACCCTGGCCATAAAAAATGTGGTAGTATGGCCTAGTGGCCGGAGTTGCCCTTCTTCCTGGAGCTATATGGCTCAGTGGCCCTTTTAGGGCAGCGTGGCCTACCGACAGGAGACAATAAAGCTGCCCCTCCTCCAAGGGGCTGTGTGGCCTTTTGGCCCGTTGGGGATGTGGCACACCATCTAAGGGTAGGGAGACCTGGGCTCTCCCTGCTCCTCCAAGTCCCAGCCCAGGGCCCTGGCAGTGGCAGGGGTGCTCGCCACTGAGTCAGTGGGGATCCTCCCGAAACAGGTTGACCTGTTCTCCGGTCTTCCAACTGGAGCAACGTCTCAAACCCTATGGCTGCTTCCTACCCTGTCTTCTTCAGCAGTGGCCCATGGTGCCCTTGGGTCTCTGGTCCAGATGGCTCCCTTCTCTGGATTGCACAAGAGCCTGGAATCCGTCTGGGGCTCGGCGTGTCTTGGCTCTGTGGGTCGGGCCTCGAGCAGCTCTCGGGAGAGAGCCTGCGATCTGCATCCTTCCCCTTCAGCAGCCTGCCCGGACTGAGCAGAGCGGCTGCTTTTATATCTTGCCTCCAGGCTAAGCATGCCCAGCAGGGGAGGAGGTGCGTGGCCTTCTCATCCTGCAATGCACAGTTAATCCTTTCTGGGCCAAGAGACGGTAGGTACACCCCATCACAGTGAGTAAACCCTCTGGGGCGACATCTGCAGACAGTGAAGGTGGAGGTGAGTGAAGGCGGTGACGTATGTGCAGGATGCCACGTGGCCAAGAAGTGATAAGCAAGTTCTGACCGGCAGAGATGGACTTGTGGAACCTGTCCCTTGCTAGGTAAGCTCTGGCTTTGGTCGAGTTGATGGAGGCCCCTATGAAGTCTTGGGGCTGTGTGGGAATCAGAATTGATTTTTCGATGTTGACATTGACTCCTAGGGAGGAAAAGAGACCGAGTAACATGGAGGTCTAGATTCGAGCCTCGTCTCTGGATTGTGCTGCTAGTTGAGATGGGGAATATAAGGACCCCAGAGGTGGCTGCTATGATGGAGGAACTTTGGTGAAGACCCATGGAGCAGCGGGGAGTCCAAATGGCAGGACACTGTTCTGAAAATGCTGAGGGCTGACCAGGAACGTCCATGCCTTTTTCTAGCGACGGCATGAGGGCCGCTAGAGTGATCATGCAAAACCTGGGCTGGCGGATGAAGTGGTCGAGGTGACGGAGATCCGGGCTTGGTCTCCACCTGCCATTCTTCTCGGGTATCAGGGAGTCAGTGCAATAGAACCTTGTGCCCTCCTAGCTTGGAGGAACACAGGCTCTCACTCCCCTTTGCAGTAAGGGTTCATTTCTAAGGCAGGGCTGCTGCTGTGAGCGTGGTCCCTGAAGAGGGATCGGAGTGGGGGATGTGGACGAGGTAGCACGCTGAACTCAATTGTACAGATATAGTGGATGGCCTCCAGGACCCACTTGCCTGTTGTTGTTGCACTCCAAGCTGGTAAGAAGAGAGCTAGACTCACCTGAAGGGGATGGACTGGTTGCATGGCTGCTGGCACGGTGGCTGACACTCAGAAATATCGTTTCTGAGAGGTCTGAATGTGAGATGCTGAAGTCTGGGAAGGGGGCCTACAAGGAGGGATCGCTGGGTTTTCTGGAACTCCTGAGGAGGTTCGTATAGTCTCTGGTGGAAGAATTGGGGAGTCCTACACAGGTGGAGGGTAGTGGGAGTTCTGCTTGGGTGCAGGTCCAGAGATACCCAGCAATCGAAGTGTGACTCTGGAATCCTCGAGAGAGGGGAGGGAATTGTTGGTCTTCAGATTCAACCAGTGCAACTCCTGGAACGGGAGCTCCTCAGTGGAAACCGGCTGTGCGGAGCCACAATTCCCTCTGCATGAGGATGCCCATGGCCATAGAGTGTGAAGAGGATCCGCAGTGTCTAGAGCCGACTGTAGCGCCGTTTGCCCTCCTCCAGGACACACTGGAAACATGCTCGATGTTGCAGAGGAGCCGTCGGTAAAGTCCTCCAACTTCCCCTAGTTGAGGAAGTCAGATTTGGCCAGTGAGGCCTGGCAGTTTGAAACTGGAGGCTAGCTCAAGAGAAGACCTGGCATCCCAGAAGGTTGAAGCATTCGCCCTCCTTATCAGATGGAGTGGGGCGGGGCTGTTGCTGTCTGAACTGTTCCATTGCGTCTTGCAACATGAGGGAACTGGGTGGGGGTGTGAAAGAAGGAACTCCCACCCCTTGGCTGGTACCTGGCAGGGAAGAGATGCTCCCTGGGGGACAGGCATGCAATTGGCCAGGGTAGGCCAAACAGTTAAAGCTGGCTGGAGAACAGCATCACTGATCGGCGGAGCAGCCCTGCTCAGCACCGAGGAACGAAGGGTGGCCAGGACTTGGTGCTGTTTGACTCGTACTCCCTCCAGTGGGATATGAGGCCATCTGCCACTCTTCACTGGAGTTCTGGGAACTGCCAAAAGTCATCTGGAGGCGACGGGGGGTGAGGTTACTGCAGCGTCTGGAGAGGACGATGGAAAATGCTCTTGCTCCGGCAGTACCGGTGGAACTGGACTGAGCGGTTCGTCCCCCACAACCACTTCGGAGCACCTGCTTGAGGGCGCCCTGAGTGGGGATGGGGCCAAACGGGTGGGTATGGAGGCCAGGATCCCCAGCAGGACTGATTCAGAGGACGCTGCAGAGGGCTCTATGGTGAGGGAAGCCAATGAGCTCCTGGCTGTTGGAGAGAAGGATCCAGCCACGACACTGGCGGTCCTTTCGGGTACCTGTACCGATGGGAGGGAATGGCAGCCCTTGTGCTCCATTGGAATCCTCCCATGATGAGAAATGGATCCCAGTTCCAAGGATGGTACCATTGGAGCCAGTGGAAGCATTAAAACCGTAGAAGGATGAGTCGCAGCATGACTCGACTGCGGTAAGTCCCAGATAAGAGATCGGACCTCCCTCGGTGCGGAGGGTGGAGGAAGGCGTGGAGATTGCACTTCTCCAAAGGCCAATAGTTCCGATGGTTCTGGTGCTTCCTCCAATCCCCACCGGGGTAACGATACTCATTCCGCAGCCAGAACCGGCTCTGGAATGGAGGATTGTCCCGGAGTCGACGGAGCCCTTGTCATAAGGGAGGCTGAGATTGAGGGGTGCTCGGTGCCGGCGGATCCGCTGGTCTGGGGGATTTTTTGGGAAGCTCGTGCACCTTGGAACGCCCCGTTTATCTGTGGCCGGTAACTGTGGAAGGCACATTGTTCTTCTTAGGCCTGGAGGAAGGTTTACTGTCATGCTTATCATAGAAGAGAGGGGAGACGAGACCTCAGGAGGTCATCTCGGCCAACCCTCTGCTCAAAGCAGGACCATGCTTCCGTGCCTCCCAACTAGGCCCTGGCACACATGGTCCATAGCCGTAGTACCAGTGGAGCAGGACTCTCACCCTAGCTGGGTGTCTCAGGCCAATGTATGGGGCAGAGCCCCGGCTTGGTTCCAAATAAGGGCTCATGGCAACCTCCATGAGGCGTGTCTTGAGGCGGAGAGCCCAGCCTTCTTGGACACAGCATGGGAAGGATGCGCAGATACGGCACCTGGATGCAATGTGGGCCTCTCCCAAGCAGTGGTGGCAGCCCCGCTGCTCATCGCTGACCGAGAAGGAACGCGTGCAGGAGGCGCAGATCTTGAATCCTGGCATCTTTGGTACAATCCCTTTCCGCGCAAGGGTGTGGGGGAAGGGGAACGGTAAACTGATTCCACAAGGGCTTCAGTTCTGCTAGTATTATTCTTAAAAACACTACGTTAAAACCAGCAAAGCTGGAAGAAAACGATCTACAATTGTTTACTGTTATTTTCCAGTGTCAAAGACGAGAGGCCAGGAGCAGCTCTGGCCTGGACCACGCAGTGGGAAGAAGGAACGGGAGACGCGGTTGGTCCACCCTGCCCTTTATCGCCTTGGATGAAACCACGAGGTGAAGCCAGGGCGCATGCGCTGACCAATGGACACTTCTACCAGCACAGGGCACACGCGTAACCCCTCAGCGGCATGCAACAGGGACCAGCACTCGAAGAAGAAGGTGGCCACATGGGGGGAGAGAGGCCTCATGTTAGCTTGGGAGGCCCAGGTGGCACTGGCCTCGCTGCAGCTGAGGCCGGAAGCTCGGGTCTCGCCCCTCTGCAGTGCAGCACTGGACGATCAAAGTGCATGTGCGGCTTTGCTCGTGTCTGGCCTGGAACGTCCACGGAGGCCGGGGGCCAGGCCAGCCTACAGAGACAAGAAGGCTCCCCCCACTCCATACCTTGCAGTTTTGGCACATTCCTCCGATAAATAGAGGGTGTTCCAGGGTAACGTTGAGGCTTCCACAAGAAATGCAGATATCTGGGGAAGGGGAGAGTAGAAAAGGCAAGTATGTTACATACACTAGGGGCTTCTCAGCTCACCTCCATTCCCTCTCCCTCCCCGTGGGCTCCAGCCCCCTGGTCCAGAGCACCCCAAGCTCCCAGAAGCTGACCCCACGCTCCACTGCCAGCACGGCTTCCCAAACACGTCAGTACAAGCTGCAGGAGACTCACACTCTCGAGCCACTAGAGGAATCCAGAAGGCCACACACTTTAGGGCTAGGAAGGGTCATTCGATGTCCCGCATCACACTGGGCAGAGACTCCAGCCAGTGAGTCCTGCCTCCAGCCACCAGCCCCAGCAGCGCACAGACTCCCAGGCCTAAGCTAAAGCATGTCAAGTGACGGTGAATTCCCCACAGCTGCTGGTGGCTTGCTCCCATGGTTCGTTACCCTCCTCTCCTTGTTAAAACTCTGCGTTGTATTCCTAGCCTGGATTTGTCTAACTTCAGTTTCCAGTCACTGGGTCTTGCTCTGCCTTTGCGAGGTGAATGGCCATCGGCCCCATGCCGAGACAGGAGCAAGCCTCGTACCCTTCTTTCAGGAGTCGCAGAGCACAAGCAGACAGAACCATTAGATCACTCTGCCTGACATGTGCATAGCCAAGGCCAGTGGACTCCACCAGTTCCCCCAGTAATGTGGGTTTGGCTAACACATCTGCCAGCAAGGTGGCCAGTCTGCATTTAGAGACGCCAAGTGTTGGAGAATCCCCCACGGTCCTTGGGAGTTGCCCCCTCCCCCGCCCCCATTACAGATTTACACCTTTTTTCACATGGCCTGGCTTCAGCTCCCAGCCACTGGCTCTCAGCTGCCTGTCTCTGCTAAAGGAAAGTGTCCTCTGGGACCAGGTGAGTTCTCCCTTACTCACATGGAACCACGTCACCTCTCAATCTTCTCCCTGCTCAGCTAACCAGACAGTGCTCTAAGTCTCTCGCTCCAGGGCGTTTTCTCCAGCCCTCTCCGCCTGCTTCGGGCAGCTTCCCACTGGGTGCCCAGAGACCCTGAGGGACCCGCCCCTGGTCACACTCCCGCAGGCTGGGCCAAATCTTTTCTCTGCGGCATCTTTTCAACATCCTTTTCAAAATGTGGCTCCCAGAACGGGACACCGAATTCCACCAGCGTCTCTCCACCACCGTGGACAGAGGGACGATCTCCCGGCTTCTCTTCACTACTCCTCTGGTTCCACAGCCAAGGCTTGTAACACATTGTACTAGGTGCTCACATTCAGTTGCTTGTGCACGGTATATCGTTTCCATGCGCTGCTTTCCAGCAGACGGCCCCACAGTGGGTGCACACGGACTGCGATCCTGGCTCCTACCCGGAGAACTTGGCATTGCCTGTCTGGTACACATTATGTTTGAACAGGCCCAGCTAACCCAGCAATCCCGCTCACTTTGCATTGACTGCCCCAGGTACTCATAGACTTTAAGGTCAGAAGGGACCATTACGATCATCTAGTCTGACCACCTGCACAATGCAGGCCACAGAATTTTACCCACCCATTCCTGCAATAAACCTCTCATCTATATCTGAGCTCCTGAAGTCCTCAAATCTTGGTTTAAGGACTTCAAAGTACAGAGAACCCTCCAGCAAGTGACCCATGCCCCCTGCTGCAGAGGAAGGCGAAAAACCTCCAGGGCCTCTGCCAATTTTCCCTGGAGGAAAATTCCTTCCCAACCCCATATATGGCGATCAGCTGAACCCTGAACATGTGGGCAAGACTCACCAGCCAGACACCCAGGAAAGAATTCTCTGTAGTATCTTAGATCTAAGTACTAGTTACCTGCCCCCCGGCCCCTGCCAATGGCTGCGTCATCGCCTAACTTCACCAGCAAGGACTGAGATTTTCTTTCAGACCAGCACTGAAGACACTGAGCAGCAGTCTCCTCTCTCTAAGCACAGCTCTGCCATCTGCCTCAGGAATGCAACACTTGCAGGGGCACACGCTGTGTCCGCAGGACAGCCCTTCCATCCGACAGGATGGCCACAGTCTGCTCCGCTGCATTCCAGTCGGGTGCAAACCAGGAGGTGTCTCTGCCACCCGGCTCCCTTCCTGCCTCCCCGCCACCACAGGCCCTCTCTAAGCGGCAGGACAGCATGGGGGCAAGGGGCAGGCTGAGGCTGACCGATGGCCCCTCTCTAGGGATGTCTGGGGGCGGCAGTGGGCGCTAGGCACTGCCCTGCTCACACACACTCACCTTCGATGTTCCTGCATTTCTGGCGAACCTCATAAACAAGCCGCTCTGGGGAAGGGAAAGAAGAAATCAGGCAGGTCCCGGCGGGGCCTGGAGGGGATACACACAGCAGCACAGGATGCTCTGCCGCCCGAGGGCAGCTCATAAGGAAAGGGAGGGAGTTTCTACAGGGCTCAAGAGAAGGGTCTTTCCCTAGCTAGGCCTCGATCACTCAGCTCTGACATGAGGCAAGGATGGGAATTCCAGCCCCTTCTCCAACTGTCCCCTAGGGGCACAGGGTCCCAGACGCAGAGGAGATGAGAGTGTCCCAGAGATGGGGCAGTGCGAGGGGGCCAGGGAGGAGCTGGGAGGAGCAGAAGTGGGATCCAGGCCCTCGTTTGGGTCCATCCCGGCCCAGGCTGCTCCGGGGCCATGGGAGATGGGTGGGGGTCTCGGAGCAGTTCCCAGAGAGAGAGGAGCCAAGCCCCTTGCCAATGGTCTCTGCAGAGACACGAGGGGCGGAATGGGTGTGGAGATGGCACTCGGGCACGGGTCAGGCTGAGACGCTGGCCAGGCTCAGGCTCCACCTGCTCTCTGGGTCGGAGGTTTAGTGACCAGGGCTGTGGGCACCAGTGGCCAGCGCTACACACAGAGCCAGTGCTGCCCTCCAGTGGCAGGGAAGTGTGTGAGCCCGAAGACACAGTCCCAGTTCTGAGAGAGATGGCGGCGGGGCTCTCTCTGTCTCCTCTCCCCTGGGTGGCTGAGGGGAGAGAGGAGCTACTTTGGGGGTCCATTACTCTGCAGTAGGGTGGCAGCCCCCACTTCTCTCCTCACCCCCTCCCTTGCCCGGCCAGGGAGAACGAGGCCTGGCAGAGGAGCTCCCAGCCCTGCGAAGGGCTCGGGTGGGGTTTAACTGAAGTCCAGAGGCAGCCCCTGTCCAGAACAAGCTGGAGCTGCCTTGGGCTCAGGGTTCAAAACCAGATCCCAACTCCACGAAGGGGCAGGGGTGGTTCAATCGCTGGAGAAACTGGGGCCCACAGCAGCCTGGCTTGGGGGCCCGGCACAGGGGACCCAGATCGGGGGGGCCGGCTTGGGGGGCTAGCCACAGATCAAGAAGGGGAATTTGGGAGGTAGGCTTGGGCAGCCCTAGTTCTCAGGCTGGCCTTGGGAGGCGCTAGTGCTCCCCAGGGCCAGCGGGCAGAGCCCTGCAGCCTCCCTGGGCCAGTGGGGTGTCTCTGTGAAGGGGCAGGGTCTGCTCTCACGATGGGGGAGGGGTGGCGATGCCTGTGGCGGGGTGTAGCCCTGCCTGGGGCCAGCCAGCCAGCCACCCCTCTCCAGAGGCCCTCCCTCAGCGGGCGGGCGGGCAGCTACCTCGGGTGCGCTCGTCTATGATCTCCTTGACCTTGGGCTTCTCCGTTGTGCTTTTCCTTGGTTTTTTGGCTGGCGGAGGCGGGGGGTACACGGCTGCTTCTGGCTCCACCCACATCTCCGTGTAAACTTCTTTGTAGGGATTGCGCTCCTCTGGCGAAGGGGGAGGGAGGCGGTTAGAGCGGGCGCAGGACAGCGGCACGGGGGAGCTGGGAAAGCGGTCGGCTGCCAGGCATTTCCCAGGGACACCCGCGGCAACTGGCCACCACCCACCGACTGCCCCTGTGGTCACCTGCCAAGGCCGGGCACTCCTTGGGGCAGGAGCTGGCTGATTTCACGGCACAGCGGGGCCCTAATCCCCACCTGGGGCTTCTCAGCTACCACGAGCTGCGGGTGGGAGGGGAGGCTGGCAGATCACAGGTCGGTGCTGACGGGCGGAAGGGCGTTCCTCTGACCCTGATTCTAGCTGGGACTGGAAAATGGCTCCCAGCGGCCAGGCCTGCTCCTGGCTGACGAGCTGAGCTCAAGGAGACGGGCAGGCTGGCAGGGCTGGCCAGCCCTTCTGTGCTGCCCCGAACCCGGCCTTTGAGGCTGCAGAGGACAGCAGTGGCCAGACGCGGTGAGGACAGAGCTTTTGGCAATAACTGAGCCAGGGACAGGATGGCCACAGTGTCAGCCTAAGCGGGGGGAAGGGCACTGGGCCCCTGGTGCTGGGAAACACGCCCGGGAGCTGATGTGCCTGGTGCCACGGATAAGCAGGCGAGTCCCACTGCCTGTCCCCATGGCCCGGTGCACATTCTGCAGCCTGGCTCCCCCTGCCTGGAGCGGCGCCCGCCCCATCCCACAGGCCTGTTACCTTCTGGTGGCTCCAGGCCTTTGGGACCAGACGGCTGGAAGCCCCCCAGGGCCCACTCGATCATCTGCTTGTTCTGGATCTCCACCGCTTTGGAAGTGTCTGTCTCGTCGTTCTCGGGGCAGGCTGGGAAGATCTTTCCTGCTCTGCTGCTAGCCACCTGCGCAGCGAGCCCCAGGGTCAGTCCAGTCGCCCAGAGCCCAAGGGGGCTTCCCCTCCCCATGGCAGAGCTCTGTCCTGCTCTGTGTGCAGCCAGGACAGTGCCGCTGGCTCCCTGGCCCCGACACAGCCCCCGTCACTCAGGCGCCCCTTAACACGGCCACACCACCGCCCTGAGCGGGCTGCAGGTGCCCCGATGAGCAGGAGATGGCATGGCACAGAGGAAGCAGCTGCCCAAGCAGACAACTGCAGAAGCTGGTTAGATGCTGCTCTGCCTCGCTGAATGGACAGGACCAAGGAAAGGGGGCCCCTCCGCCAGGGAGTCTCTCTCTGGCCCCCCATCACCGAGCATCTGAGTGCCTCGCCCTCTGTAATGCGCTCACCCCACCCCGGGCGGCAGGGCAGCTTCCCACTGGGCGCCCAGAGACCCCCAGGGACCTGTCCATGGTCACACTCCCACAGGCTGGGCCAAATCCAAGGCTCATGGGGGGCCGGGCCTGGGGACCACAAGGGGAGCCCACTCCAGGGGCCAGCCCGGCAGCGCTCACCTGCAGGACCTCGTAGATGGCTTTGCGGTACATCGGCTGCTTGTTGTACGTGGCCTGGTGGAAGGCGTTGGAGAAGGAGCTCAGTGGCAGGAGCTTCTCCACGCAGACCTGTGGGGAGCAGACAGGGGGCGGTGAGAGGAGGGCACCCCTCCGCCAGGGCATGCCTGAGGACTGCCAGCCCGCAGACCAGACGGCGCCTGGCGCTGCCACTTACCACAGAAAATTTGCCATCTCCAAACCACATGACCCAGCGGGTGCCCTCGGCTGCTCGGCTCCGCCCAGTCATCCACCAGGACACGATCCGGCCAGGCCACCAGGAGAATCCACGCAGCTTCCCCCACACCAGCTCACCGATCCCGAAGCCTCGGCCATCCTGCCAGCCCAGGGAGCAGACGGACATCAGAGAGCGGCTCCCCTCCCCCGGCCAGAAAGAGAGCTGGGCGTGTAAGGAAGGACAGAGGAGAGGAGGTGCAGGGTGGGGGAGGGGGTGTGCTGAGGAGGGGGGACGGGAGGTGTGCAGAGGATGGGGGAGGTGTGCAGAGGACGGGGGAGGGGAAGTGCAGGGTGGGGGAGGGGAGGTGTGCTGAGGACGGGGGAGGGGACGTGCAGGGTGGCAGCAGGGATCTGGGGTGGCTAAGGTCCCGGCACGTGGCCTGGGTGCTTGGGGGGCGGCTGGGTTCCCAACAGACGCTGCGCCTCACGTCTGCCCCCAGCAGCGCCGGCCCCCGCTGCGCGTGGCTGAGCTCACCTCGTACTCCGGCTCGTCGTCGCCTGACTTGGACATGCTCTTGTCCACGGCATCGGCCACCACTGGCTCAGGCGTGGTGGCCACGGTGGGCGAGGCGGGGTCTGTGGGCTGCTGTGAGGCGGGCGAGCTGGCCTCCTCCTCCTTCTGGGGCTCGGTCCGCTGGCTCTCCTCCACCACGTTCATGACAGCAATGACTTTGGCCTTCTTCTCGGCCTGCAGAGAGAGCAGACGGGGGGTCAGGGCTGCCTGGTGCCTCCCGGGGAGGAGAGACCCCCCCAAGCTGACAGCGGGCAGGGAAGGGCCACCAAGTGCCGGATCCCCCTCAGGGATGGCGCGGCTCAGCCAGCTCTCAGGTGGGTCCTGGTGGGACTGGCGGGGCCCGGGGCCCCCAGTGACCATCTGCAACAAGGCTCCATCTTGGACTCTCCCACCGTGGGGCTCGGTTTGGGAAAGGCCCCTTGGGAGCACAGCCTGACCCTGGGCCTTGACCCACCTGGCACGGCAGGTGCAGCTCTTGGCCTGGAGGGCCCACAATGGGGCACCATGGTGGGGCCCGGAGGAGACAGCCAGGTCATTCAGGCAGCTTGGGATGGCCCAGGAGGGGAACGTATGACTGGACGTGCCCCTTTCTGCCCTATCAGAGCGGCTGGGCCCCGGCCAGGAGGTGCAGGGTCAGTCGTGGGGCCGCGGCGTTGCCCAAGTGGGTGGGGGGGAGCACCACGCCCAGTGCTGCCCGGTGCCATGCGCTGCCTGGCAGGGAATCTCGCCAGTCTGCTATGGTGGAGTGAGGGGGAAAGGGGCTCAGGTGGGGAGTGAGAGGAAGACATGGAAAGGCCTTCGGCTGCGTGGGGAGACAGTCCCGGGGCAGCGGGAAAGGAGGGATGCCAGAGCTCCTTGGGTGGTGCCCAGCCAGAGGGCCAGGGCCCACCTCAGAGCAGCACGGTGTGAACACGAGCCCTGGCTTCATTCCGGGGGAGCCCAGCCTGCCCCAGACCGCTCTGTGCTGGTCCCTGGCGTGGGGGCCAAGCTGGAGCTGTTCCTGACAGCGGGGGCAGTGCCAGGTCAAGTAGCCCAGGGACGGCTTTCCCCACCCCAAAGGACGAGCCAGGCTCTGGAGACACGGAGTAGGTGTCCCAGTGGCTCCCTGGGAATCAAATCACTGGCCCCCTTCCCTGAACACCATGCGAAGGGCACCGCTGCACTGGTTGTGCTGACTGGTGCCCCCGGGAAGACTGGCCCAGCAATGCTGTGCCAACGGTACTGAGCCAGGAGCTGGGTCTGCTCTCATCACCACTATGCAAGACAACTAGGGTACAAGCCTGTACCCGCCTCCGCGCCGAGCCCCAGCCCACTGATGGTGCCCCCAGCCCCCCTTGCCCTCCCATTTGGGGTGGGACGCAGCATGGCGCAGCCTGGGAGAGGGCAGAACTGGGACCCCTCAGAACCCGACTGGGAGGATGGAGAGAAGCTCTGGGGGTTGCCTCCCCCCCCAAACCAACCCTGCAATCAAGTGTGCAGGAAATAGCTGGGAGAGCTCTCAGCTGTGGAGAGGGAGAGACCACTGTCATCTGGAGGGGTAACAGCATCACATTTACCCAGGGCCTACCCCAACGCCGGGACACGCCCGCCCCAAACTCTCCTGGGCACCTCTGCTTTCTAACC
>ML677411.1:319449-332014 GCA_007922305.1 Dermatemys mawii
CTCTGCTTTCTAACCCCACCCCGGGACACGCCCGCCCCAAACTCTCCCAGGCACATCTGCTTTCTAACCCCACCCCGGGACACGCCCGCCGCAAACTCTCCCGGACACCTCTGCTTTCTACCCCCACCCCTGGGACACGCCCGCCCCAAACTCTCCCGGACACCTCTGCTTTCTACTCCAACCCCGGGACACGCCTGCCCCAAACTCTCCTGGGCACCTCTGCTTTCTACCCCCACTCCGGGACACGTCCGCCCCAAACTCTCCCGGGCACCTCTGCTTTCTACCCCCACCCCTGGGACACGCCCGCCCCAAACTCTCCTGGGCACCTCTGCTTTCAACCCCCACCCCTGGGACACGCCCGCCCCAAATGCTCCCGGGCACCTCGGGGCTGCATGCTCCACAGCCCCTGCAGACCACCACGCCCTGGCTTCTCAGGCTCCAGTTACGTCTGTCCCTAGACCCCCCCATCACCACGCACTCCCTGCCTCTCTAACCGGACGCTGCTCGGATGTAACAAGCAGGCACACGCAGGCCGCTAGCAGTGGGACGCTCCTAGGGATAGTGACTCCCGCGCTCTGGGAGCTCGTCCACCCCAAGCCAGCAAGTCCCTTCACCCAGGGACGGGAGACGAGCTCCAGGCCTAGGTGGCATCAATTTGACTGCAAAGCAGACTCACTAGTAAAGGCAGAGCTCTGGACATGGGGGGCTGAAAGGTCCAAACTGATCGGGGGATGCGTAACTAGAGCGCTGGCCCTGGGGCCCTCGAGAGCAGGGTGGGGCAGGGCACATGGCAAATCGCCCAGAGCACACCGGGAGCAGAGCACCCTCTTCCACCTGCAGTTCTCGAACTCAGGACAAGAGGAACTAGAGGCTTCAAACAGAGCCCGATGAGTGGCTGAATCGTGCCTTGCCCAGCCTCGGGCCCAGGGCGGGAGGCAAAGACTCTGGGTAGCATGGCGGACTCACTGGCGAGCAGCTCAGACGTGGGATTCTTTACTGCTGGGACGGCTCATGGCCAGCAACACTCAGTCGTGCAATCTGTGTGCCAGGCGCTGGGAATGGGCAACGGGACGAGTCCCTGTTCTGTCCATTCCCTCTGGGGCACCTGGCATTGGCCACTGTTGGAAGACAGGACACTAGGCTAGAGGGACCTTTGGTCTGACCCAGGATGGCTGCTCGTGGGTTCTTATCTGGGCCAGGAAGCTGGCTAAGCAAACCTCAAGCTTATGGCCTGGGAGAGGAAGGGTCAGGGAGGACTCCTGGCCAGGTGCGTTATGGGCCTTCCCCCAAACCTAAAGCTTCTGGTAGGTAGGTGATGCTGCTGGGACTGGTGTGTTCCTGAGAGGGAGGATGGCAGCGGAACAGCGACGGGCTGGCCCAGAGCCAGGAAAGCTGGCTCAGCCTATGTCAGAGCTGGGCAGCCCCTGGGCCCTGCAAGTTCACAAGCCTAAGGGCCGTGCAGATCCTGTTCCACACAGCTGCACAAAGCCAGGGGGCCTGGCACGGATATGGCGGGAGGACGGCAGGCGCGTGGCTGGGATCCCACCCCCGGAGCTGCTAGTGCTGCCCCACTCCATCGCCAGGGCGCCCCAACGGAGCTGAGAGGGGACGCTCCCAGCCCGGCCCTGGTGAATTTTGTCCCTGGCCGGCAGAGTGGGGGATGCGAAAGAGCTGGCGCCGCGGCTGTGTTCCCTGTAAGCTGTACGGTTGGGTGGCCACTCAGGAAAGACTCCAGCGCCATGCAGGGATTAGCAGAGCCACGCGCATCCAGCCGGCAGCATGCGGTCAGGTGCCCCTCCCCCCAGTACTTTGCAGCCACCTTGCTCCCGGGACCCTCCTGCTGGCTGTGCAGAGCAGGGCGAGGGGGAGAAAGGAGGGTGCTGACGTCAGGATGTTCCCCTCCAACTCCCCCAGCCCACCCCAGCAAGGGAGAAGGGACAGGGCTCAGGCCTGGCAGCAGCTCTGTGATCTGAACAAGCCTTGGGGTGAGTGCCTTAAAGAGACAGCGCACGCTCTCTCCGAGACTTCTCCAGCAGCCACCACACACAGTCTGTCTATCTGTCTGTCTGTCACACACACACCTGTTACTTCTTGGCACTTCCTGCAATGTTCATATATTCTCTGTAATTTTATTCTTTCAAAGTGTGTTATTCTGGTCCATGCATTTCATAATTTTTATTTCTCTCTCACACTTCAGTTTAAGTCTTTGCGCAGTGAACTTGCCCTGGCTGGAGTAATTAGCCCTAGGATAACTTAAAAAAAAATCTCTGGTAGATCTAGGTGCTTTGTTTCTAGTGGTGGGCACAACCGCACCTACCTCGGGGCACATAACAAAATGTATTCTGCCCATGGGTGGAAAAACGTAGAGGGAACGTTTCTCCATGGTGCCGGAGAGGAGGGGTGAGGGCGGCCGGGGGAACACTGCTGCAATCCTGCCAGGCCCTTCTTACTGCACAGCCAGCCAAACTCTGCCACAGCCTCCTAGTAACGCTGGAGGCAGCGTGGTGCCAGGCCGGGCTGGCACAGCTCAGGCATTGGGCCGAAGGGAAGAACCCAGCCCTGCTGCCGGGGAGCTAGTGGAGTGGGAGGAAAAGCGGAGAAAAGCACCAATCCTGCCTCACAATTCAACTTTGTGGCCCAGGATCAGACCTGGCAAGGCCCATCCCCCCTGCACAGACTCCAGCCCCATAACCGTTGCCATGGTCACCTCCCCCCTCCAGCCTCACGATTCCACTCCACACCCCCAGCTTCCCAGCCCCAACCGCACCTCCTGGCCCCCCTTTGGCCTCCATGGCAGCCCCCAATTTTAATCAGACCTCCACTCCCCATAAGACACCTGTCCCAGCACCACTGCTCCCCATCCCACAGCTCACCCCAGCCTCCCCCCTCAGCTCATGGCCCCAACGCTGCAGACACATAGTTCTGGTCCCCACCTCTCCCCTTCTGCTTCCTCAACCACATCACTGCTTGTCTGTCCTCTGGCTCATTTCCATCGCTAGCTCCTCACCCCACGAGCGCCGTGCGGGGATGAGAAACGGTTAGGATCTAAACGGCATAGGCTGGGTGCAGCTGCCAGTTTTCCAGCCCCTGTTCTCAGGTGACAGCGGAGAGTTTTTTACCCTGTGTAACATTCTGGCAAAGTTTGGAGGGGGCCAAGCCAGGGAAGCCTGGTTTGGTAAATACTCTGCGCCGAGCATGTGGCTCTGACATGGATCGGCAGGCTGGCCCCTCTTCATGACTGGGGCCAACGCTAGAGGGAAGAGCCTATTGTAACAGGCATGGAGACCAGCGCACGGCGAGCCCTTTTCTTCAGGTAAGAAATGGGTGACTGACCAACAAGCCAAGAAATGGTGGAAAATTCCCTCCCTTCACAGCTGCTCAGTCAATACAGCAGGTACACACTGCGGGCTAGTTCTGTCGCTGCGCCCGTTCGCCCGCACAGCTGACACCATTCAGCGTAAACTCAGGAAATGGGCGACACATTCTTTAGACTTCACACCCCTCCCGCCACGAGCGTGACAAGCCAAGCGGTGCCCCTGCCAACCAGTGTATCTCCTCAGGAACAGCCCACTCACGTCCCCATGACAACAGCCTATCCACCACATCAGTCCCCGGCAACAACCTACTCACCCCTCCTTGATTATTTCCAAGGCAACAACCTATCCCCCCAACTTAAGCCCCGGCAACAGCCTACTCACTCTCCCATATCATCTCAATGGCAACAACCTACCCCTCTATCAGCCCCTGGCAACAGCCTACTCACTCCCCTGCCCACTATCAGTGCCACCCTCCTCAGGTGGTGTGGCCTAGTGGATGGGTGCCTCTCTGTGGCCTGGGGCAAGTCTCTTCCCTCCTCGGTGCCCGCCCCCCTCAGACGATGGGACAGAGCTGAGCTGGGACTTGTTGCACAGTGCTCTGTAAGGGGCCCTGAGGCTGCCAGCCCAGAGGAAAGGATGCCCAGGACTGTCATGGCGGCTCTCGGCCGGACACAAGTTGCCTCCTCATTAGACGGTTACAGGGCGTCCTGCAGCAAGTAAGCAGTTGACAGAACCCATTGGAAGGAGGGGGCCTGCTACCTGGGACCAGCAGGGAAAAGGCACCAGCCACCAACTGCTGGGAGGCGCCCAAGACAAAGGCCATCAGCCCCACAGCCCTCTGCCAGCACTCCCCCCTCCACGGTCAGCACCTCCTGGGATCACGCCCCGCCCTGCCCCTCAGGCAGAGTGTTCACCAGCAGCCACCCCTCCTCTGGATGGCTGAAGTCTGGGGGCTCAGGGGAAGGAGCCCCAGAGGGAGAGGCAGCTCCCTGGCTGCTAGCAGCAGGAGAAGGGCTAGGAGGGACCATGGGCCAGGAAAAGTATTTAAAGCACCCTGGGAAAATTGCCCAAAGCAAAGAGAGAATGAAAAGACCCCTCAGGCTGCGCACAGTCCCCTGGCCAGGCCTGGCAGGACAGCTGCTGCAGCCTGGGCTAAGGGAAGCCAGGGCAGTGGCTGACATCTGAGTCTCGGAGGAGAGAGAACCCTGAAAAAGGCTGCGAGGATGCAGCCAGAGCCGGGTGGGCCCTGCAGAGCTGCCCCCCACAGAGGGGTGTGGGAGCTGTGAGGGGTTGGCGCTGGCCCCGCTCTGGCAGGGCCATGCTGACTGAATGCCGTTGTTAAGGACCCTGGCGGATGGGGAAACATGGTCAGGGACGCAGCCCCATCTGCGGCGTGTCCCTGAACCTCTGACTGCCAGAAGCTGGGACTAGACGACAGGGGATGGATCACTCAGTAAGTTGTCCTGTTCTGTTCATTCCCTCTGAAGCACCTGAGTTGGCTGACAGGATGCCGGGCTAGATGGACCACTGGGCTGACTCAGCCAGGCTGTTCTTCATGTTCTTATCCAGCTGAAGATGGCTCTCCAGAGATACACCCTCCAGTCCGTTCCGGGGGTCTCTGCCCTTACTAGCCTCAGGCACAGACAGGATCGAGCGCGGGACCGAGGTAAGTCGTTTCTCAGTCCTGGGGCGTGCGAATGAGGAGCCAGGGATGTCTCTGGTGTTCTCTGTGTGGAGGCTGGTGTTCTCGGTGTGCTGTCCACAGCCGCTAGGTCCAATGCAGGCTGATGCACTGCCTCCAGGAGCAAACACGCGAGACTTGCCACTTGCCTTCTCCGGGCAAGGCTTAAACTGCTTGGAGGTGTGACGTCAGCCACGGCTGTGGGACTCTCCCCAGAACGCCACACAGGCGAGGGCCGCAGCGCTGCCTGGCCTGGGTTAGTTTACACCCCAGCGAGCGTGACGTCCTGCCGGTACCCAGCCTGCCACCGAAAAGGGAAGTCCAAAACCCTAAGACTGAACTACCGGCCCAACGAGCCAAACGAACGCATGGAACTTGCAAATTCCGAACAGGAAGAGCTGAGGGAAGCAGGTGTAACGAGCATTCTAACATTGCGCCAGTGACCGTCCCTGGCACTATGAGGGCACTGAGAGGAGTCGGCTCTGCCCCCTTAGACCCGCATGTAGCAGCGTTGGGCCCCCCTGGCGGGTCCTGTGGAGGGGGAAAGGTCTCCCGTAACTGTGCCTGAGGTGAGCGCACCCCAGCGGTGGAAGAGACACGTGTCAGCACTCTTGTTGGGGGTGGGAGTGCTGGCAGGGGGGTGGGTCTAGCCGCAGGGTGGGGAGTTACTGCTGGGGGAGGGCTGGGAGCCCCATTACAAACCAGACTGCAGCGGCACTGCAGAACAGACGTGTGGGCCCACGGCGCTGGGAGGAGATGGGTCTCCCCAGCTCGAGGATTCCATGGCTCCCCATCTAGGTCTCACTTCTGCCTCAGGCCCGTCTCTGCCGGCTGCGTGAGTCGACCGCCCGGCTCAAACCACTGTGCAGCAGGGATGGACGGATGTCTACGGCTCCTCATGACTTGGGAGGGGAAAACAGCAGCTGTTCCCAGCCCCCCGAGCCTTTCCTCCCCTTTGCCACAGCCAGCTCTGCTACCACCCACCGCGAGCCACAAATGCACCAGCACCTTTTAGCCTTGGACCTAGGCAGCCACAGGGCATCTCCTCAGCCACCAGCCCCCACAACCCCCTGGCACACTGCACCTTCCCTGGCCTGCCCAGTTCACCTTTTGTGCACCATGGCATCCCACCCAGCTACTGCCACCAGCCCTGCGCTGGTCGGGGGCTCGCTCCCAGCGGCTCCCTGGCAGTCCCTCAACTGCTCAGTCTTCTCTGGGTCTCTAGCCTACTGCAAGCTTAGATTCCCTTTGCCGTCCTGTCCCCACTTGGCCTTTCTCAGCTCCAGCC
Organism: Dermatemys mawii; assembly: GCA_007922305.1. Classification (NCBI taxonomy): domain Eukaryota; kingdom Metazoa; phylum Chordata; order Testudines; family Dermatemydidae; genus Dermatemys; species Dermatemys mawii. The sequence goes on from ML677411.1 coordinate 325,736, forward strand.
AGCAACTGGGTTTTGGGTGGCCTGGGGGTCCCTCTGCCTTGCCATGTGTCTGGGAAAAGATGGGGCCCACCTGACCAAGGGGAAGAGCATCTCCATGCCCTGACTCACCACCCTTGTGAGCCAGACTTTAAACAAGGTCCAAAGGGGTAGGTAACAAAAGCCCACAGGTAGGTGTACAAAAGGGGACTTTAACCGTTGTTGTGGGAGCGGGATGGTAAATTACAGTAGGGTCGCAGGAGCAACAAGAGGGAAAACAGCGAGGGAATCTGCTCACCAGCTCAGATGTCTGTACACAAACATAAGGAGCATGTGCAGAGACAGGAAGGACTGGAAGTCTTAGCGTATGAACTAAATAATGACTTAGCTGGCATCGCTGAGACGTGGGGGGATAACTCTGTTGTCTGGAATACTGGTACAGGGCAACAGAGCTTCTGCAGGAGGGACAGGCAGGGGGAAAGGGAGGTGAGGTTGCATTATACATCAAGAATATATATCCTTGGTCTAAGGTCCAGACGGCTGTCAGAGGCAGCCCAGCTGAAAGCCTCTGGCTTCAGACAAAAGGGGGAATCAAACAGGGACAACATCAGAGAAGGGTCTACTACAGACATCCAGTCGAACAGGAGGTGGATGGGGCATTTCTAGAACAAAGAAGAGAAATATCTAAAGCCCAGACCTGGAAGCAACGGGGGACTGTCACTACCCAGACATCTGCTGGAAAAGTGATACAGCAAAACACAACGTTTCCAGGAAGTTCTTGGGACGGATTAAAGACAACATTTTGTTTCAGAAAGTGGAGATGCGGGGCAGCCATTTTAGACTTGGTTCTGACCAACAGGGAGGAACTGGTTGCGAATCTGAAGGTGGAAGGCCCGTTGGGTGAAAGTGATTGTGAAAAGACAGATTTCATGATTTTAAGGAAAGAAAGAAGGGAAGGCAGCGGAATAAGAAGAATGGACTTCAAGAACTCACAGATTTACTTTCCATGGGATCTTAAATCATGGCTAAATGAGTTAAGGAGAGCTGGCAGTTTCTCAAGGAGACAATATTAAAAGCATAACTGTAAATTATCCCAGTGCAAAGGAATTACAGAAAGAAGAGTAAGGGGACAAAATCGCTCCAACAGGAGCTCTTTAACGACCTGAATCCTATAAAAATAGAAACATGGATGAATTACTAAGGAGGAGTACAAACGAAGAGCACAAGCAGGAAGGGACAAAATCACTGAAAGGCAAAGGCACAAAATGAGTGATACTGAGCAAGGATAAGGGGGATGCGGTAGACATGCTATCTTGATTTTAGTAAGGTTTGGACTCATTCCCACATGACAGTCTCATAAGCAAGTAGGGAAATGTGGTCTAGCTGAAATGACTATAAAGTGGTTGCACAACTGGTTGAAAGATCTGACTCAAACCAGTAGTTATCAATGGTTTGCTGTCAAACTGGGAGGACGTATCCAATCTCACCACTGCCCTCGGTCACATCAGTCTGCCACCCCACAGCTGCCTTCCACCATCGGACTCGCCCCGGCCTGCTGACTCTCCTCCCAGCTCTCTCCCCGTCCTGGAGTCAGCCCCTGCCTCTCTGGTCCCTGCTTGGGCGGCTTTTCCTCCCCTCTCTCCGAAGACCTGCAGCGCTGTGCCTGGCCCCCACCTTCCCTGGCAAAATCACCTCTCCCCGCCTGCCCCTCAGCTGGGCTGGGGCGGGAGAGTGGGGGGACATGGGCAAGAGTGCCAGCCCCATGGCTCACACTGAGCTCCACCTCCTGTCCCCTGCTGCTGACTCCTCAGCCTTCCCCACACCAGGCCTGTAGCTGGGTCCCGGCCCCTTCGCCACACTCAGCTGCTGCAAACCAGCTGAGCAGTGAATAGTGAAGAGCCTAACAGAGAGAGTTTGCCTGGGATCTGTCTGAGAGGAGGTACGCTAAGTGCTGCATTAGGGGGACTGTGTTGGTGAGTATCTGAGTGTCTGTTGCGGGGACAATTTGTCAGTTTGACGTGTGCCTGATTGTTTGTTTGAGAAGTGTGAATAGGGAGGGCTTTGTTCTATGTGGGCCTTGAGTGGGCCTGTCTGTTATAAAAAGGCAGTCAGCTGAGTGGCAAAAGAAGAGAAGCTAACAGCAGGAGTTCGCCTGGGGAGAGCCCACTGAGCTTCCATCTTGCAGGCTTTTCTGAGTAGTTCCTGAAACAGCTGAGGAAGTTCTCAGAAGGAAGGTAATATGAGCAATCAGCTGTTGTGACCTGCACTGGACGTGCCATGTTTTGTCTTTCTTCCACGGGACAGAAGAGACTTTGTCTGTACAAAAGTGCAAGCTGGTCTCCATATTGGAAGAGAAGGTTCGAGGTCTGGAGGAACAAGTACTGACCCTGCGCTGCAAAAGAGAAAATGAAGATTTCCTGGACAGACGTCAGGATATGCTTTCACAGGCACAACGTTCTGAAGAATCAGAGCAGGCTGTGCAGTGAGGACAGAAGGGTTGTGAAGAAAATTGGCAGCATGTGATCTCCAGAAGAAGAAAGACGAGCGTCCATGTACCAGCAATGCAGATACAGGTGAGCAACCGTTCTCATGTTCTCTCCACAGGTACCAAAGCGGAGAGTGGACTAGATGATACATCTGAGGGAAAAGAGCAGAAGGAAACTCCACTGACTGGAAGGCATGAGATGTACTGTCCTAGGGATGTGGGTTTCACGACCACCACTCCCAAGAGAAGGAGGTGGATAGTGGTGGTCGCAGACTTCCTCTTCAGGGGGACTGAGTCATCTATCTGCCACCCCAACCAGGAAAACCGAGAGGTCTGCTGCTTGCCAGAAGCTAGGATTCACGATATGACGGAGAGACTGCCAAGCCTCATCTAGCCCTCGGATCACTACCCCTTCCTGCTTCTCCACGTGGGCACCAATGATACTGCCAAGAATGACCTTGAGCGGATCACTGCAGACTACGTGGTTCTGGGAAGAAGGATAAAGGAGTTTGAGGTGCAAGTGGTGTTCTCGTCCATCCTCTCTGTGGAAGGAAAAGGCCCAGATAAGGACCGTCGAATTGTGGAAGTCAACGAATGGCTGTGCAGGTGGTGTCGGAGAGAAGGCTTTGGATTCTTTGACCATGGGATGGTGTTCCGAGAAGAAGGAACGCTAGGCAGAGACAGGCTCCACCTAACGTAGAAAGGGAAAAGCATCTTTGCAAGCAGGCTGGCTAACCTAGTGAGGAGGCTTTAAACTAGGTTCACCTGGGGAAGGAGACCAAAGCCCCGAGGTAAGTGAGGAAGTGGGATACTGGGAGGAAGCATGAGCAGGAGAGTGCAAGAGGGGAGGGCTCCTGCCCCATATTGAGACAGCAGGATGATCAGCGAGTTATCTTAAGTGCCAAACACAAATGCAAGAAGCCTGGGAAACAAGCAGGGAGAACTGGAAGTCCTGGCACACTCAAGGAACTATGATATAATTGGAAAAACAGAGACTTGGTGGGATAACTCACATGACTGGAGCACTGTCATGGATGGATATAAACTGTTCAGGAAGGACAGGCAGGGCAGAAAGGCTGGGGGAGTTGCATTGTATGTAAGAGAACAGTCTGACTGCTCAGAGCTCTGGTATGAAACTGCAGAAAAACCCGAGAGTCTCTGGATTAAGTTTAGAAGTGTGAGCAACAAGGCTGATATCATGGTGGGAGTTTGCTACAGACCACCAGACTAGGGGGATGAGGTGGACGAGGCTTTCTTCCAGTAACTAACAGAAGTTACTAGATCACTGGCCCTGGCTCTCATGGGGGACTTCGATCACACTGATATCTGCTGGCAGAGCAATACAGCAGTGCACAGACAATCCAGGAAGTTTTTGGAACGTGTAAGGAAGGGGTCTTCAAACTTTTTCCCCTGCGGCCCCTTTCCGTGGAGGGAAAAGTCTAGTGGCCCCCGGAGGGTATGTTCACCGAAATGCCGCCACAGAAAGTGGAAATTTCTGCTTTCCGCGGCAGCATTTCGGTGGGACCAAAATAGCCTGCCCGGGAGTTTGGTGGTCTCCCGGGCGGGCGCGGCAGTGGCGCCGGGGTCTTGCGCACCCCTGAGGGTGCATGCACCCCAGTTTGAAGATCACTGGTGTAGGGAACAATTTCCTGGTGCAAGTGCTGGAGGAATCAAGTAGGGGAAAAGCTCTTCTTGACCTGCTGCTCACAAACAAGAAAGAATTAGTAGGGGAAACAAAAGTGGATGGGAACCTGGGAGGCAGTGACCATGAGATGGTCGAGTTCAGGATCCTGACACAAGGAAGAAAGGAAAGCAACAGAATACAGACCCTTGACTTCAGAAAAGCAGACTTTGACTCCCTCAGGGAACTGATGGGCAAGGTCCCCTGGGAGAATAATATGAGGGGGAAAGGAGTCCAGGAGAGCTGGCTGTATTTTAAAGAATCCTTGTTGAGGCTGCAAGAACAAACCATCCCAATGCGTAGAAAGAATAGTAAATATGGCAGGCAATCAGCTTGGCTTAACAGTGAAATCCTTGCTGAACTTAAACACAAAAAAGAAGCTTACAAGAAGTGGAAGATTGGACAAATGACCAGGGAGGAGTATAAAAATATTGCTCCGGCATGCAGGAGTGAAATCGGGAAGGCTAAATTACACTTGGAGTTGTAGCAAGCAGGAGATGTTAGGAGTAACAAGAAGGGTTTCTTCAAGTATGTTAGCAACAAGAAGAAAGTCAAGGAAAGTGTGGGCCCCTTAGTGAATGAAGGAGGCAACATAGTGACAGAGAAAGTAGATGCTTTTTTTGCCTCTGTCTTTAAAGACAAGGTCAGCTCCAGGATTACTGCACGCACAGCATGGGGAGGAGGTGACCAGCCCTCTGTGGAGAAAGAAGTGGTTCAGGACTATTTAGAAAAGCTGGACGAGCACAAGTCCATGGGGCCGGATGCGCTGCATCCGAGCGTGCTGAGGGAGTTGGCGGATGTGATTGCAGAGCCATTGGCCATTATCTTTGAAAACTCATGGTGATCGGGGGAGGTCCCAGATGACTGGAAAAAGGCTAACGTAGTGCCCATCTTTAAAAAAGGGAAGAAGGAAGATCTGGGGAACTACAGGCCAGTCAGCCTCACCTCAGTCCCTGGAAAAATCATGGAGCAGGTCCTCAAGGAATCAATTCTGAAGCACTTAGAGCAGAGGAAGGTGATCAGGAACGGTCAGCATGGATCCACCAAGAGCAAGTCATGCCTGACTAACCTAATTGCCTTCTATGATGAGATAACTGGCTCTGTGGATGAGGGGAAAGCAGTGGATGTGCTATTCCTTGACTTTAGCAAAGCTTTTGATCCGGTCTCCCACAGTATCTTGCCAGCAAGTTAAAGAAGTTTGGGATGGATGAATGGACCATAAGGTGGATAGAAAACTGACTGGATCGTCGGGCTCAATGGGTCATGATCAAGGACTTCATGTCTAGCTGGCAGCCGGTATCAAGTGGATGCCCCAAGGGTTGGTCCTGGGGCCGGTTTTATTCAATATCTTTATCAATGATCAGGAGGATGGTGTGGACTACACCCTCAGCAAGTTTGCAGATGACACTAAACTAGGAGGAGTGGTAGATACACTGGAGGGTAGGGACAGGATACAGAGGGACCTAGACAAATTAGAGGATTGGACCAAAAGAAATCTGATGAGGTTCGTCAAGGACAAGTGCTTCCATCCCACGTTATTCAACAGGGTCTCATCTCTTCTCCGTTCCCCCCTGCCCCTGCCAGTGACACAGTGTCTCCTTCATCCTCTCCCGCCACCATGCAGGACAGGCCTTGCTGCTCTACCTCGCCAGCCCCTGCCTTCCCCTCCGCCTCTTCCAGGACACACTGCCCGCCATGCCCTACAGGGATCAGGCATGTACACAGCCAAGTGACAACCCTCCCGCCTCCCAGGTTGCAGAGCCCCTCCCTCCACAGAGAGGGAGCAGGGCTTTCCTTTCCTCTCGCCCCCAGCCAGTCCAGCCACCGGCCAAAGACAAACCCACAGCACTGGCCAGTGGTGCCACAGCTGCAGATCCCTGGCTAGTGCCCCCCAGAGGCAGGGCAGCACCAATGGCTCATGAGCACTGGGTGCCCAACACCTCGGCACCACCAGCCGTCTGTCCTTCCCTCCTGCAAATCCTCAGAGCCCCACTCCTCCCTGGTCCCTCTGGGTTTATTACCAAGGGGGGTTGGGTATGAGTACTCCAGCTGCCCCTCCCGCCCACACCCAGCCATTCTCCCTCAGGCTTTCCCGCTGCCCCACCCGCCCACACCCGGCCATTCTCCTTCAGGCTCT
>ML677411.1:332024-356254 GCA_007922305.1 Dermatemys mawii
TCCCGCCCACACCCAGCCATTCTCCTTCAGGCTCTCCCGCTCTCCTTCCCGCCCACACCTGCCCGTTCTCCTTCAGATTCTCCTGCTACCCTTCTCACCCACACCCGGCTGTTCTCCTTCAGACTCTCATGCTCACACCCATCAGTCAGACCCACTGTCCCCCATCAGGCTCCCCCGCTTCCACCCATCCGTCAGTCAGACCCAACCATCCTCTCTTAGGCCCAGCCATGTATCAGCTGTTCTCTAGCAGGCTCCCGTTACACTTGTCACTCAGACCCAGTCATTCTCCAACAAGCCCTGCCCCTCTGCACACACCTATCAGTAAGACCTAACTTTCTCCATCAGCCCCCTCCATCTGTGAGTCAGAGCCAACCATCTCCAGCCTTCCTCCCCACCTTCTTATGTACCCAGTCAGTCAGATCCAGCCATTCTCCATCAGACTCCCTCCCAACAGATCTGGCTGTTCTCCATCAGCAGCACCCCCCGCCCCCCATCTAGGAAGCCAATACACTTACTAGAAATCTGAACAAATTGTTTAAATGAATCCCTCAGCAAGCAGAAGGCAGGACTGCAGGCTGGGGTGACCAAGAACAACTACAGCAGTGATACTCAGTGGTTCGGGAGCCAAATTAGCGATTAACATTACCCAAAAGAGCCACAGGAGTGTGAATTCATTCCTTCATTTACTACAGTTCTATATATTCATGTTTAAAGAGTATGACAGGAAATATTTGTGTGTGTGTATTAGTCTCCCAGCAAAATGACTGACCAAGTATTATTTTATCAGCTACAACTGGTCAGTAACATAGTAAAAGCATCCTGATTGGTTAATTAAGTCACGCACTGTTTTAATATGTGCAGCAAAGAGCCACAGGAGACATATTAAAGAGACACGTGTAACTCGAAGTCTCAGCCTGAGCGTCACTGAACTAAAGGAAATATGATCCCTTGGGGGCCAGCATGAGGGAGGGAGGCAGGTGTTTGTGTGTCTGTCTCTCTCTCATATATACCTGCGTGACCTCCATGACAAACTCACAGCCTTAATATCAATAATAATGAAAAAAGGCACAAGTGTTCAATTAATATTTCTGTTCTGTATTTGGAAAAACAGATGATGCAGTCTCATCATATTATGATGTCAACACTTGTTTCACTACTATCTCTGGAAGATGTGAAACAGCAACTACTAAAAACTTAGACTTTTTTAAGCCAGCAGGTCAACATAACTTGCATTCAAGAGTTTTAAAAGAACTGACTAAGAAACTCAACAGGGCAAAGGATAGCTCAGTGGTTAGTGTATTAACCCACTAAACCAAGGGCTGTGAGTTCAATCCTTGAGGGGGCCACTTAGGGATATAGGGCAAAAATAGGACTGGCCCTGCTTTGAGCAGGGGGTTGGACTAGGTGATCTCCTGAGGTCTCTTCCAACTGTGAGATTCCATAATTCTATTCTATGATTAATGTTGATTTTTAATAAGTCTTAAACCACTGGGGAAGTTCCAGTCTAGCGTTGTGCCAATATTTTAAAAGGGTAAATGGGACATCTGGATAATTATAGGCTTGTCAGCCTAACATTGATTCTGAGTAAGAAAACGGAGCGACTGATGCAGGGACTTTAATAAAGAATTAAAGGAGGGTACCATAATTAATGTCAGTCCACATGGATTTACATTAAACTAACTTGATATCTTTTTGATGAGATTACAAGTTTGATTGATAAAGTTAATGTTGATTTAATACATTTCTATAAGGGATTAAATTTGGTACTGTAGGAAATTTTGATTAAAAAACCAAAAAGGATACAAAATTGACATGACACATTCAATGGAAGAGAAGTTGGCCGGGGATATGCCTCAGAACGCAACTGTAAATAGGGAACCATCATCCATCGGGTGTGCTTCTAGTGGGGGCCCGGAAGAAGGGATTTCTGGCCTTATGTTATTTAACATTTTTATCAGTGACCTGGAAGTAAACATAATAAAGCTTCCAGATGACACAAAATCTGGGGGAGTAGAAAATAATGAAGAGGCTAAGTGATTGATACAGAACATTCTGGATCGATTAGTAAGCTGGTCGCAAGCAAACAATGCGGCTACATGGAAACATCTACATCCCCATACAAAGAATGATGGCCAAGCTTACAGAATAGGGACTGCAAAAGTGACAAAGAGTCCTGTGGAACCTAATAGACTAACAGATGCATTAGAGCATAAGCTTTCGTGTGTGAATACCCACTTCATCACATGCACCGACGTCATGCATCTGACAAAGTGGGTATTCACCCACGAAAGCTTATGCTTCAATACACCTGTTAGTTTATAAGGTGCCACAGGACTCTTTGTCGCTTTTGCAGATCCAGACTAACACGGCTACCTCTCTGACACAGAATGGGGACTCATCTTAGGACGCAGTGACAATAAAAAAGATTGGGAGGGGGGTTCTCTCAGCACAATGCTGTAGCCGAAAGAGTGAATGTGATCTTTGGGTTCATAAAAAGAGGAATGTCAAGTAGGATCGAGTGGTTATTTTACCTCAGCATTTGGCACTAGTGCGACCACTGCTGGAATCCTGGGTCCAATTCTGGTGCCCACAATTCAGGAAAGATGCTGATAAACTGGCGAGGGGTCAGAGAAGAGCCATGACATTGCTTAAAGCAGAGGTTCTCAAAGTGGGTCCAGGAGGCTACTCCAGGGGGTCCATGAATCAAGTCTGGCTCCAAGGGGGGTCTGCGAGTCATGTCCAGGGCTGCTGACCAACTCCTCCCCTTCCCTCCCAGTGCCTCCTGGTCACTGCGGAAGAGCTGGTCAGTGGCATGCAGGGGGCGATGGGAGGGAGGGGGAGGAGTGGACGTGAGATCGGGCAGCTAAGGGGGCGTTGAGCACTCCCTGGGAAAAATGAGAAGCCAGCCTGGGAGTCCATGACAAATCAAAATACAAGTGGGGATCCTCGGGGTGCTAAAGTTTGAGACGCACTGGCTTAAAAGATTGGAAAACCTGCCTCCTAGCGATCAACTCCAGGAGCTCACTGGATTGAGTTTAAGGGGGGAAAGGTTAAGAGGTGACTCCAAGTACCTGTCTGGGGAACAAACATTGGCTACCGAGCTCTGCACTTGAACAGACAGGGCTGCCACCGGCCAATGGCTGGAAGTTGATGCTAGACGAATTCAGACAGGAACAAGGGGTCAGTTATCATCAGGGAGAGTCATTAACCACGGGACCCATTTCCCAAGGGCCGGTGGTGGATTCTCCATCGCTGACAATCGGCTCTAGGGAATCCCCGGGGGGCCGGTTTCTGCAGATCAGAGGATCGCTACGGTCCCTTCTGGCCTTGGAATCTGACTCTCCACTTCCCCCCGCCCCCTAAAAACACGTGCACCCCCAAAAGCGCACACTCCCTCCTCCTCGGGGATCCGTACCCCCAACACTCCCCCCGCCACAGGAACGCCCCTCGGAAAAGCCCGATCCCCCCCGGGAGTCTCTCTCCGTGCTCCCCACAGGCACAGCCCCACCCCCGGGCACAACGCCCTGGAATCCCACCCCCCCGGATTTGCCTCCGGCGAGCACAGCTCCGCCAGGGATCCCCCGCCCGTGGATCTCCGCCCCCCGCGCTAACTCTGCTCTGCACCGGGCGAACTTTCGAGCGCGCCTGGCCGGGGGCCAGCGCGACGGAGCCGCCCCCAGCCAGTGCGGCGGGCTGAGCCGTCCGGTCGGCGCGCCCCCCCGCCCGCTCCCGCGGCCCGGCCCGGCCGGCTGCAGGCCCCGCGGCGGAGGGACCTACCCGTGCGGCCGGCCAGGTGCGCGGCCGGGCAGGTGGTGGCGGGGCCGGCGGGACAGTGCAGCGGCGGGGCCGGGGGCTCGCGGGCGGGGGGCCACGCTGCACAGGGTCTTTGTCTGGGACTCCGGGTCACATGATCCCCGCTGGATTGACTGGTTGGCTGCGAGGGGCGGGGGCGGGGGGTCTCGCACACGCTGGCGAGGAGCCAGGGCTGGCGGGCTGCACCGGAGAGCCGGCCCCGGCCCCCGGGTCTGCACGGGGGAGGCCGGCCCGGGCCCCGTCAGCCGGCGGCGCAGAGAGCGGGGCTGGGGAATCGCTGCCCGCCCCTTGCTCCGCACGGCGGCCCGGCTCGTCTGGCCCTGGAGCACCGGGGGGGCCGTTCCCCCAGGGCAGCCAACCCACGGAGCCGGGCCAGTTCTTCGGACTCCTCCCAAGAGATCACCCGGCCGGGCAGCTCGAGGGAACCGCTTCTCAGCGCCATGTAACGACCCCTCCTGCCAGTCGGACCAGAGGACAGCTCGTCCCTCCCCCGAGTAGTGACGGGATCCAGGGGCCAGGCTGGACCCCCGGCTCCCTGTGTGACCATGGGGCAAGTCACTGAACCGCCCTCGGGCTCGGGTCTCCCATCTCAAATGGGGCCAGGACTCGCCAAGCACACCTGGCCCAAGGGGCTGCTAAGGGCTCCACATCGGCCTAGGGAAGATGCTACAGAAATGTTTTCGCTTTAGGGGGTGTGAAAGTTTGTCTAGATACACAACTGGCCTGTGTTCAAGCACAAAGGGACAGTCAGAACAGAGGACAGGGCTGGGCCTGGCTCACCCTTGTCTCTCCTGTCTGGCCAAGAGCACCAGCTAGCCACATTCTTCACCCGTGTCTCTGCTACAGTTGAGGGTAACACACTACCTGGTGTGTGTGCTCTCACCAAAACAGGGAGCCGCGGGTGAGGGAAAGGGGGTGACTGCGGGCATGTGAGCATCTGCCTATCACTTCTGGGTCGACAGGAGCACGCCTGTGCTCCCCGTGCTGTGCTACCAGAGGCACAGGAGGGACCACAAGGATCATCTAGTCTAACCCCCCAGTCAAGACACAGGATCTGAGATGTCTAAACCAGGGGTGGGCAAAGTATAGCCTGCAGGACACGTGGCCCGCTGCCCATTTTTACGTGGCCCGCAAGCATGGGGCCAGTGCCCCGCGCTCCCAGCCCGGGCTGCTGGGCCGGGCGCGGAAAGCCATGGGGTCCCATACTCCCGGTCTGGGGGCTGGGCTGACCACGGCAAGCTGTGCAGCCCCGCCCTCCCAAGCAGGCCGTTGGGCCCATTGTGGCACGATGCGGGGCCCCGCGCCTGGCTGAGCAGGTAAGCAATTTGGGGGTGGGGGGCTGAGGTGGTGGGGTCCTGGGGGGGGCTTAGGGTGGGGAATCTCAGGAGGGGGCAGTTAAAGATCAGAGAGCAGGGGGACTAGATGGGGGTTGGGTCCTGGGGGGTAGAGTGGGGGGGGGGAGTCTCCAGAGGGGCGATCAGGGGACAAGGAAGGGGGGGTTTGGATGGGTCGGGGGTTATGAGGGGGGCAGTCAGGGGTGGGGGTCAGACAGGGGGCAAGGCTTCCCTACCCGGACCTCCACATAATTTTGAACCCCAATGTGGCCCTCGGGCCAAAAGGTTTGCCCACCCCTAGTCTAAACCATCCCAGACAGCTCCAGCCTCCTTTTGAAATCTCCAGTGAAGAAGCTTTCCCAACTCCCCAGGCATCTGTTCCACTGTCATACACGTTACCTGGGGCTGTGTGTTTGCATCGTGTGTTACCTGGTGCTGTGCATGTGTCTGTATGTGCCGTTCAGTCAGGTAATTGTGTGGCTCTGATACTATAGCACATGTGATGCTGAAACAGCCCTGAACCTTTTACCACATCCAGGAAGCCCCTCAACTGTTCCTTTACCCTAAAGCTCCAGCTCAGACACTTCCCTGAGCTGTGGGCAAATGGACACTCTGCTGCACACTCACAAACCAACACACTCTGCAGCTACATATCTGAGAGGCACCAGTGTCAGCCACCACAAGCTTGTCTGCAGCCTCCTCAATAGGAGAACACTCCTGCCATGGGAAAGCTAGCCAGGAAATGCAGACTATGGATTGGTGAAACTCTCCCTGGAAAGGGTTAAATGGTGAAGGCCTTGCCCAAAGGCCCCCAAGGCCAGTCACGCCCACTGCACTGGGGTAGTGGTGAAGGAGCCAGTGTGGGGTAAGCCCTCTCTTTTGTCTGGATGCGGAGTGGCAGAGAAACTGGCTCCTGCGGGACACTGAATCTTTGTGTTGCAGAGCAGCGGGACAAGAAGGGGCAGATGCACAGACTGCTGGCAGTGTGCCCGTTTGGTGTTGTCCCCTCCCGTGGTGCAGCTGGCAGCTGTGTGCCTGTGAGCTGAGAGGTCACCAGGTGAATGAGAGTCGGGACACCACAATGCACCAGCAGTGCCTATGGAAGAAAATTGAACCACTAGTCATAGTAAACCACTGTAAGAACCCGCATGTGTGTCTCCAGCATCCACTCGAGACAGAGTTCTCAACAGTTACAGATGCAATGACCTATGGGTAGAGTCCCAGCACAGGATTCTGGGAGATTTTCAAAGGCCATCGCTATACTCTGGGGTAGTATGAGGAAGACTAGTTGAACTGGTTCAGCTTGTGTGCTTACACATGGGCACTGCTCCGGTTCGGCTTGTGATCATTCTGAGCCAATTCTTATTGCTACTGAGCCTAGTCTGCTCGAACTGGTTAGAGACCTTTGTACACTGGTTCCAGCACGTTAGTGTAAAGAGCTGAGCTCTCCCCACGGGACAGACCTCTTCATACAACTGTCCATTTCTCTCTCGCACACACGGTCAAGCAGGAGACCGAGCACAAAGTTCAGTGAAGGAAGTTAGTGGATCATTTTGGGCGGAGGCGCTGCCCAGGGTGAGAGGCGTGCAGTGTGCTGGGAGCAGGACAGAGAACAAGGCTCAGAGAAGGAAGCCAGCTACTGGTGTGAGCACGGTGTTGCCTTGGGCCGGCCAGTGGGAGCTGTTGCCATCACTGTTCCAGGTGATCAGACCTTGGGCAGAAACTGTGGATCAAACTGGAGCAGGAACTAACCTGAATCTCTGTCTCCAACACCCCTTCCAAGGATACAATTCTGCCCACCCCACCCCCAAGCCGGAGTGTTAAAATAAACTGTGCCACAGAGAAACCACTAGCTAGACACAGCCTCCGACAGCACAATCCAACCCATTCACTGTCTGGGATCTAAGCTTCGGGATCCACTTTACCAGCCAATTACACCAATGGGTCCAAACCCAACTGTTCAGTCTCAAACAAATATGCCATGTGCACAGGAACCCCGGCAAGGCTGGCTGCGGAGCAGAATCAGGCCCATTCCCCCTGCCAATCAGAAAGGAGCACTCAGATCCCGGTGCCACTTCAATCCAAGCAGCAAACACACTTGCTGTGCCGCACAGCGAGAGGATCCGAAAAGGAGTCTAAATGAGAACGTGATCCACTCGACAGATCCCTGCACAGCCCCGTCCCTCGCAGTCACCTCAGCACAGAGCAACGTGCAAAGCTACGACAGATTCACAGGCATGCAGCCGACGACGTGGGTATTAGCCCACGAAAGCTGATGCTCTAATACTTTAGTTAGTCTTTAAGGTGCCACAGGACTCTTTGTCACTTCTGCAATTCCAGACTAACACGGCTACCTCTCTGAGTCAGTGGCCCCACAGTGGAGGTGGAAACTAGGAAACACAAAGCACAGTCCCACCCCAGAGTGGGGCAATTGTGCAAGTAGAGGAGATGGTTGCACTGAAGCTGGAGGGGTAGTTTCCAGCGTGGGCAGCAGATCTGGCTGGAACTAGCATGCTAACAAGGGAGCTGCAGCTGTGGCAGGACAAGTGGCCGCACTGGCCAGCCACTCCATGAACAATCCTGTCCCAGACCCCAGCCCTCCCACCCTGGTTACCCTCCTTTGTTAATGCTGTACCTCAATCAGAGCTAGCGCAGGTATGTCTCCGTGACATCCTCAGCCCCAGAGACAGCGCGCTGCAATGTCTGAAACACCAGAGGGCACCAGAAAGTGATTTTCCCTGCCCGAAAAAGGGAGGAGGGAAACTCTGGGCAACCCATGTCATGTTCCTTGTTACATCTCACGAGCACCCAGAAGCCCCAATCAGAATCAGGGCACCACTGTGTGGGGCAGTAGATGCTGTGGGTGCCCTGATGAGCCTACTGTCCAATTCAAGAGGCGGTAAAACAGGACTGCAACAGTCCAATGAAGGGAGAGAGGAGGGTGACAGTGATAGGACCATATGGTTGCACAGATAAGCTATGGGCATCATTCACCTGGTTTCAAGTCATTCAACAGGAATATAATACTTTGCTCTGGTTAGGGTCTGCTGCCCTCGGCTAGCTGCTATCACCTACAATTTCCTATAGGCATTGTGGTAGAATATTTCCTTCTGGAGGCAACTGTAGGGAGACAGTGCATGTCCTTACGGATTAGTTCAAGGTAGCAGTTTCAAGCACAGGGACAGCCTGGAGAAAACATGCAGCACCCGTGGCTGAAGCTGACAAACCGACGATGGAGAAGGGCATTGTGGGTGGAGCAGGTGGGGGGAGAGGGAATGGGTGACAAGAGCTATGCAGGTTGGAGCACAACTGTGGAGGGTTGCATTTGATGCCATGGAGGAGGGGAAGCCAGTGCGGGGACCCAAAATGGAAAGTGACCCAGTGAAAGTAAGAAGCTAGGAAGATGAGGTGTCATTAGAGGTGGTTTTGGAACAAATTGATAAACTAAACAGTAATAAGTCACCAGGACCAGATGGGATTCACCCAAGAGTTCTGAAGGAACTCAAATGTGAAACTACAGGACTATTAACTGTGGTATGTAAACTCTCATTTAAATCAGCTTCTGTACCAAATGACTGGAGGAGAGCTAATATGACACCAATTTTTAAAAGAGGCTCCAGAGGTGATCCTGGCAATTACAGGCCAGTAAGCCTGACTTCAATACCGGACATAACTGAAATTACAGCAAAGAACAGAATTATCAGTCACAGAGATGAACATGGTATGTTGGAGAAGAGTCAACATGGTTTTTGTAAAGGAAAATCATGCCTCACCAATCTACTACAATTCTTTGAGGGGGTCAACAAGTATTTGGACAAGGAGGGGATCCAGTGGATATAGTGTACTTAGATTTTCAGAAAGCCTTTGACAAGGTCCCTCACCAAAGGCTCTTAAGCAAAGTAAGCTGTCATGGGATAAGAGGGAAGGTCTTCTCATGGACTGGTAACTGGTTAAAAGTTAGTAAACAAAGGGTAGAAATAAATGGTCAGTTTTCAGACTGGAGAGAGGTAAATAGTGGTGCCCTCCAAGGGTCTGTACTGGGACCAGAACTGTTCAACATATTCATAAATGATCTAGAAAAATGGGTAAACAGTGAGATGGCAAAATTTGCAGATGATACAAAACTACCCAAGATACAGTAGGTCCTCACTTAATGTCATAATTATGTTCTTGAAAAAATCAACTTTAAGCAAAAGGATGTTAAGCAAATCTAATTTCCCCATAAGAATTAACGTAAATGTGGGTGGGATTTAGGTTGCAGGGAATTTTTTTTCACCAGACAAAAGACATTATATAATATACAGTATACGTTTTAAATTATTTCAAACAGTTTAATACTGTACTCACCAATGATGATTGTGATGCTTGGCTGAGGTAGGGACGTAGCTGGATCGGGGAACAGGGGCTTGCCCCGTTCCGCCCGCTTGAGGTTCCGGCCGGGGAGCAGGGTGGGGGCACAGTGGCTTGCCCCATTCTGCCCGTCTGGCGCAGCTGCTGGGGGGAGCGGGCGCAAGGGCTTTCCCCACTCCGCCCACTAGGCATTCCTGCCGGGGAGTGAGGTAGGAGTGCGGGGCCTGGCCCGTTCCCTGGGTGGAATTCTGGGTGGGTGGATTGGGGCAAGTCCCCGCACCCCACCCTGCTCCTCAGCTGGAACGCCCAGTGGGCAGAGCGGGGCAAGCCCCCGTGTCCCCACTCTGCTCCCCGGCAGGAGCCCCGGGTGGGCAGAGTGGAGAGAGCCAAACAACATTATAAGGGAACATTGCAGGACTTTAAAGGAGTATTTCTCTAATAGGTCAGTGACCTAATAGTGAAACAACATTAACTGGGAGGATGTGAAGTGAGGAGTTACTGTAGTTAAGTCCCAAGAAGACTGCAAAGAGCTACAAAAGAATCTCACAAAACTGGGAGACTGGGCAACAAAATGGCAAATGAAATTCAGTGTTGGTAAATGCAAAGGAATGCACCTTGGAAAACATCATCCCAACTAGACACATATAACGCTGGGGTCCAAATTAGCTGTTACTACTCAGGGAAGAGATCTTGGAGTCATTGTGGATAGTTCTGTGAAAACATCCACTCAATGTGCAGCGGCAGTCAACAAAGTGAACAGAATGTTGGAAACCATTACGAAAGGGATAGACAATAAGACAGAAAATATCAAATTGCCTCTATATAAATCCATGGTACAACCCGAGCTTGAATACTGCCTGCTGATGTGGCCGCCCCATCTCAAAAAAACATCTACTGGACTTGGAAAATGTACAGAAAAAGAAACAAAAATGATTAGGGGTCTGGAACAGCTTCCATATGAGGAGAGATTAATAAGATTGGGACTTTTCAAGTTGGAAAAGAGGAGACTAAGGAGGGATATGATAGAGGTCTATAAAATCATGACTGATGTGGAGAAAGTAAAGAAGGAAGTGTTGTTTACTGCTTCTCATAACACAAGAACCTAGGGGTCACCAAATGAAATGAATAGGCAGCAGGTTTAAAACAAACATAAGGCAGTATTTCTTCACACAGCATACAGGTAGCCTGTGGAGTTCTTTGCCAGAGGATGATATGAAGGCCACGATTACCACAACGTTCAAAAAAGAACTAGGTAAGTTCATGGAGAGTAGGTCCATCAACAGCTATTAGCCAGGATGGGCAGAGATGCAAAACCATGCTCTGAGGTGTGCCTAGCCTCTGTTTGCCAGAAGCTGGGAATGGGTGACCGGGGATGGATCACTTGATGATTCCCTCTGGTCACTGTGGGAAGACAGGACACTGGGCTAGAGGGACCTTTGATCTGACCCAGTGTGCCGTTCTTATGATCTCTGTGGCAGCATTCTGAATGATTATGAGGGGTGGGGTGAAGTGGGTATCAGGAAAACTAAAGGGAAGTTGGCTACAGTGGTGAGGTAGGAGATAAAAAGGGCCTTGACGAGTTTTAGTGGTGTAGATGGACAGAAAAAGCCAGATCTCAGAGATGTTGCCCTAGACAGAATCAGAGTGGTAGCCTTGTTAGTCTGGGATTGCAGAAGTAACAAAGAGTCCTGTGGCACCTTAAAGGCTATCTAAAGTATTAGAGCATCAGCTTTTGTGGGCTAATACCCACTTTGTCAGATGCATGCATGTCCGATGAAGTGGGTATTAGCCCACGAAAGCTTATGCTCTAATACTTTAGTTAGTCTTTAAGGTGCCACAGGACTCTTTGTTACTTCTGCCCTAGACAGGGTTTCAAACGTATGGCCTGTGGGTCGAATCCAGCCGGCATGGTGTATTTACGTGGCCTGCATCACACTCCCAGATTGAACAGAATCTCAGCTTTCATTTAAAAAACAGTTTCTAGCCCTTGTGGCTGCAGAGATAACCTTCCAAATGTGAACTGGCATAGATAGCCTGAAACAGGCGGAATTCCCCTATCTGCTAGTACTCTCAAGAGGGCATCAGCTCCAAAGGAAGACACTTGAGTATCAACATTAACTTCTCCACGGTTGATCACTTTAGCAGATGTAACGTGGAAGGGTTTGCGAGTGCAGCTCTCGGGGAATGGGAACTGTGAGGTGCTGCAGAGAAAAAAATGCAGAGGGAAGAACAGAAAAGACCTGCAGAGACAGAGACACGAGAGGAAGGGTGACTTAGTGGTTAGAGTACTCTCCTGGCACTTTGGAGAACCATGTACAATCCCTTGCTCCACCACAGACTTTCTATGTGACCTTGGCAAGTCACTTAGTGTCTCAGTTCTCCAGTTGCCCTGACTCCTGGGGCGAGAGGGGGGAAGGGCTTCAAAGATAAAGGCCTTACAGATGGTGAGGATCTCAGATATCCCAGTGATGGGGTCATATCAGTACTCACTAGATAGCAGCAGAAAAGAGAAGAGAATAGAGACAAAGGGTGGAAGTAGCCCAAATGGGAGCAGAATCCTCACTGAATGATACCGAGCATGATGCAGACACTGAAGAAAAAAAGCGAAGTTGAGTTCCAACACAAAGATGTATCCTCCCCTTGATCTCTCTGACACTCCCGCCAAGGGGGGATCTGCTGAGGAGTCAGGGGAGTATAAAGTCCTGAATGTATATGGTTGTTCTGTCCCTCCCCAGCCCTCCCCAAGGGGAACAGGGAGAGATTTCACAGAGATGGTGTCGGGCTGCAGAGCAACTTGCCAGCAGAACAGGAACAGCAGGTAGTGACCAAGTGTCATGGAAGCAAACTCGGAGCACAGCCGGCCCCAGTAATCATCCCATCATGCTCAAAGCCAACCTGAGGACTTGGGGAATGGTCACAGAGTCACACATTTTAATACCAGACCGGACTGTTATGATCGTTTAGTTTGCCCTCCTGTATAACGCAGGCCAGAGAATTTCACCACGTGATTCCTGCCTCAAGCCTAGGGCATCTACCAGAAAGACACGTAATCTTGATTTAAAGACTGCCACTGATGGAGAATCAATCACACCCCTAGTAGATTGTGCCAGTGGTTAATTACCCTCAATGGTAAACATTTGCACCTTATTCCCAGTCTGAATTTGTCTAGCTGAAGTTTCCAGCCATTGGATTTCACTCTGCCTTTGTCAGCTAAATTAGAGAGTCGTCTGCTATCAGAAATCTTCACGTGTAGATATTTATGGGCTGTGGTCAAGACACCTCTTCAGCTTCCCTGTGACCCAAACAGACCTCAAATAACTTGTGCAGCTCTTTTCTGAACCCTTTCTGTGTTCTCAATAACCCTTTTAAAACGTGGACACCAGAACCGGGCACTATTCCAGTAATGACCTTGCCAACACTGTCTATAATGGTAATAACACCTGCCCCTACTTAGGAAGCAAGCAGCTCCCAGGCAAGATACAGACATTTGCAATAACTGCCAAAGATCATCCAAATCTCGGATTGGCCTATTCAGGGTATGTCTATACTACCCGCTGGATTGGCAGGCAGCGATCGGTCCAGCAGGGGTTGATTTATTGCATCTAGTCTAGACGCGATAAATCGACCCCCGAGTGCTCTCCCGTCGACTCCGGAACTTCACCGGAGCGAGAGGCGCAGGCGGAGTCGACAGGGGAACTGCAGCAGTCGACTCACCACAGTGGAGGCGCCATGGTGAGTAGATCTAAGTACGTAGCTAAAGTTGCATAACTTAGATCGATCCCCCCAGCCTCAGCATAGAGCAGGCCTCAGTCACACGAGACATCTCAAACCATCTACATCCTAGGCTGCAATTCCCCCACCTCGTAGAGGAAAGGATGCCAATATGCGCCAGTTTATCCATCCAGTAATCATGCTAGCCCTCTCAGCCCCACCAGAGAAGGGGAGCTCCTGCTCGGCTGGTTAGCCACCATGACCCTTAAAACCTTTTCAGAGCCACAGGTGTCCAAGATACAGTCCCACATCCTGCGAATAAGACCTAAGTTCCCAGGGTTTATATATAGGGCCTTACGTTGGGCTGTCTTCAAATTCATGTTGTTTCAGGGAGCCCAGCTTACCAAGGGATTCAGCTCACGCACTATAATTGACCTGCCTCATCACTATTTACCACTCCACTAATCTCTGTGCCATCTGTACATTTCACCGGCACTGAGCCATGAACAGCCTCGTGCCAGCCCCATAGGAACTGCCCCATCCAGTGAAGACAGAGTAAGTGTCTGTGTCGGGGGCAGCGTTAGGTCTTCAACCACCTGTTGCAGAATGGGAGACCAGCTGCTTGTTTCTTCCATGCCTAAGGCCTGCTGGTGGTTTCATTCGAAAGGCTCTTCCCAAGTGAACAGGCCAGACATGTCTCTAATGCGAACTAAGACGATCTAATTCCTTTAGGTTGGGAACCTGAGAGCATAGGTTCATGGGACTCCCTGTCTGGCTGACAGATACAGTACCTGGCGCTGTACATGTTGACAGTACCTGTACAGCTTGTTATGGCAATAAAGAATTATTGTATCAAGTCGTGTGTGCACGGTCTCCTGACTGCCCCAAACTGGTGCACAGGAAGTGAGACTCTATGGATGGAGGGGGAGTTAAACCATTAGCCTGTGTGCATGTTACCAGTGCCTGGGTGTCAGCGTGAGCAAGTGCACGGGTCCCTGTACCTTTGTGTCAGCGTGTGCCCATGTCGCTACCCAGGCCTGTTACTGGTACCCAGGTGTCAGTATCAGGCAGTTATTGGTACCCAAGTGTCAGCTTGTGCCTGGAGTTACCTGTCCCTTCCGTTCTCAGGTGGTGCCTGTATTACAAGTTATGCTGGTTTAACTAACAGTGTGTTTTAAAACCGACTTAATTAAACTGGTACAAACCCCTTTATGGACACAATTAAACCGATTTCAACCTCTTCTATGTCAAGTGAGCCTTAATTTAATCCCTACCAAACAAAGGTAAATTGATATAAACCAACTGTAACCTGACAGAGGAGCGTTCACGCAGGGTCTGTCCTTGAACACACCTTGTTAAGATAGACAAAGCTTTATTGTCCCTAAGGCTCCAGCTCACACACTGCCCGGAGATGTGGTCAGCTTGACTCTTTGTTCCAGACTCAAAAGCCAAGACAACTAGAGCGACACCTTTGTCAGCAGCAGTGACCTCGTCTGCACCGCCATGGCAAAGCAGCCCTCCAACATGGATAATGCCTTTGGTAGAGCAGCCCCAAACCTCTATCTCAGGGTTCTCACAGCCACTCTTCGGATACATACACACAGCTAGCCATTGGACCCTCGGGCTGGGTGTCACCATAAGAAACACGCAACCGCCCCTCTCCTCATCAGACCACTTCCTCCTCCTGGCCAAAATAATAAACATTCCCCATTGTCAGGGAAGAAGAAACCACCAGCCTGGCCTACTCCCAAAAGCTCTTGGATCCTGGCCCATTCCAAACACACATTCATAGAAAACTCTTCCGCAGCCCGGATTAGTGAGACATCTCAAACACTCCCTTCCTACTTCTTAAATGGTCCCCTCTCCCACCCAGTGCCTCTGTAGATTGCCACGGCTCCTGGACAACGTGGGAGGAGCAGTGGGATAAGCTTCACCGACACAGAAATCTGTTTAAATGACGAACGCTAACATCACTAGTGAACTTCTATTCTACGTGAGACAGAATCTTCTGAACAGCTGTGTCTGCTGGGGCTTTGCACTCCTCCTGTGCCTCCTCCTGCTCCCATGCCAGGGCATGAAGGGCACATGAGCTGCAACCCTCCCTCAGTTCTCGTGCAATCTGAAGCCTGTGTCTGCTGAGAACGCCAAAAGTGGGCATGGAGGGTGGCACATGGGATCCGCGTTGACCGGAACATTTCAAAGTATCACACGTACTGCAGGGCAAGTAACTGCTCTCTTCCCTTCAAGTACGCGTCAGCCTAGATCCCATTGTAAGTGACTGGCAAGAAGTAATCTCCTTCAGGTTGATGGGAATGACGAGTATCAGTGCATCTAACAGAGACTGGGGTCCTGCTCTCCCAAAAACAGCATCTGACCTAGCAGCTTCATCCAGTGCCTAATGTTTGACGTGCATAAGTGAAGCGATCCACATAGCAGCCTTGCAGAATTCTGATCTCGGTATGTTTTGGAACAGGACAAGGATGTGCCTTGAGCTGTGGGAGAGAGTCACTGGGAGAAGCATGCAGGCTGGTTGCTAGCACAGTGAAATACGTTATCCATTTTCATAGTCTTGGTGATGAAATGGCCTAGCCCATGGCACAGCCAGCAATAGCCACAGACAGATGCGGAGACAGTCTGAACTATTGGTACAATGTAGCATCAAAGGGTTCTGGATCTGTCCAGGTGTGGCCCTTCTCTGTGTGTGGAGCATGGCTTCAGGACAGACCCAGGTACGCTGCCTGCCTGACTGAAGTGGCACTCAGAAACCACCTTGGGGATACATTGTGCATCAGCTTTCAGTACCACTCTGGCTGTATGAAGCAAGGGGCATGGGGGTTCTGCCATGAGTGCCTGACACTGCCTCACTCTCCTGGCCAAGTGAAGCTGCCAGAAAGTCCATCTTAAGTGTAAGATGGTAAATGGGGCACCCCAAGAGGAACTTGAGGGGAATTACGCATTCTTCGAACAAAGAGTCACACACCATGGGCGATGCTATCCAGCAGCCATTAATCTCCAACCACCTCTGATGGAAGCAGTTGGGGTGGTTTCTGAAGGTCATCTCTGGGATGGTTTTAGTGAGACTCTTGCCTGTCTCTCGGAAGGACCCTGCAGTGTGATGAAGGGGGAAGACAGGCATCTCCTGGGAGGGTATTCCAGTTGATGACCATGAGATCGGGCAGCGTCCCCTGTCTTTGAGGAGGCTGGTACAGGAAGAGCTTGTGGGTAGGGCACTGGTTTGTAAAATGCCCAAAGATCTCAGTGTCACCCTCAAATCCCTGGGGAAATAGAGTGTGTTGCCCATCTGAGTGTTGAATATATCCATGCCCTCGAAGGGTAAATCTTCTATTGTCACCTGGACTGCTTTCAGAATCCCAGACACCTGTAACCACGAGGCCTGGCACATTGTCACTGCTATGGCCATATTGAATCTATCCATTGCCACTTGTAGCACTGTTCTGTCTACCAACTGCTCTTCCTTGATGGGATCTCTCCACTCATAGAATCAAAGAATCATAGAAGATTAGGATTGGAAGAGACCTCAGGAAGTCATTTCGTCCTATCCCCTCCTCAAAGCAGGACCTTCCCCAACTAAATCATCCCAGCCAGGGCTTTGTCAAGCTAGGCCTTAAAAACCTGTAAGAATGGAGATTCCACCACCTCCCTAAGGAACCCATTCCAGGGCTTCACCACCCTCCTAGAGAAATAGTGCTTCCTAATATCCAACCCAGACTTCCCCCACTGCAACTTGAAACCATTATTCTTGTTCTGTCATCTGGTACCACTGAGAACAGTCGAGATCCAGCCTCTTCGGAACCTCCCTTCAGGTAGTTGAAAGCAGCTATCAAATCTCCCCTCAGTCTTCTCTTCTACAGACTAAACAAGCCCAGTTCCCTCAGCCTCTCCTCGTAAGTCATGTGCCCCAGCCCTCCGAGCATTTTTGTTGACTTCTGCTGGAGACTCTACAATTTTCCACATCCTTTCCGTAGCGGAGGGACCAAAACTGGACACAATACTCCAGATATGGCCTCTACCAGTGCTGACCACAGAGGAATAAGGGACCTTCTCTCGATCTCCTGGCAATGCTCCTAGTAATGTAGTCCAATATGTCATTAGCCTTCTTGGCAACAAAGGCACACTGTTGACTCATATCCACTCATGCTTCTTGTACACTGTAATCCCCAGGACCTCTTCTGCAGAACTGCCACTAAGCCAGTTGGTCCCAAGCCTGTAGCAGTGCTTGGGATTCTTCTGTCCAAAGTGCAGGACTCTGCACTTGACCTTGTTGAACCTCATCCGATTTCTTTTGACCCAATCTCCCAATTTGTCTAGGTCACTCTGGATCCTCTCCCTACCCTCCAGTGTATCTACCTCTTCCCACAGCTTATTGTCATTTGCCAACTTGCTGAGGGTGCAATGCATCCCATCATCCAGATCATTAATGAAGATATTGAACAAACCGGCCCCAGGACCGACCCTGGGGCACTCTGCTTGATACCGGCTGCCAACTAGACATCGAACCGTTGATCACTACCCGCTGAAACCGACGATCTAGCCAGCTTTCTATCCACTTCATAATCTATTAATCCAATCTATACTTCTTTAACTTGCTAGCAAGAATACTGTGGGAAACTGTATCAAAAGTTTGCTAAAGTCAAGATATATTATGTCCACCACTTTCCCCATATCCACAGAGCCTGTTATCGCATTGTAGAAAGCAATCAGGTTGGTCAGGCATGACTTGCCCTTGGTGAATCCATGTTGACCATCCCTGATCATCTTCCTCTCCTCTAAGTGCTTCAAAATGGATTCCTTGAGGACCTGTTCCATGATTTTTCCATGGACTGAGATGAGAATGACCAGTCTGTAGTTCCCTGGATTCTCCCTTTTCCCTTTTTTAAAGTTGGGCCCTATATTTGCCTTGTTCCAATTGTCTGGGACCTCCTCCAGTCACCACGAGTTTTTAAAGATAACGGCCAATGGTTCTGCAATCACATCAGCCAACTCTCTCAGCAGCCTCGGATGCATTAGATCTGGGCCAATGGACTTGTGCATGTCCATCTTTTCTAAATAGTTCTGAACCTGTTGTGTCACTTCTGAGGGCTGTTCGCCTCCTTCCCATACTGTGCTGCCCAGTGCAGTAGTCTGGGAACTGACCTTGTCTGTGAAGATCAAGGCAAAAAGAAGTATTGAGTACTTCAGCTTTGTCCACATTATCTGTCACTAGATTGCCTCCCCCATTCAGTAAGGGTTCCACGCTTCCCCTGACCTTCTTGTTGCTAACATATGCTGTAGAAACCCTTCTTGTTACGCTTCACATCCCTAGCTGCAACTCCAATTGTGTTTTGGTCTTCCTGATTACACCCCTCCATGCTCGAGCAATATTCTTATGCTCCTCCCTAGTCATCTGTCCAATTTTCCCCTTCTTGTAAGCTTCCTTTCTGTGTTTAAGCTCACTGAAAATTCATCCTGCTAGAGCCTGGAAAGGAAAGTGGGGGGGGGGAGTTGACACTTGTCCATGAACAAGGCCTGGCAGTTGACAATGCAGAACTGGAGTCAGGTGGACAAATAAGCTTTTCAGTCAGTGGCTCAGTTTCTCTGGGTCTTTATCTTTTGGAGTCTCCTCTGAGCGCCTGCTCTTCTCTTAGACTGTGGTCTCAGATGCATGAAGAAATGTTCAAGGCCCTTCGGAGGGACTAGGTAGCACTTTTCTACTTGCTTTGAAGTCAGGGAAGTGAGGTTGGGGTGTGCTGGGCCCAATGTGTCCTAATTCATTGGAAGGGCAAGTCTTGTGGGACTGAGAAGCTGAATGTGTTGAACAGCTTATGTGCATTGTCTTGGATCACCATTGTCTTGATGGATAAAGTTTCAGCTCTATTTGAGAGTCAGTCTTGGAAAGCCTGAAAATCAACAGCAGGTGTCAGGGACGAGGTGACAACCTTGTTGGGGGATGACAAGGACTCTTTCCTCAGGTGAGGAGGACAGTTGGAGTGTCTCCCAAGCTACCTTGTGATGGGGCTTTACTCTGTGGCCCATGGCAAGGAGAGCCCCAAGAAAGCTAGTATGGCCACGATAGCACATTATACTGGTATTGGCCACCCACTGTCAGTCGTGTCAGAGCCCGGAAGAGGGCTCTTCTGCAACACTCTTTTGGGTACTGTTCCGGTCTCTCAGGAGAGTGCTCCCAGCCCAAATGGGAGAGAAGGAGTGGCTATAGGCACTGCAAGGAGAAGCACATCTCAGAGATCAGGAGTGCCATTGGATGCAGTTCTGGTGCTGATGCTGAAGGTGCCAGTGTCAGTGTCAGTGCCAGCTCCAGTGCTGAGAGGAGGGGTGAAGGTTGCTCCTCAGAAGGGCTTACTGGTCAGAGCTGGTGTTGGTGTGGATCTTGGTGTCAATGGGAACTGGTGTGACAGTCTCTCAAGCCTTCTTCGCTGAAGGTGCCTTGCTCCTATCCTTTGGCATCATAGAGTTTTTTGAGGACTAATCTCTGGACCTTGAGTCCCCCTTGTGGGATGGCTGCGTTGACTGTTCCGAGCAGGGTTTGTGCTCGGTGTGGGTGTATCACTCAGCATCCAGACTGGTCAGGCAGGGTTTCTCTGCCCAGGGGCTGAGACTGATGCAGCTGGTGCTGAGGCTGATAATCTTGGTGCACTTTCAGGTTTTTTCTCTCTGCTGGAGCCAGAGATGTGGTGCCTGCTAGGCAAGGTCTCCCCAGATCCATCTTGGATCACTTTTACTCCAAGAAGTGTAGTTTGAGTCTCCCATCTCAAGATTTTTGGGTGCGGGACGAGAAGGAGTAGCAGATGGAACATTTGTCAGGAATGTGTTCTACCCTGAGGCATCTGCTGTGTCCATCGACTAAGGGCATCAGACCATTGCAGGAAAGACAGAGTTTAAATCCTCTGGGTTTAGCATCCACCACTGCTAACGGCTGGCATTAAGTGCTTTCACCCTGCTGTACAAGGGATGTACGACAGGGATGGGAGGTTCTCTGCCTGACCTTTTCCTTTTTTTTGAACATGCTACTAAAAAATTCATAATAGAAAACAGAAATAAAGGTGGAGAGAGATTTCTTCATGAGTTAGAAACCACAGAGACAGGTTGGACACTGCCCAGGTTCCATTCTGCGGCCACAAGGGTAAATGGGAACTGAGGGAGGGCTGTGGCCATTCCACCTTTTATGCCCTCATAGGGGAGCACAAGGAGGCACAGAGTGCATGTGCATTTCCACTCTCACTAATGTAGCTCCAATCTGAGGCGCACGTGTGGATCCACAGATACATCCTCGAAGAGAAGTGCGCAGCGGCTAAGGTGATGGGGTGACATAAGCACGTAGCTAACAGGTGAGATGACTAGTTGCCATCGCTTAGCCTTAGAGTATCACTTTGACCAGTTCTGCGCAGCCAGAATCCAGGAAGTGTCTGGCATTTTGTTATTATTTTAAAGGGGCAGCTGCACAATAACACTTTGCCTCTCATTTTCCATAATCCCTGAGCTGCTGGTAAATGTAGGGACACTTTGCCATGACACATTAAGGTCCCTTCAGCATGGGTTTTCCAGTGTAGCCTGCTCCACTCTTTAAAGGGGAATCAAGGTCAGGCCAGGTTTTCAACCCGGCTGAGCCCCAGGGGCCTAGGCTGCAGGGTAGAACCCAGTGAATCCTGTCCTAAGCAAGACTTATCCCAGAACAAAATCCCAGAGCCACCCTGCAAATGCAAACCTCATCTTTCTACAAGGGGACCAACCCAAAGCCCAGGTTGGGATCCAGACTTTCCCGAAGTTCGGCCCATTCTGGAGAGAGGTGTCAGCTGAGAGC
Source organism: Dermatemys mawii (assembly GCA_007922305.1). Classification (NCBI taxonomy): domain Eukaryota; kingdom Metazoa; phylum Chordata; order Testudines; family Dermatemydidae; genus Dermatemys; species Dermatemys mawii. Next base: position 353,049 of record ML677411.1, read on the forward strand.
TTGGATCTGATTCCCCAAGTGGAGTTTTGGCTTGGGGACATTTCCACTCTCACTAATATCGGAGACTAGGGCACAATCCTTACCATCCAACTCAAGATCCATCTGCTGCAGCTTCCAATCTGCAAGAAAGCTACAGCCCCCTCTGGATCCCCCTTCTGCCAGAACCTCCTACGGAAGGCAGCTCGCGCCCTTCCGCCTGCACACCACACCCATTGGGCTTTGTGGAAGTGGTGCCTGGGCTGCACATGGCTCTAAATCAGCAGGCACCAGCCTGACAGCCCTGGAGACTGAAGCCCCTAGGCATCCACAGAAAAGGCACAGTCTTGGTAATGGGAGGCAAGCGCCCCCCCATACAACCCCAAAGCAGCACACCCAAGCCTAAACTAGGTGACCCCTCTGAGGTGAGGTGGCAGATCAGTTCCCAGAATCTCGCTGCCAACAATGCAGGAAACTGCACTGGTGGCTTTGTGATGTGGATACTTGTCTACACGGAACTGCCCTGAGTCTCCCAGCTCGGTACACTCCAGCCCCACCAAACGCCCGCAGGTGGGAATGATTCTGGAACCCGTGACCTGAGGTGAAGGCCCCATCTCTCATCCTCAATCGCTCCCCATCTCCCTACACGTGGCATTTCTCCATCTCTTTCTTGCTAGCGCTCCATCTACCCGGAGGGACTGATTCCCACTGGTGTAAGTGGACACAACGGGAGCTGCCCCTACTCCTAGGGCTGAATTTGGCACCCTTTCTCCTCATCTATGTAGTAGCCCTTCCTCTGCCACTTCTCATGTGTGTGCCTCTCTCTGTCTGGCCTGAGTTGCAGAACACCAAGACGTCCAATGGGTAAGGGGCATGGATCTGGGATGGAGATCCAGCTCAGGAAATCACACCGACACAGACAGAACAGGTGACATCAATCAGAGCCTTTGTTGCTGGAGGCTCCCTGTCCTCATGCGCTCTTGCTGCTCCACCACGCCAGTCTCTGGCAAGCTTGCTCCAGGCACAGGGCTGAGCTCTCTGAGAGCACAGGAAGTTGGCTAAGCCAGGTCCCAGTAGGAGGCAAGAGCAGTGGCAGGATGGAAGAGTCACAGGCCTGACCTGCAGACAGGGCTATTCCTGGTCAGACTTGTCCTTTTAATCCATCTGCTTTGCACAGAGTCAGACCTCAGACCAATGAGCAAGTGAAAGGACCAAACTATGTCCAAGCAAAATTCCTGCAGGCTTCAAACTGCAGCCTCCAGGTTTCTCTCTGCTAGACTTCAAAGCCTTTGCCAGAGCTCGCAGCACCCCGCCTGCCTGCGAGGTGCACAGAACAGGTGCAATGAGGGTCTGGAACTCAGGACCTCCCCTCTTAGGCTGTAGCTGCACTCAAACTTCCCCCAAACCTTTCCCCGCCACTGTCACTCCCCTGATGCAGCTCCTTCTCTCGCATTCAGCCCCCGGCTGTGGCTTGCAGGTCTCCTCTGCACCATTCTGGGGGGTCAGCAGCAGGAGGGAGAGAAGACCCACCCTGGCAATCCAGTCCCCAAGCCCTATATTGATGGAAAGCAATTGCCCACAGCAGCCACTTGGCAGGCCAGAGTCTATAAATAGCCACCCAGACTGCAGCTGGGAGAGGACCTGTTGCTAGGGAGACCCAGCTGACAGTCAGCGAGTGAGAGAATGGGAGTGAAGGAAGGAAGGGATGAAGGAGGCAGGAAGAGCGTGCTAGAGGAAGAGCTCTTGCAATCAGCCCAGCGCAGAGATGGGTGGAGGTAGCAAGGGTGTTTGGAGTGGACTGGATACACCACTGCTTGTTTCCCTAGCCCAGAAGCAGCATCTGACTACGGCACACAGCTGGCTAACCCTTCTAAAGGGCAAACAGACCCCATCCCCTTCCCTCAGCAGCTCCCGCCCAGACCAATGAGGAGGTGGGGCCAAATACAGGGGAGAGGCAGGGTGGGGATAGCTGGTTTCAGAGCAGAAACCTGCTGGCTGAGCATAGGAGAAGGCCTGGTGGGGTGGCAGGGAGGGCCTGCACCCATCGCAGAACGAGTGAGTCAGTTCTGGTTCTGGTCAGTCCCACTATGGCCTGATCCCACCAGCCTGTCTCCCTCCCCCCCCCCCGCCACGACTCGCTCTGAGCTCTGGGACTGCTCTCACCTGCCCCCATCCTCCTGGGTCCGCATGACGCCCCCTCAGCACTACCAGGCACCTCCGTCCCACCAGACTAACCTCCAGCCTGTTCTGGCTCCCTACAGTACCCCCTGCTGCAGCCTTCACCGCCACATTGCCACCCTTCACACGCTCTCGCTGCGCCCACGGACTCAACTGGACATGAGTTGGCTCCACAAGGGGCCGAGTCACGGGCCTGTTCCAAGGCTGTGCAGGGACCTGGGGGATTCTCCAAACGTGAAACAGGCCAAGACACCCCGATTGCACAACGGAACCTGAGGCCTCGGTTCCCAAAGACAAGTCATGGGGAAGAGACGGCCCCTTCTGCTGCCAGGTTGTGGGGACCAGCACACCCCCTGCCCTCTCCCAGACACGCAGCAAGGACTGAGACCCAACCTCTCACACCTGAACTGTGTTGAGACACCCTTCCTCCCTTCAGATGCCCCCCTCGCCCCTCAACTGCTCCCTACCTGTCCCTCAGACCCCCCTGTTCACCCCCACACCTCCCCCTGCTCCCCACTCGCCCCTCACATGTTCCCTGCTTGCCCTTCAGACCCCCACTGCACCTCAGACGCTCCCTGCTCACCCCTCACACCCCCAACCCATCCCTCAGACGATCCCTGCTCACCCCTCACACCCCACACCCACCCCTCAAACGATCCCTGCTCACCCCTCACACCTCCCACTGCTCCCCACCCGCCCCTCAGACCCCCCTGTTCACCCCACCTCCCCCTGCTCCCCACCCACCCCTCACATGTTCCCTGCTTGCCTCTCACACCCCCCACTGCTCCCCACCCGCGCCTCACTCTCCCTGCTCACCCCTCACCCATCCCTCAAACGATCCCTGCTTGCCCCTCACACCCCCCACTGCTCCCCACCCGCCCCTCACATGCTCCTTGCTCGCCCCTCAGACCCTCCACTGCTCCCTATCCATCCCTCAGATCCCCCTTGCTTGCTCCTCACACCCCCCACAGCTCCCCACCCGCCCTTCAGACCCCCCCTGCTCCCTACCTGCCCCTCAGACCCCTCTGCTCGCCTCTCACACCCCCCACTCA
>ML677411.1:357330-395112 GCA_007922305.1 Dermatemys mawii
TCTCCCCAGACGGGTGACGGGGGCCCAGTTGCTCCCCCCATCTCCCCAGATGGACGACGGGGGCCCAGATGCTCCCCTCATCTCCTCAGACGGGTGACGGGGGCCCAGATGCTCCCCCCATCTCCCCAGATGGGTGACGGGGGCCCAGTTGCTCCCCCCATCTCCCCAGACGGGCGACGGGGCCCAGATGCTCCCCCCATCTCCTCAGGCAGGCGATGGGGGCCCAGGTGCTCTGTATCTTCTAACATGACAGGAACCAGGTGTCCCCCTCATCTCCTCATGCGGGAGCTGAGATCTCTCTCCAACACTCTCAGGACCAGTCTCATTTCCCCTCCCATCAGTCTCCTGGGCACTTGTCATCTTCATTTCCATCTCTGCATCATTCACCTCTTCTCCAGACCCCAAGCTTAGCCCCTTCCAGCCATGTGTGATGATCCCCGTCTGCTCGGAGTGAGCCTTTGCTGCTTCCCCACCTCCTCATGCTCACAAAGCACCCGACCGCCCTGGCATCTCAAAGCCTCTCCACTGGCTCCCCATCCACTTCCAAATTACACTCCTCACTCACAAACCCTGTCTGCTCCCCTCCACCCTCACTCTCTATCCATTCCCACCTCACCATTGGGCAAGGGCCTTCTCCCCACAGGTCCTGACCTCCATGTATCTCCCTACCTCACCGGCCTCTGGATCTCCCCTGATCTGGCCAAAGCCTGGTCGCCATTTCCCTCTCCGGCTGACATGGCTTTGGCATCTGTTGGCGGTCTGAGGCACTGTTCAAATGCTTTACAATGGACAGTGAGTCTGGAACATAGTCCCCATGAAATGGCCCTGCCTCTCCACCATACTCTATGTCCCCTACTCCTCCACTGCCTCTCCTGGGTCTTTTTAATGGCAGACAGGCTTTTAAAGCTCTTTCCTTCCTTCACTCCCTGTAGCTTTGATCGGCCACCTGGCTCCCTATGGTGCTACCACGGACAACTCTGGTGCTTTGGTCATCTCTTTACCTGCCACTTTCCATCCCAGGGCCCTCTCTCAGTCCCCTGCACCATCTCTGACCTTCCCTGCCTCAGCAAAGTGCCTGAGTCACTTCCTCTCATCTCCCCAGCCCCTCTCACATGATGTCCTGGATCCAGGTCAGCTGGGGTTTCCCCCCTGCAGCATGGAATCTCTCTCCTCCACGGAGTTAACCACCTCCTCTCCTGAGCTGACAAAGGCTCCTTCTTGCTGACCCCAGAGCAGCCACTTCACAGCTATGCTAGCATTTCCATGTCCCTCCTGGAATGAACCTACTCTTGAGCTAACAGTTAGTTCTCTGTCCCTTCAAGGAGCTCCTGCCCTTCCCCAAGAAGTCCATTCTTGGCCCTTGGCTCTTTACCATCTTCTCCCTCTAATCACTAGCTGCTATTTTTGTTCAAAAGATACATGACTGTAGAGAACTTTTAACACCTTTAATGAACCCTCCATGCCAGACTTGGTCAAATAAACTGCTCTGCTTCCTTCAGGCCAAAAGAGAAGTGCCTCCCTTTGCCACAGCGGCTGCTTCAAGCACAGCAAAACAGATTTCAAAATGGACAACCGTAAAGGGACAACACAGCCCTAGTAAACCATACTATGTCTACTGCAGGATCCCTGTTCAGGATCAGGTCTCCATTGTACAGCAGGAGGTTCGGGCCCTGCCCCACAGCGTGTTCAGTCTAAGGATACAAAATAAGTGAGGCTTTCGGTCAGAATCAAATGGCAGAAACCTTCGTGAATGCAGAGTTAAGGTTCAGCAAAACTCAAACTTCTGAAAACCATGAAATACACACTTGTGGCGCATGGCCACTCAACCTTGACTCTGCCCCTGGAGCAGGAGTAGCTCTGGACAATTCTCTACACCTCATTCGCTGCAGGGGTGGAGGAATACGGCGGAGCAGCTTGGCAGAGCTGTGATTGTGACGGGAGGATCTGGGACCGAGCCCTGTTACCAAAGACAAAAGGCGCACGTGTACCTTGAGGTTCCCATCCGTACCCCTTCCACAGAGAATCGTGTAGGCTGCCAGTAGTAGGGCACTGGGGTTTTCTTGCCATAGGTATTGGCAGGAGCAAGGTGGTACATTTTGGGGATTTAATGATAGGTAGGGAAAAGTAAAGGGTTAGTGCAAGTGGGAAGGGATTGTAAAATTGTCATGAAGTGGTTGTTAAATGTTTCAAGTGTGGTATTCAGTAGGAGAAGTAGGCTCAGTGTTTGACCACGTGCAAACAGTGCCTGTCCATCACAGGGACAAGGCAGAGTTGGCCTCAAGTTGCAGTGGGGAAGGTTTAGGTTGGATATTAGGAAAAACTTTTTCACTAGGAGGGGGGTGAAGCACTGGGATGGGTTCCCTAGGGAGGTGGTGGAATCTCCTTCCTTAGAGGTTTTTAAGATCAGACTTGACAAAGTCCTGGCTGGGATGATTTAGTTGGGGTTGGTTCTGCTTTGAGCAGGGGGTTGGACTAGATACCGCCTGAGGTCTCTTTCAACCCTGATACTCTATGATTCTGTGTGTGTTATGGGTGTATCGGGGGATCGCTCAAAGAGACCACAGTTCAGGCTGCATGGGCATTTTACCCTAGCTCAGTATTTCCTGGGTTTCAGAGGTGGAGTTTTGTCAAATTCGACACATGATCCAGCACCAGAGAACCCTGAAGTCTATGTTAACTAAGTTTTTGCCATTTAACTTCCTAGATTTTTAAACAGAAAGAGAAATGTTTGTTGGCAGGAGTTATTGGTCATTTAGACAGCTGTAGTTCTCACCTGGGTTTGCAGCTGATATGCTACTGTGGTTATATAACAATCAAAAGATTTAGGTTTTATATATAGTGAGTTCTCAAAGAGCGCATTTTACACATGGGAAACTGAGGCACAGATAGGTGAAGTGACGTGCCCAAGGTAACCCAGCAGACCAGTGGCAGAGCTAGGAATAGTCCTAGTCCAGTGATCTGTCTATCAGGACACAGGGTTCTCTGTGGCTTCTCAGGTCTCCTTCTCTCTCCTGTGCATATAGTTTTAGTGGAAAGAGGATAACGGTCATGCTTTGAAATGTTTGCAACCCCTCCCACCTTCTCCCCTTCCACTCCTTCCTCCTTAACTGAGACCTCCAACTCTTCTTCCTTCCTCTACCACCCATTTCCATTTATCCCCCATCCCTCACTGCAAACCTCTATTACCACCTATCCTTGCACCTCTAATCACCGCCCCCACAGCGAGCATTCGTTTATGTAATTAATTATTTTCTCAAAAATACATTCAGCACATCTGACTATTCTGCAGTACTCTTAAAAAACCCCAAACCAGACCCCCACCACCTTGACAGGCAGATTTCCCCCAAATGTTTACAATTCTCTCAGATTGCTGCCCAGGGTGGGGGTAGGGGTCCAGACATCACAATTAGAGGCTCAGAGCGGTGGTAAGTGGCCCATTTGTCTCAATGGGATGTTCTCGGATGAAAGGGTAAACCCCATGGAGATGAATACAGCCTGAAACAGCAGTCACTTCATTTACCTGCAAAGTGCAATGCACACCCAGGACAGTAGCCAGCTCGTAAGTCTTAGCTCTCCCCAGGCCACACACACACACACATCCCCCCAAACTCAGACACCTCTGCTGGCTGGCCAGGCACTCCCGCCATGGGCTCTCCCCAGACTGTTTCACAGACCTCTCTCTCTTACTCCCCACCCACTTTGCACCAGCCTCCTCTCTGCCTATTCAATACGACTTCCTCCTCTGCAGCTTCTGTCAACCGGAGGAGATTTCGGCATCTCTCTGACAGAGTCTAATGGACTCTGTCTACTTTCAGATCTCCTCTGAGACCTTCTTTTCCTCCCTCTCCTCTGTGCTGTCGGCACCACCGTGCCCACAGCACCTACACAGCGCGTTCAACCTCTCAGTGCCTTGCTCTCTCAGCCGGGCTTAGCACTTCATTAACCCTATAAGGCTTGCCAGGGTGCGTTTGTGAGACAAACACTGCAGGGAAAGGGACAGACTGTACGTGGGCATGGAGTGAATGTGATGGTGCGTGGATGTGTGCTTTAGCGGTGTGACTCTCTGGGGGGCTGTTAGCACATGTACACACACGAAAGTGTGCATACACAGGCGTACCTGTCTCTATGCCGGTGTGTGCACCCCAGTGCGTGTATGTGAGCTGGGGTGAATGGAAGTGTGGGTGTGACTGAGCAGGCCTGTGAACATGGGAGTGAATACAGGCGACTGGGAGTCTGAGGTCCGGGCATGCCCTGTAACATGTCCAGCAGCACAAAGCCCAAGGGCTCCGCGCCTCACACACATCATTTCAAGGTCACAGTAAACACTGCCCAGAAGCAAAGCATGTCCGTGCCCCTCGCTCCACCCCCCAGAAGGAAGTTACACCCATGCCACGAACCTTGTCAAGCTGGGATGCCGATGGATTATCAGTCTGTGGGGAGAAAGGTAAAGGAGAGGAGGGTGTTAGCAAACACAGCCACATCATTCAGTACATCAGAAGCTGCCAGCCGCCTCATGTGGGAAGCAGAGGCGGCTGCCGCAGCAGCAGCAACAGCAGGGGGACAACAGCACAGGGAAATCCCCTTCCCCTTTGCAACATCCTGAGGCCTCAGGAAAGGGCCCCGCACCTTGTAGCCCCCCTCTGCTCAGTGAGACGGAAGATGATGGACGCTTGCAAGGGCAGCTGCACCACCAGAACCTGAGCAGACACAGAAGAGGAGGGTGGTTATTTTGGAGTGGGGAATTATCGACCTGGTTTCTGTGGGGAGCCGGTGTCCCTCACTCCCTGGCTTCTAGTCTGTTCTCTGCTGTTTGCCCAATAGACGTAACCCCTCAGCTTGTGGCCCTGAGGTTTGTCACTCCTTCACCGTAGCTGGAAAAGGCACACGGACGTGGCAGAGGTGGGCTTCGGGCAGGCTCCCTCACCATGACTGAGTGCTGTCTCCACAGCGTCTTTACCCACCAACCCAATGTGGAGACAAGTGCCTGCAACCCCTGCCACATCAGCATTTCCTGCCGGTGCCGCCCCCACCCCAGCTCGTACCAGCCCTGACAACCATCTTGCCAAGAACTCAGACAAGAAGCTGCTTTGCATTTACAGAGTGTGTCTGTTCAGGGCAGGGGCCTGGCTCTCCTGGAGAACTCTGTGCACTCCGCAGTCAGTCCTGACCGTCCCCTTGTTCTTTGGCTCACACCAGTTATACGCCATCCACGCAACTACCGTACAGCTCTCATGCCTTGCAGTGTGCCAGTCTGTTAGCACTAGCAGCTACAGGAGGAGGCCAAGGCCAAGAATGCCAAGAACTGGATTAATTCCTGGAGGTTAAGTCCATTAATGACTATTAGCCAGGCTGGGTAAGGAATGGTGTCCCTAGCCTCTGTTTGTCAGAGGGGGGTGATGGATGGGAGGAGAGAGATCACTTGATCATTGCCTGTTAGGTTCACTCACTCCGGGGCACCTGGCATTGGCCACTGTCGGTAGACAGGATACTGGGCTGGATGGACCTTTGGTCTGACCCAGTACGGCCTTTCTTATGTTCTTATGTTCTAACGCACAGAGGTGGACACTCCCCATTATAACCAGCTGACGCATGGAGGGTCCTTCCCTCTGGGGGGACCCACGACCTACTGTCTCCCTTAGAGGTCTCGGGATAGAACTGAATGCTGGAGATCAGAGGGGGACCAAAGGGCAGTCCAAGAAAATCCACAGCATGCTACACACCAGCTCTCAGCCCATGGACTACAGGGCTACAGCATCCAGTGCTCCAAACAGCCTGAAGAACGAATTCCCATCCCAGCATGAAATGGGACCAAGCCTGTTGGGTCAGAACAGAGTAGTGCATGCTGGAACGAGCAGTCTTTGCTCCTAGACAGCAAAGATGCAGCTGCTTCCTCCATGCAGGACAGAGGCAGGCCCTGGGCTTGTGGCAAAGCCCCCTGCAGCCTGGATTTATTCACTCTGGTTTGTTTTTAGTTTAATTGCATTATGTTTGTCTGGGTTCTCCTGGCAACCAAGAGGGAGGAAAGATCCCATTGCGAAGCAGAGGAAAGGAAAGGGCTTGAGGACCAAATGTGTCAAAACGAGCTCTTCGATCTAGCAGAGACCTACCTAACAAGATGCAGGGTGAGGGGGTGGAAGTTAGACACATTCAGGCTGGAAAGAAGGTGCCAGTGTTGAAGAGTGAGGAGAACAACTTCCCCAGGTCCTGGTGGCTTCTCCAGCCCTGGCAATGTTAAAGCAAGACTGGATGGTTCTAAGAGATCGGCTCTAGTTCAGACCGGAGCAACAGGATGATCACAGTGGTCCTGTCTGGCCTGGGGAATCTAGGACTAGCTCTGCAGTCCAGACACCCTCCAGGCAGCTTCCTGTATGAAGTTCCCAGGACACAGCCAGAGCGAGAGTCCAAAGGACCTTCCGGGGACTCTCCAGCACTTTGACTAGCCCCCAGAGGCAGTTTGGTGTCGCTGCAAGGGCACTAGGTTGGCAGGCAGGAAATTTGGCTTATTATATTGGCAGCTTTGCCTCAGCAGACCCTAGGTGGGACCGTAGATCAGTCTGTTCCCCTCCTCTTAGCCTTGCCTACACTGACTGCCAGCTCCTGGGGCATGGCTTGTCTCACTCTGTCCACATGGTGCCTCACCCTAGGACAGGGCCTCAGCCTGCTAACTCAAGGCAAAAAGCGGAGGCCTGGCGCCATTCTGGCCAGCTCAGGTGTGCTTCTGTTTGCCCAGGTCCGAGAGAGCAGGACAGTGACTCGATGGAAGGCTTTCGTCCTCCAGGCTTCTCACTCAGCTCCTTCCCACTGTTCGTCAGCAGCTCCTGATTCCCAGTGCCCAGGGAGGGGGGTACGGGAGGGAGGGACCCAATGGGGCAGGGTTCAGTGGCAGACGCCAGGCCCAGAGATGCACAGATTCATTGTGTGACATCATCTCATGGTGAACCTGGAGGACCTGCCCTCTGGGGTCTTGCTAGGGACAAGAAAACAGCCCTAGTGAGAGACACAGAAACACAGGAAAAGAACCTGATGCAGAAAGGAAAGCCACCCAAAACCACAAGAGGCCCCAGGCCACTAGCACACAGACAGAAAAGATGCCTCTGCCTGCCCCATGATGTCCCCTGTCCAAGCTCAGATCTCCTCGGCCATCAGCTGTTGGCAATGGCAGCTGCCAGCACCGATCCCTGCCAGAGGGCAAGGGCAGAAGAGCAGCACATAAAGGAGGGTCGCAAGAAAGCCATCCCCTTGCAGCACTGTGACCTGCACTTGAAAGCAGAGATGGTTAGCAGAGCCCAGCAGCTGGGCGTGCCACAGAGTCCGGCACAGCCTGGGGAGCACCACGAGAGGGGAGGAGACAAATGCTACTGAACGGGACAGTAGCACCTAAGGCCCCATGTTCCAGTTTTGGAAAATAACAACCAGTCTCATGAACACAGGTGGTGCTGGCCCATGGGGCCCTAAGCAGGGATCTTCTGGGGCTCCCTCTTACCCCTCATCCACCCCTGAAACATACTCCTGACATTATTCCACAAAGCAAAACAAGAGCAACCCAGCACACACGTGTTCAGTAAGTACAGTCCCACGCATCAGGGCCCGTGAGCTGCCGGGGGCCCGGAGCCCCTGCTTCACCCATTTCTGCCCAGCACAGCCACCGCTCAGGAATACCATTCCTTCTAGGAAAACAGCATTTGTTTGGTTTTGAGCATCCCCAGGCAGCCTCCCCAATCCAAACAGGAGAGTGCTGGGCTGGGGGGCAGGACAATATGTACCCGAAAGTGACTAGAAACAGGAAATGACACTGACCGCTCTAGTCTCCCTGACCACAGTGAGTGAACACAGCCTCATTGGGGAAAGGTTACAGTCATTTCGCTGAAATCTTGGTTTCCATAATTCGTGTGGTCACTGACAGAGAGACAACGGCCCAGGCTCTGCTCCCATTTCACCGTGTAGACTGGGAGTGAGCTCCCTCCAGTCAGCCCTGCCCCTCGGCAAGGACAGCAGAGAACTGGACCCAAAGTTTAATAAACCAGAACAAAACAATGAAAACCCAATGGGAAGCTTCCTGCACTACTGTCTGTGCTGGCTCGCCCTGGAGAACCCCACCATATTCTCTGCCTTCGCTCTACTGGGCAGACTTACTTGACGGCCTAATAGAAACATTTCCATGGAGATACAGTTCCTCTGACATGCTGTCTGGGGTTTGGCTCTGCTGCCCCCCAGAGTTCCCAGAAGCCCCTGCTGGTCACGATGGCAGGGCCAGAGCGGGGTGGGGAGCTTTGGAGAGAGAGAATGAGACTAGAAAGGAGGCAGAACCTTCCTGCTGTAACCCACATCCTGGCTGGACCTGAGTGCGCACCACACCTCCCTGAGGTCACCACTGGTCACGCAGGCTCTGCTCTCAGCTACAGACTCCTCCGGACAGGGCTGCAAAGCCCGGGCGTGTTCATGGGGCTATCCGGGGACAATTAACGGTGCTGTCAGGAGCTGGCTAGCCTGGCTGTGAACGGCCCAACTGTGCGCTAAAGGCCCTGCACTGCTCACCGCGAACAGAGTCTCCTGTAGTTCCAGCGGGAGGGCCCTGTGTGTTCTGCTGTCCCTAGGAGGTACAGTGATCAGTGGATGGTCACCAGTTTGTTGTTAGAACCATTTGCTGCCCCTCCAGCTAAAGAGACTGGTCCGACACAAGGCCTCATCCAATCGTTTCCTCGCCTGCCCCAGCAGCAGGGCTCGACTGGAAGGCTCTGCCTGCTCCTCTGAAACCTGCGTCTGTGATGGGGAGCCGAGGCGAGGGGAGGGGAGAGGTGTCAGCTTCAGCGGAGTGCCGACAACATGAGAAAGCTGCCATAAGAGTCGGGGGGTCAAACAGCATGGGGGCAGGTGAGTGGGGGGGGGGAGAAATCTGAGGCCAGGCTGAATCCCACAGGGATTTGGTGATGCTCAGACCCCCCCACATGGAGATGAAGCGCACAGTGTCATGGTTACGTACGGCTGGCAGAACGTACCCCTCGCAGGGTGAACCGGCCTGCGCCCAGGCAAGGCAGAATCCATGTCCTTACCTCCCTTTTCCATCTGGCCAGCCACTCGTCTCGCTTCCTCTTGCTGATGTAGTACGGGTCCCCGGCCTGGAAGGTGAGCCGCTGCATGGGTCTCTGGCGCAGGCTCGACTCCCAGCCCAGCCCGCCGCGCAGGCGGCCTCGGGATCCCTGCGCAAGGAGAGAGACAGGCTGAAAGGGGCTGGGGACACGGAGGCGTGCTGGGGAAACAAAGCAGTGAGGGAGGAGCCCATTTCCCACTGACCAAAGGACAGAGCAGGGAAGGGACTCACCCACCCCAGGCCAGGTAGTGAGTGAGTCAGAAGCAGGGCAGGGAAGAGTTACTGCCAGAGTGTGAGGCACACAAATCCAGGCCACGTTTTACCTGTAGCTACACCAAATCAAAAGCATGCTAGCTCTGGGGCCAGGGCAGGGGGCCAAGACCCCTGCATCCCCTCAGTCCCTCCACTGGGAGGGGGAGGTTTCTGCAGCTCCCACTTTTCCCAGGATGAGTTCTAGCAATGCAGAGCTGGGAGGCTGAGCAGGACAGAGCTGCAGGAATTATTCTGGGATGCAGCTGGTCGGGGAGTCCGGAGCAGAACTGGCAGTCAGACCTGTTCAATCTGAATTTTTCTGCCAACCTCTGACAGGAGTGCAGTACGGAGACGGAGCTGGTTAGCCTAGAGACCTACTAGATACCCAGAGCCAGATCCCACCTCACACACCATTGTGTGCCTCTGATCTGTGCAATACGGGCCTGGGACAGCACCAGCAACCATGTCCCGACATGTAGCAGAGGCTCTGGAATCAGGGTCTCACTCTGGAGCTAATGGGCTCTGGAATGAGACCCCCGGGTCTCTAGAGGGCTCTAGTGCCTGGGGCCTTCTGTGTAGATAAGGGGCTCTAGTTTCCAGGGGACAGCTTAGCTCAGGCCCCTATGTGCTGACCGAGGCCCTGGTGAGACATCCCCCATGCCTAGCCAGCCTCTCACACTAGATGCAGCAGCTTCTTGTACCCCTCTCCAATTGCCCTCCCCAGACGTCAACCTGCAGCTGGACAGGAACTTGGCCATGTGGCCCAGTGGCCACTTGATTCTACCAGTGCTCTTGCTTTTGGAGGGCAGGAGTCCAGGCTCCCAGCCTGCATTTAGCTCTGTGGCTTAGCTGGGGTTCCAGGGACTAATGCGTTGCCAACGGCTGGCAAGGCAGGGGAGCCCCCAGGGCAGCGCCCCTGGCTCATACTTGCCTCCATTTTCAGGGAGTCATAGGTAGCTTCTTCCTTCTCTTCTTTGCCTGCAAACACAGAACACAGAGAGCGCCCGTCAGCCGGGAGGGAGCTGCAGCCCAGCGCACAAGGGGCTGAGCAGATCCCCAGGGACACAAAGGCCAGGTCAGAGCAGAAAGGCCAGCTGGGCAATACCACTGCACTGGCCTCCTGGGCCCCTCTGCCTCTATACCCCGGAGTCACCAGTCACCGTGCCAGCCCCTGGCTACCTCACTGTCTCCCAGTGGTGGGGGCCCAGTGGGACCTTTCTCCACGGCCCCAAAGCAGGGAGTCTCCAATGCCATTGGCCTCCTGCGCCTGCATGACAAATCTGACTGTCTCTCTCCCACTGGACCAGAGAGCAAGGGCTCCAGGCCCTCCTGTGTGCCCGGCAATGAGGGCTCCAGCACGCCTTCCCTGGGCAGGGCTAATGGCGGGACAACTGCTCTCCAACTCCAGTGGCCACGTCACGTGGCACCTAGGACTAGTGGTGTCTGGAGGCCTCAGGATGCCGCCACGGTGGCAGTGACCCCTGGACATGGGCATGCACTGGCTAGAGGGCAGGGCGGGAAGGGAAGCGTTCGCAGCGCTATGCAAAGGTTTCTGGTTTCCTGTGTTATCGGTGCATCTCGCTGCCTTGCAGGTATGTGCAAAGCTGCTGCTGGGAAAGCAGCTAAAAATAAAACCAACCGTTTCTGGGGCTGCAAACCCCTGACACGTTCAACGCGACCGTGTTATGAGGCCAAAGGCAAGGGGGGGCTGAGTGTGAGTTACTGTGAGGGACGAGGCACATACACAGCCGGGGGCTCTGCCTTGTGGTAACGGCGTAGCTAGTGAATTTTTAGTGTTCATGGACCCAAGGCTAAAGCCCCCCTGAAATTCCAACCCTTGTCTCCCCAAACACAGCTCTGACCCTACCCCTCAGCCCACCCTGTTGTTCCAGGCCTGTGAGCCCCAGCCAGCTCTGCTGATTCACCTTGGGCCACACAGAGCATCCCCCGTAGTCCGGCCCTGGCCTGACCCGGTTTTGCTGCTACACGCTGGGCCCGAGCGACATCCCTGCAGGCTTGGGCGTCTCTTGAGAAAGGCAAGTCGTGCACGCTGAGCTGCCCCAACCTGGGAATGAGGCTTGGCAGACAAACTCTGGGTCACTCGGGACCTCCTCCGTTTGCCCTGGGACCCTGGCAGAGCTACCCGTCTGAGTGCAGCACGCTGAGAGACTGGCAGGCCTCGCACACAGGGTACACACCTTTGCTGCTCCCTACACACTGCCACAAACGCTGCCAGGGGGCTGGGCCTCGCTAACAGATTCCCAGTGTGTGGGGCGCCTGTGACGGAGTGGGAATGTTCTTAATGTTTCCTCTGGATAGTGTGTGAGTGCCTCAGTTTCCCCTTTGCAGTTCTTAAGTCTCTAGGTGATGGGATAAGGGCTATTAGTGTTGCAGAACAAAGGACCAGTGGGAAGTAAGTAGCCTATGCCCTGTCTCATGGGCCCTGCCCCCCTCTCAAGGTGTTAGTTAGCTGGAAGGCAAAAACAAAGAAGTCACCTGACCTCCTGGCCAGGGAAAGAGACAAAGGAAAAGCAGAGGACGGGCTAAAGCAGAGATGGGCAAACTACGGCCCGCAGGCCTCATGTGGCCCACCAGCCATTTACATCTGGCCTGCAAGCTTGGGCCAGGGGGCGGGGCCAGTGGCCCCAGCCCCGGGCCGAGCGCGGCAAGCCACGCGGCTCTGCACTCCCGGCCGGGGGGCCAGGCCGAGCACGGAAAGTCCCGCGGCCCCGTGCTCTGAGCTGGGGGCCGGGCCAAGCACATCTTGCTGCAGGGCCCCGCGCTCCTGGCCTGGGGGGCAGAGCAGGGCAAGACATGCGGCCAGGTGGAGCACTGCGAGCCACGGGACCCTGTGCCCGGCTGAGCAGGTAAGCCAGTTGGGGCGGGCAGGGGTAGTGGTTAGGGTGTGGGGGGTCTCGGGAGGGAAAGTCAGGGAACAGATAGCAGGGGAGCTATATGGGGGTGGGTTCCTGGGGGGCAATTAGAGTGGGGTGGGTCTCTGGGAGGGGCGATCGGGGACAAAGAAGGGGGGGTTGGATGGGTTGGGATTCTGAGGGGGTAATTAGAGGGCGGGAAATGGGTGGGTCTCGGATGGGGGGGCAGGGCCTTCCCCACCCAGCCCTCTGCACAATTTTGAAGCCCCGTGTGGCCCTCGGGCCAAAAAGTTTGCCCACCCCTGGGCTAAAGAGTGAGTTTCAGTCTGGAGCTGGCGAAGGAAGGGAAGGGAGGCTCAGACATGGTCTGGCCTCCCTGGGCCCTCAAAATGGATCCAGCTGAGGGTTCCGGATCTTTGTACCTACAAGCTCTGTTTTAGATCAGGTACCTGTCACCTAATAAACTTGTTTTACTGTCTGGCTGAGAGTCACGTCTGACTGTGGAGTTGGGGTGCAGGACCCACGGGCTTCCCCAGGACCCTGCCTGGCTGGGCTCACTGGGGGAAGTGCATGGAGGGGCAGAAGGTGCTGAATGCTCCGAGGTCAGACCCAGGAAGGTGGAAGCTGTGAAGCTCCTAGCTTTGGACACAGGCTGTTTACGGAGAAGAAGCTTCCCCCCGGAGTCCTGACTGGCTTCATAGGGAGCGGTTCCAGACCACCGCCCCGGGGACTCCATGACAGAGCCCTGGCAGATTCCTCAGGGCCCCGGTGAGAGAGGGCATTTCACAGCCACTCACCACAAGCTGGGCACTGCTAGAGGAGGGAAAGGAAGAGCTCAGCACTGAGCAGGGCAGAGGCACCTGTCCAGAGCTGGTAATGCCAGGAGAGCGGTGCTGCCCTGTGCCTCTGCTCTAGGCAGGGGTCCTGAACAGAGCCCGAACCCTGATCCCTGATCGGGCTGGGCCTGGCACGGCAATGGGTCCTGGGCAGGGGAAGGGCCGATCCCAGGGGCTGGAGAAAAGCCTGTGCCATCTCCAGCGCAGTCCCTTTTCCTGGCCCTGCTCCCGGCGAGGCAGGTTGGAGATCCAGGGATGGCTGTAGACACACTAAGAGGTACACGCTAGGTACCCCACCCCTGGGGATTGAGGGTGCGGGTGGCAGGTGATGAGCAGTGGGGTCCAGGGCCAGGCTGAGGGGCTGAGGTTAGCGGGTGCACACCCAGGATGCTGCCCTGTAATGGTTCCTGAGCCCATCGCTCTAGAGCAGTTCCCCCCGGCTGGCTGTTTGGTAACGGCACGTGGTGGAGATCTGGCTTTCGAACGCCATAGCCCTTATGGCCCTGGGAGCTGGGGCAGGTTAGTCCCATTTTACAGAAGGGGGAAAGTGAGGCACAGCAAGGGGAAGGCGCTTGGCCAAAGCGACACAGAAGTGGGAGGAGGAGGGAACGCGCACACGACTCATGTGAGTCCAGGGGCTCAGACAGGTCGCTGGTGAGGGCAAGATAACAGTGGAAGGTCCTGGCTCCCAGCCCCGTGCTCAGCCCAGTCTAAGCTGCCAGTCCTGGGGCTGCCCAGCCTGGGTGAAATGAGCGAGTGGCCACAGCGCAGCTGGGAGGGGGACCCTGGCAGCAGTCTCAGCAGCGTTGCGCAGAGCGCCCCACGGCCCCCTCGGGAGGGTCCCTCCAGGGTGCAGGTGGGCACACTATGCAGGTGCAGTGTGCGGTGGAGGGAGCTTGCCCTGCTGCCCCCTCTGCGGATTTGGGTTTTATGGCTGGCGCCCCCCCTCACCCCCACCCCTTCACGTTGCTGAATACATGTCTCCAGCCTTCTGACTGGACACACAATGTGCCAAGCCCCACTGGGCACTGGGGCACAGAGGCTGGGATCCGAGTAGCTCCCCCCATCATGCACACTCCCCCTCCTGGCTCCTGGCCAACAGGAAAACAAGAGCCCTGGGAATGAGCTAACTCCCTCTCCATTGTCCTGACCCCTGGGGTCACTTGCAGCCCTGCTGGGCATCTCTGCCCCGCCTCGCTGCAGGAGTGAGACAGCCACCAAGGGCCCCGAGGGACTGGCTCCCAACAGCGCCGGGTTCCTGCCAGGAAGAGAGGAGCCGCTTCCGGGGAGCCACAGGAAGAGCCAGCCCCCGACATGTGATGGGGAGGGTGTGGGACGCAGGGCAGCCGTTACACACACTGGCCACGGCCCAGAAGGGAGAGAAGCTGGCAGGCAATCCAAACCGCACCAGAATTCACCCCAGCCATCCAGAGCACACTCCCCACAGGCCGCCCAGGGCAGCTCACGATGAGCTCCTGACCTGTGGCTGCAGCCGCGGGAAGAGCTCGCTGGAGATGCTATCACAGCCAGAAAACAGAGAATGCTCTGATGGGGTTTGTTAAATAAAACAAGCCCTGGCCAGTCCTGTGGTTAGCTCTGAGCGGCTGTCTCTGAGCCCTCCAGGCTCCACCCCAGCCCACGGTGCTGCGCTGGGAGAATTGCTGCCTTCTCTGTCCGGCGGGAGACACACCAAGAACATGGGTGAAGAGCCCAGCACAGAGCATGGCTGGCGGCAGCGCACAGAGCTCTGGGCCTATCGCCGAAGGAGAGATGTGTCTCGTGCTGCCCCTTTGACTGGCACAGGAAAGCCCCAGTGGCCTCTGACTAGGCCATATCAGCTCACTGCTGGCTGAGAAGCCATCACCAAGATGCTAAAAGAGGCTTTAGGCGTAACCCAGGGAATTTCTGCCAGTCCGACTGGGCTGAAACAATAATTGCAAACAGAATCACCAAGTGTCGGGAAGGGCCGGGTCTGAGAGGGTCGGACCAGCCTGGATTCTGCGACGGAAAGGTCCCTCTGATCTCTGGAATTATCTAGACGTGACAATACAGTAGCGGCTCAGGAGAAGCGGCAGGAAGGAGAGACCTGGGTGTGTGGGCCCATCACAGGATGACCATGAGCCACCAGTGTGGGATGTGTGTGAGAGGCACATGCGCTCCTCGGCTGTCTCAGCAGAGCTAGGGACGTACTAACGCCGCAGTACAAGGCACCGGGACGTCCTCGGTTGGAATCCTGGGCCCCCATGTTCAAGAACGATGAACTTACCCTGGAACAGGGCAGAGAAGAGCTGCTAGGATGATCAGGGAAAGGCTGGGCCTACAGTACCTCCTCCCCCACCCCCTTCGCCTGCTGGAGCCAGAGTAGCCCGAGATCCCCACCGCAGCCCAAGCCCCATTGGCAGGGCCGACCTTACCTACATGCAAAACACACAGCTGCATAGGGCACCAGGAGATTTGGGGCTCCAATTTCCTGGTGCCTTATGCAGTTGTGTGCTGCTTCAGTCCTTGCTCCAGCTCTTCCCCAGAGCCTCTTCCCCACCCCCACTCTCCTGAGCTCTGCAGCAGAGCCAGGCCTGCACTGACCGGGGCTGGAAAGTATAGCGACCCGGTCCCAGCTGCTCCCCCAGGTTCCTCCCTGCCCCACAAGCCAGCCCTGCCCCCCCAAGGAGGCCTGGGGGGCTGCGTAGGGCCCCAGAATAGCTAGGGACGGCTCTGTCCATTGGACCCTGATCCGCCAGCCAGCCCAAGCCACTGGCCAGCCTGTGTTTTCAGCTGCTCTTTCAGGCTGTCTCTCGACTCACTCCTTCCCAGTTGTTACAGTTGGGTTTTCCCCTCCATTCTATTCTACCTTCCTACCCACACATCTATCCAAAACAATACAAAACAAAAGCCCCTGGGCAGGTTCACATACATCAGGCCTGCACGACATGTGGCCCAGGGGCCACATGTGGCCCGCATGGGCTCACTGTGCGTCCCACGGGGAGTGAGTAGGGGTGGGGCAAGCCAAGCGGTGGGGTGGGGGGGAAGGGGGTGGGGGGGGGGCCAGGGGGGGGACTTTTCAGCCTGCAGCTAGTTTTTTCGCAGTAATATGGCCCTCACTGCTTTCCGAGTTGAGTAGGCCTGACATACATACTCCTGTTGTCCCAGGTGGGGCTTATGCTTACAGTGATGTTAACTGAAGGGTATGTTCACATCTATCAACTTCAATGGGGTTTTAACTCAACCCATAGCAACGCTTCCCCTCGCTCCTAGCAGTATTGCCATGGGTCGAAACCAGGCTAGGGGCCAGAAAGCAAAGGGCAGGACGAAAGGGTCAATTTGCATCGTGGCAAAAAGGTTAGAGGGGGGCCTCATGGTCCGGTGTTGCTTACTGTATTTATCAATGATCTCAAATGGGGGGATACCGAAAGGCAACAAAATCTGCAGATGACATCAATTATTTAGGTTAGGCTGGGCCAGAGATGAGCTTCAGAGAGACCGAAACAAGGGGCGTGAACGGGCAACACAACAGCAGATGAACTTCAGTATCGATAAATGCACAGTAATGCTCATTAGAGGGGACACAACGACTTGCACAACTTCCAGAGCTCTGCATGAACGCAGGAAAGGGACAGCACACCCGTGCGGCCAGCTGTGTGAGACCATGTCTCCATGTGCAGCTGGGGTCAAGGAAGCAGAGCAGATGTTAGGATGCATCAGGAGTGGGCTGGAGAACAATACAAAGAATCTCTGAATGCTCTTCTCTAACTCGATGGTGAAGTTTCATCTGGATAGCGTGTGCTGGACTCCAGATCGCACAGAACTAGAGGGGGTTCAAAGAAGGGCAACGAGAATGATCAGTGTGACAAGCAGGCAGGAGGCTGTACATGACTCTGAGGGGAAACTGCTCTGATCAGGATACCTGGAGCTGTAACCTGAGATGAGAGGGGGGAGGGGAGTTGACACCTTGAGCCCGGGAAGTGAACAAAGGGAGACAGACGACTGCAGGGATTTTGAGTGGAGTGGAAGCTGGCTGGGGAAGGGAGGGGGAGACCGGATTCGGAGTCTTATCTCCCTGCCCCCAGAAGGGCCTGATTAAGGGGTCCTGTTTGTACTGACAAGCTCTGAGTTGGATTGTGTTCCTGGCATCTCAAATAAACCTTCTGATCTACTGGCTGGCTGAGAGTCCCTGTGAATCCCAGGAAGTGGGGGGTGTGGGAACGGGACTCCCCTACCCCCTGTGACAATCAGGAACATGGGAAAACCCAGAGAGACTGAAAAGCCTGGGATGACGACTTTAGACAGGAAACCAGTAAGAGCGGACATGACCAAAGTCTAAGAATAATGATTGGTACAGAATTAAATTAGCCAAGCAAGTGTTTTCATTGTCATATGGAACATTCATACTACGAAAGCTAACAAAATGAGGTCTCTTTGTATAAGTGGGACGTGAGCCATTTGTGTGAGTCCAGATGGGCTGGCACGACTCCTGTGGAAGGAGCCATGCTGGTCTGAAGTGGGGATGATCGGCTGAGGCAGTATGGGGCTGCACTGTTCAGAAAGTAGATCAGCCCCTACATGGTCTCTGAACTGGTCAGCAGCAGGTTGAGGACTCTGGCAGCCCTATAACATAACACTTTCCTTTGTGTTCAGCAGCTTAAAGAGGCTATTTGCTGCCAGCTGCAGACCAACAACGCCAGAGCCGACCGCAGATCCTCAGCACCCCCTCGAGGAGCCTGGGGCTCCCACATCTCAGCCTTTTCCAGAGCCCCTCATGGCCAGGGAGCCATCCCAGAGTGCCCACTTCCCTTGGCTTAGAGCCCTCCAGTACCCCTCTCAAGCTCCTTTACTTGTTAAGCAACAGCCCCAGCTCCCAGGCCCCCTCAGGCCTGCTGGCTCCCCCAGGAGAGACCATCTCAGGCTCTTAGGGAGAGCTACTGCTGGGCATGTGCACAGCAGCAGGACAGGGCCTGGGCCTCACAGTGCCCCAAGGCCACTGAAAGGGAGTGGGGAGAAACTAGGGACACACGTCTTCACTCCACTGCCACATGCCAGGCGAGGGGCCAAGCATGGGATGGTGTGACGGGGCCGTGCCCCAGAAGTGATCCCTGCATTGCAGGGAGGGGGTCCCGGACGCCAACGAGCCAAGAAACACCCCAGCCACAGCAGGGAGGCAGCATACCTGGGCCACAAACCCACAAGGAGCAGGACTTCTCCAGCACCCAAAAGGGGAGCCCGACGTGGCCCACAGCCACTCTCACATCCGGTGCAGGGCAAAGGCCCCCACAGACGACAGCTCCCAGCAGGGAGTGCTGTGTACCAGCCAAGCCTGTCCACTCAAGATGCAGAACTAATAAGAACGTAAGAGCATAAGAAAGGCCGTACTGGGTCAGACCAAAGGTCCATCTAGCCCAGTATCCTGTCTACCGACAGTGGCCAATGCCAGGTGCCCCGGAATGAGTGAACCTAACAGGTAACGATCAAGTGATCTCTCTCCTGCCATCCCTCATCACCCTCTGACAAACAGAGGCTAGGGACACCATTCCTTATCCAGCCTGGCTAATAGCCATTAATGGACTTAACCTCCAGGAATTTATCCAGTTCTCTTTTAAACCCTATTATAGTCCTAGCCTTCACAGCCTCCTCAGGCAAGGAGTTCCACAGGTTGACTGTGCGCTGTGTGAAGAAGAACTTCCTTTTATTTGTTTTAAACCTGCTGCCCACTAATTTCATTGAGTGACCCCTAGTTCTTCTGTTATAGGAACAAGTAAATAACTTTTCCTTATTCATTTCCTCCACACCACTCATGATTTTATATACCTCTATCATATCCCACCTTAGTCTCCTCTTTTCCAAGCTAAGAAGTCCTAGCCTCTTTAATCTCTCCTCATATGGGATCTGTTCCAAACCCCTAATCATTTTAGTTGCCCTTCTCTGAACCTTTTCTAATGCCTGTATATCCTTTTTGAGATGAGGAGACCACATTGCTGCGTGCCGGGACCGGCGGTCTCAGGGAGGCTGCACTTCCACACTGAAGTGAAGACATCTGCAGTCCACTCCGGTTCATGCCAGTCAGGTGCAGCCCTCAGACTCCAAGAAGCTGCCGGTGCGGACTTGGCTGGGCAGCATTTTGGGGTATCTGGTTTGAATATCCCAGTCACTGCTGGGCTCCGTACTGGCCAGGATCACGGGGTCCCCTGCCTTTCCCTAGAAGCTGTCCTCGCAAAGTTAAGCAAAGGACGTTTACACAAACACACAAAACGGGCAGAGCCAAGCAGAATGGGTCAGCCCCTGCAAACCCGCCCTGGTGCCCACAGAGAGCATCTCAGGAGAAAGGAGCGATATACCGGCGCCAAACCTGAAGAGTGACCGAGAAGTGCTGCTGAGTCTAGGCGAGAGCGTGGGTGAACCCTGCCCGCTGAGTGGACACAGCACAAGGCAGTTCAAACAGCAGGCTCAATCACAGCTGCTAATGTCCTGGTGTGCGTGATGGTCTGTGCTAGCCCTTCTGCTGGCGGCTGTGTGTCACCCTGCAGAACCCTGCGGGTCAAAGCTCAGAGGAGCTTCACTGCGAGGAGGGAAACGTCCCTGTGAGCACCAGCTGGAGCCTGGAGTTACACCTAAGCCCTGAGGTGCACAGGAGGTGGCTGGGGAACAGCCGCGGCTGAAGAGGGTCCAGCGTTACAGATGTTTCCAGGTGTTGTGTTGCCTGGTCTGGGGCGCAGGGTTGAGGCCAGCCTGCAAAGAGAACTCGCTCCGCCCTACGGCCTCTCTCTGCAGTAACTAGATTTCATAGGGCTGCTCTCTGCAGCTACAGAGTCAATGTGGGAGCATCTGGTTCCCCTCACAGCTGAGGCCTGCGAACGGGGGCATGGCAGGGGAGCTCAGTCAGACATGGAAGGGAGGCCAGGAAAAGCCACTCTTCCCTGCGAGGCAATACTGAGCCCAGGGTGGCAGTAAGGTCCTGGCCAGAACTGAGGGTTGACAAACTTCTTTCCCAAGAGAAAAGGCCCAATTCCAACCGAGCTGACACCATGTGCCTCGTTAAAGACTTTCCCGCAACTGCCACAGGAGACAGGATTTTCCCTTGTCCCAGAGAGGCTGGGCAGCATTTACTGCAGTTGTGCCCGAGGCCCATACCAGAACAGGGCCCCATGGGGCCAGTCCAGGCAGCTCCCAGTCTAATGGAGGCTTGGATCCTGCTAAGCGGTTAACAAGCCCTGGAAGGGAAGGGGAGCAGGGAGGAGTCTGCCCAGTGACAGGTACAAGGCATCCCCTGGCCAGCCAGCAGCACAAGGAGGGGAGGCTGGGGGCAGGCCTTGCCTATTGTCCCACTTTCCCCACCGAGCACAGCAGCTCACATCTCCAGGGTTTCAGGGCTCCTGAGGCTACCAGAGCCTTGGCTGCCCCCTCCCCACCTCTGCAGCAGAAGCACTGATGCGGGGAGGGCTCTGGAAATCTCCAGCACCTCAGGTTCCTATCCCGCACTACACTGGGACCCAGAGACCAGAGCCCTGCTCTCCCCACCCCTATCCCCAGGATCACTGGAGCGCCGAGTGCTGCCTGACTCAGTTTGCCTATATGTTGTAGCCAGTTCCCTGCCTCAACCCTAAGCTCCGGGGGCAGGCACTGTGCCCCCATGTGTCCGTGCAGTGCCCAACACAGCGGGCCCCCAGCCTGCCTGACACTGCCCCCCCAGAATTATTCAGGTGCAGTTCCCCCCTCCCCCGCCATGTGGGGGCATTGGGCCATGGGTGCGGCAGCCCATAGGTCTGGCCTGCCAGATCCTGAAACGTCCCTTGGTCCCATTCCAAGGCCTGGCCGCTAGTGAGGGAACTGCAATCCCAGCTATTCCTGCTCCCGCAGAGCACTGGGGCATCCTGGTCTCTACACCCTGGCTGGGGTTCCTCCCCTCTGCCCCACAAGCCACGGAGCCTCCTCCGGCTGAGGTCTGCGTGGGACTCTCCTTCAGCCACACCTGCTACTGCATTCCAGGCCACGGAGAGCCATGAGCAGGGATCCCCGTTTTCCGCAATAAAACCCCAACATTCTCTGATGAAAACAAACAAATGTGGTATTTTTCCGTAATGAAAATGAAACGCTTCCCTTGCGGCAATCTCCACAGGTGTCAGCTGAACACAGTGTTCAAAGCCGACCAGCACTGCCATCAGTCATCCTAAGAAAACCCAACTCAGAGCATTGCTCTTCGTATTTCTTACACACCTCAAATGCTCGGATGGCTGTACTCTACACCGCAGAACCCTGCTCACCGAGCCTCCACTCTCTGGCTCTCCCTATTAACTGAAAATGTAAATTCCGCATTTTCCTGCAGCAAACAGCTTTCTAGGATCCCTGGCCATGAGTGCCAGGAGCAAGGAGCCCCTGGCTGGGCCGGGGCCAGGGAAGGGAACAATTTGCTAGGGCTCGGGCAGCAGTCTGACAGGGGGTTTCTAGTCCTCCATCAGCTCCACACAGAGCTTTGCGCAGGCACCTCATAAAAGCTACAAATCCCACCCGGAGCTGGGCGAAGGGAACCCTAACTACAGGCCCGGCACATCTACCATGCCCTGCCCTGCCCAGCCCGGTACTGCCCAGCCAGGGGAACACCCTCCTCTGGTGCCCCTTAACCACAGAAACAGGGCCATGGGGGATGCTCCATCCCTGGCCATTCTAAATCCCACCTGGCTGGCTTTCTAATGGCTCTGCTCTGGGTAATTACTGTGGGGCAGGTGTCTATGCAGGACATCAGGCCAGTTGATCACTGTGGTCTCTTCTGGCCTGGGGATCTGGTAACAGTCAGACGCAGGATCCAGGCTAGCCGGGCCAGGGCTGGTACTTAACGTAGTGTGAGCTGCCATGGCAGTTCCTGCTCCAGCTCGGCTGGGGAGCATAAATAACCAGGATAAGGATTAGTGAGACCTAGCCCGAATGCAGCAATCTCACAGGGCAGCCTAGCTCAGCACAGCTCTGCCAACACCGCCAGAAAGCCAGGTCATATTGCACCAGACTAGGCCAGGGCCATCTCAGACATCCCAGCCCAACCAGCAGGGCCCAGGAGGAGAGGAGCCAGGCGCTCTCCCAGCAGAGAGCCCAGCATGACCCATAGAATCCTAGAACACCAGGGTTGGAAGGGACCTCAGGAGGTTTTAGTCCAATCCCCTGCTTAAAGCAGGACCAATCCCCACTAAATCATCCCTGCCAGGGCTTCCCATCTTGCAGCTAAGCCATCTCCGTGGGCAGAGAGGGAAAGGGGCTTACCACTGGGAGCTGGCTGTTTCCTAAGGGGTTTAGGAGCTGGCTGGGGAACACAAGCCACAGAAGGCAGAACCGTGGCTGGTGCTGGGGGAGAGGGCAGGCGGTGGGCTACTGGGGCACATCCTGACCTTCCTCTCACTCCTGATGCCTCTGCAGACAAACTTACCCAACAAGTGCAGGAGCTTTCTTGGCTCATGGGGCAGGAAGCCTGTGTGTGACTGACCTGGACAAGCTGGTCTCCATGGGAACTGGCCCCTCCAAGAACCCCACAGGGCCCCAGAGATTGCAGACCGGTGACTGAGCACAGGCAGATCCCACACCTGAGCTCAGGAGAGCCACAGGGAGCTGCAGACGGCCTCTGAGAGCACTGCAAGGAAAATCTCTGCAGGACTCTCTGCCACAGAGCGACCATGGGCTAGACACAGCCCCCAACAGGCCAGCCCACCCACTCGACTGCCTGGCACCCATGTCTGGCGCCTCACTTCACCAGCCAATCACAGCAACGGCACAAAGCCCCAGGAAAAGCCTCAGGGGCAGCCCAGCAGACCCCAGCCCGTTCCACCTGAGGAAAGCTGGCACCATCCACCCCATCCAATGTGAAAGGTGCCCAGCACGCCAGAACGTACAAACCCCGCAATCAGCCCGGCAGGAGCCCCCAGATCTTACCCTGTATGGTGCAAAGCAAAGGCCAACACTCATCAAACAAGTCAGGAACCGTGATCTGGAGCAGAAACTGACACGAAGCAGCGTCCACCCCAAGAGGAGGGAACTGCAGCCAGCACAGCAGAAGGCCTGAGTCTTCTCTTGACTGCACCAAATTCCCCATCCAGGACTTACAGGGATTGACATCTGACTTTCCCCACGGGAAGCGACAGACAGCTCAGGCCCAGGGAGAGCTCCAAAGCCAGGGCCGGGGGAGAAGGAGGCTCCCTCCCGTGGCCAGAAACGGGCAAAGGCTCTGCTATGAAGAGCAAGCAGAAAAAGCGGTTCCCAGAGGAGAGAGACAGTGGAGTTGGCATGGAGGGGTCAGGACCAGACAGCACTAAGGGAAGGGCTGCAGAGTTAACGCCCAGCCCCTGGGCAGCCTGGACTCCTGGGTTCTGTCTCCGTTACACTCTGGCAGGGCCTGTAGAGCTTCTCATGCCAATGAGCCCCACTGCACTGCGTGTGCGTGTATCTGTACACAGTGCGTGTATCTGTCTGCTGCTGAGGGCCAGGCTCTCTATTGCAATCCAGCCTCTTGGCACTATTGTAGTTGGGCATGGGGGGCAGAAAGCAGCGAGATCTTTCCAAGTGGGCATTTCCTCTGGCATAGGGAGTTCCCAGCCAGCACAGAGCTGGCAGAGAGAGCTCCTCCCTTGTAGAAGGCAGGGTCAGGAAGGGACATGCTACTGGACTGTGGTGGTTTTCTGCTGGCAGATGGCCCTGTGGGGCCACGGACAGCACTTCTGAGAACCTCTCAGACGACACAAAGGACATGGAGTTGGGGCTGGTGGAGAACTGTCCCCACACTCAAGATGCTGCAGCTGGTTTTCCTATGCCTCCAGATGCTGGGCCCAGCAACGCAGCGGAGCTGGTCCCTCTCTCTGTACAGCGCCCTGGAAGTCCTTCTCAAAACCAAGCTGTGCGCTCACCTGCCTTCAGGGCCAGGGAACAAGAGAAGATGGCTGCCTGCCTCTCCCCCATTCCCTGAGGGGCACCAAACAGTGACTGGGATCTCAGAGCTGTGGCCATGGGGAGTAACAGCATTAGCAGTGACTGACATGGTGGAATACAGCACAAACACTAGTGGGCACACAAGAGCTATGTCCACTAGCTGCACCCAGCCTTGATTCCCGGCAGCCCCCTAGGGACCCGCTCCCAGAGCCCATTCTCCGGGCAGGTGGCACCGAGGGCTGAGCCCAAAGCTGGCAGTCTGGCACTGATGCCTCCCAATCCGCTCTCCAGGGCAGGAATGTCGGGGTATCCCTACTCTCTACCCGCACTGGAGGGCACCCTGCCAATGGTTCCGTCTCCCCTGTTCTAGGAGCAGCTGGTAGCAGAGCTCCTGGGGTGGGGGCAGTCAGTGGGAGGCTAGGAACACGCACACCTCTTCAAGGGGGCAGGCCAGGGGGGCCTGGCTGCTGCTCCCCGTTGCTGGAGCTCCCCTCCTAGTCTCAGCCATTAGCCCTCTCAGCTTCCCCAGGGCTGTGGTTTGGCAGGAAGATGGGGCTCGGCTCATTTCCCTATCGCCCTGCGGGGCAGGGAGGTCTCTCCATGACACCCACCTACCCCCGCACTGTGTCCCTGAGCTCCCAGCCAGCCATCTGGTGCCAGGACTCCAGCAGTACCTCTCCAGCCTGCCCTGGCCCTGCTCTCCCCCACAGGGCACGTCAGTTGGATGGTGGCACCGCAGGGGCACAGGCAGGAGACAGCAGGCCCACGGGCAGGTCCGAGGTCACGTTACCCGCGCTCCTGGATCCTGCCAGCCCTGTACACGGGAGCCCTAAACGCTAAGGTCTTACTTTTCCCAGCTGTCTCCAAGAGTTTCCTCTTGCCTCTCTTCTTCTGGGGGGCGGAAGGGGCCAGCTCACCCTCATCGGCCGGGGGGTCCGGGCTGTCCTTCGGGGTGCAGCGCCCGTTCTCCAGGGCCTGGCCCGTCTCGCTGTCTGGGAGGCTCTCCGTCTCATCCTCGCCATGCGGCACGCCCTTCGGGGTCCCCTCGCTGTCCTCCGGGCCTTTCCACTGAGCACCGTCTGTCTCCAGGTCTCCATTGGGCACCTGCTCCGTGGAGCCAGCGTCCTGGCAGGGGGGGTGGCACTTTGGGACTGAGGCAGTGTCTTTGGATGCTTCACTACTTTCCACCTACAGAGACAGAGAAAGGGAGAAGCTGAGAGGCCAGCTCCTGCCCGGCTCTGGGCTGCACAGGCCTTCGGGCCACCTGTGGGCCCAGGGGTGCTTCACCAGCGCCATCACGTACTCTCATCTGCCCTCGGTGCTCCCCAGTCTAGCCCCCAACGTGCCCTCACTCGATACGCCCCCCCAAATGATCCCCAAAGAGCCCCCTCGGTCCAGCCCCCAGCCTACACCCTTGTGCTAGCGCTGGCATGTGCCCTCACTGGGACAGCCGCATGTCCACCTGCACTCTAGCTCCTTCAAGGGGGGTGCCCCATTCACTTGCAATCTGTATGAGTCACCTACCCTCTGGGAGGGCTGAGCCCTGGGGCAGCCACGGCACCATGTATCACAGTCCTGCCCCGCAGCCCCACATGCTGCACCGAACCCACACCTGGGGGGATGAGGGCCCAGAAAGGGTCCATCAGCACCCTCTAGTGCTGTACAGCTCCGAGTGTCAGAGAACCCAGTGCTGCAGGGGTTAAAGGCACTGCATGGAGCAGATCCCCAACCCTCTCCCAGCAGTGAACCCCCTGCACTATACTGAGCTTGGGGGACCGGACTGCTCCCAGCTACAGGCAACAGATCAATAGACTATAGACCCCCCCATATACACACACACACTGCACCCCAGAGACATCTCCTGGGGGAGATGCATGAAATCCTTTCGCATCGGCTGTAACTTCCCCAGTGCTCCAAGACTTAGTGAAAATCAACATTAATGGTTCAGCGCGCTCCTCAGCCAGCTCTTTTAAAACTCTTGAATGAAAGTAATCTGGTCCTGCTAGTTTAAAAATGCCATACTTTCGTAGCTTCTAACACCCTCCAGAGATACTAATGGAATGGAAAGCGTGTTATCGTCACCATATGTTTCAAGCTCTTTTCTTACTACAAAGATAAATGGGACAACCCAGAAAATTATAGACCTGTTATCTGGACATCATTCACGGGCTGTGACCAAAAGAACTAATGTGATCCTTGGATGCATAAAGAGGGTGTGACGGAACAGACATGCTCTCAATGATTCCTCTGACTATTGTGTGAAGGTGTCCATACCGGAAGCTGTAACTTGACTCTAAGTTGGGGGAAGAGGTCACATGACCTCCTGCCCGGGAAGGAGACAAAGGAAGTAGGAGAGGAGCTGGGGAGTGAGAGACAGTCTGCAGCTGGCTAAGGAAGGGCAGGGAGGCCCAGATAGGGTCTGGCCTCCCTGGACCCCCGAAATGGATCTAGCTGAGGGGTCCAGCTCGCTTTATCTACAAGCTCTGTGTTAGATCATGTTCCTGTCGACTAATAAACCTCTGTTTTACTGGCTGGCTGAGAGTCACATCTGACTGTGGAGTTGGGGTGCAGGACCCACGGGCTTCCCCAGGACCCTGCCTGGCTGGGCTCGCTGGGGGAAGCACACGGAGGGGCAGAAGGTCTTGAATGCTCCAAGGTCAGACCCAGGAAGGTGGAAGGTGGAAGCTGTGAAGCTCCTAGCCTTGAAGACAGGCTATTTATGGAGAGGAAGCTTCCCCCCAAAGTCCTGACTGGCTTCACAGGGAGCAGTTCCAGAGCCTCACCCCAGGGACTCCGTGACAACTGGTGGCAAAGGTGGGATGTACTGCATCCTGTGGAAGGCGCGTCCGACAGTAAGTGACTGGGGAGCAGTAAAACAGAAGGGGATCGCCGGGGACCAGGAGTGCTGAAGGCCCAGAGAAGGCCAGTTACAAGGGGTGGAGAAGCTGCAGCTTAACCCCTGAGACGGTGTGACCAGCGAGGAGGACTGTTGCAGAATCAGGGTCCCCCTGAGAACTGCGGGGTGCAGTCTCAGGGGCAGAGAAGTTTGTGACTTGGCCCTAGGAGGGAGAAGGACTTTTGCAGTAGCAGGGTTCCCCCGGGATTTGCAGCGAGCGGTTCCAGGGGTGCAGGAGCTGCAGCTCAACCATAGCAAACAGGCGGTGACCTCGAGAAGGGCTGGCACACAAAAGGGGTTCCTCTTGGAAACCGGGGGGTGCTGAGAGCACACAGGCCTGCAAGTCCACAACAAGTTGGGAACAGCGGAGTGATGGCTTATCACCATCTCCTTGAGAAGGATACTGTAACCCTGTGCACACAGAGAGGGTTGTGCATTGGAAAGATCACCAAAGCACAGTTAATTGTGCAGCTGACGCTTAATGTGAAGCTGGCGGATTCTGGCCGCTTGAAGACGCAGATTCCTGACCCAGGTGGGGTTGCAGGAGAATCTGGGAGCATCTGGAGTGGTCGCTGGGCGTCCCAAAGACTCCTGTCCCCAACAGACTGGGGTCTTCACGATTGGGTTCCCCATCTGGGGACCGGAGAGAGAGGGAAGTGGAGCTGAGTCCAAGAGAGGAATTGGACTGTGAGAGGCAGCAAAAACCTGGAAAAGCACTGCAGGAGGAGCAGCAGTGTGGACTGGGGATGGTGAAGCCAAGGGGCCCAAGGGACTTGCGAGGGGTGAGTGGGGATAGACCCCTGGATGCCAGTTCCGCAGGGAGTCTCAATACTAAATTGGGGTCCCTGATTAAGGGATGGGGGGATGGGAATGTCCACTTCACTGCTGTGGAGCAGGCTGGCAATTCGAACCAGGGGGATCCTGCGGAAAAGCCCCGGTTTCTAGCTCCCTTGCTGGGTCCCAAGGCTATCGACGCGATCAGCCAGATAGGTGGGTTGGTGGACAGACTCCCACCCCTGACCCCGACCGGTATGTCTGTGTGGAGTCCCCTGGGTTCAAGTCGGGTGGACACCCAGAGGGAGCAGAAGGTGGGGGTGAATGGGGAGACAGTCCTGGGGTGGCGAGACCCTGGGATAGAGAGAAGTGTTGTTGGGCCCCAGGTGGTTCAGTGGCACCAGATGCTGGGGGGCTGTGTGACCTGGGTGAAAGTCACAGGGATGGAAACATTTGTCCTGCCTAGAGCCCAGACCCCTGTGCAGACCCAGGAGGGGTCAGGCTGGCAGGTTGTTGGGGGTCTCCAGGATATCGGCTGTGAGATCCTGTTGGGGGGTGACTGTGACTCTTTGGGGCAGGATGCAGACCCTGCTCCTGTAACGGCCGAGGGTTTGAATTTGAATCCAGGGAACCAATCGGCTGAGAGGAAAATGCTCCGTGAAGATGCAACTGACCTGGCTGGCAGGGGGGAGGAGCGGTTGGGCTCAGGATACCTGCCTGCCTGTAGTCCGAGCTCTGGGGCGGGGTGGGACAGAGAGATGTTTCCCTCCCACCGGCACACCGGAGAGGGGGCTCACGCTGGCTCTGATGCTGTGACCAGAGCAGTGAGCTCGCTGCCTGCCCCCACTGGGACAGCCAGGGCAGCGCTGAGCATGAGGAGAGCTGAGACCCCAGCTGAGTGGGGGGGGGGGGGGGCCCACAGGCCGGGCGGGAAGACGGGCTACTGGGAAGTGATTGCTTGGCAAGGGGTGGGGGACCTGTCCTCCACGAGGCAGACACCTGGGTAGATACGCTGCTGACCAGCCTCAGCAGAGAAGGGGTCCCTCCTTAAAGAAGCGGAGGGAACGTCCTGGCCACAGCACTGCAGACCCCCCCGGGGATGGCTGCAGGGACAGATTCCTGGGGGAGAAGGGAGTCCGGTACTGGGAATGGGCTCCCCAAGGGGAAGTGGAACTGTAGGGGATCAAGAGGCAGCAGGTGGTGCCCCAAAAGTATCGGCACAGGCTATTGTACCCAGAGCCGGCCAAGGTGGAGAGGATCAGAGGTTGGCCCAGTCTCCAGGCCTCTATCGAGATAGCGGGTACCATCGGGGGGTTGTACCCCATGTTAGCTCCCTAGCTGCCCAGCACTGAGCTAGGGAAGAAGAGGGAGCCAGACAAGGTGGTCTGGGAACGTGCAGTGCCAGAGGCTCTCTGTGCACTGAAGGAGGCTCTAATCCAGGGCCTGGTGTAACTCCAACCAAGGAGTGGGAGAAATAATGAGACACCCAGGAAAACATTGGGGAGGTCGAACTTCCCCAGGTCACTGGCTAACGTGACCTTGCTCAGTTTGTTCTCGAAGGGGGGAGAACTGTGAGGGAATAGAAATGCTCTCAATGGCTCCTCTGTCTATTGTGTGAAGGTGTCCATACCTGGAATTGTAACTTGACTCCAGGTGGGGGGAAGAGGTCACCTGACCTCCTGCCCGGGAAGGAGACAAAGGAAGCAGGGGAGGAGCTGGGGAGTGAGAGACAGTCTGCAGCTGGCTAAGGAAGAGCACGGAGGCTCAGATAGGGTCCGGCCTCCCTGGACCCCCGAAATGGATGTCCGGTTCGCTTTATCTACAAGCTCTGTGTTAGATCACATTCCTGTCGACTAATAAACCTCTGTTTCACTGGCGGGCTGAGAGTCACGTCTGACTGTGGAGTTGGGGGGCAGGATCCACGGGCTTCCCCAGGACGCTGCCTGACTGGGCTCGCTGGGCAAAGCGCACGGAGGGGCAGAAGGTGCTGAATGCTCCGAGGTCAGACCCAGGAAGGTGGAAGCTGTGAAGCTCCTAGCCCTGGAGACAGGCTGTTTATGGAGAGGAAACTTCCCCCCGAAGTCCTGACTGGCTTCTTAGGAGACCAGACCATCGGCCCGGGGACTCCGTGACAGAGGGAAATCTCAAGTAGGAGTGAGGGGTTATTTTACCTCTGGCTTTGGAGCTATGCGATCACTGCTGGAATCCCACGTCCAGCTCTGGTGCCCACAATTCAAGGATGATGTTCAATTGGCGAGGGGTCAGAGAAGAGCCATGAGAATGATTAAAGGGTTCGAAAAAAGCTTTATAGTCATGGGCTCAAGCAGCTCAGTCTATTTAGCCTAACAAAGAGAAGGTTAAGGGATGTCTTTGTCCCAGTCTATAAGCACCTATACGGGGAACAAATATTTGATAACAGGCTCTTCAGTCTAGCAGGGAAATATCTATCAGGACCCAAGGGGTGGGAGCTGAAGCTAGACAAATTCAGACTGGGAAGAAGGAGTACATTTTTGATGGTGAGAGTAATTACTCACTGGAACAATTTACCACAGGCCATGGCAGATCCTCCATCACTGACTGTGTTTCAACGAAGACTGGATGTTTTTCTGAACGATCTGCTCTGGGAATGGTTCTGGGGCTGGTCTCTGGCCTGTTACATAGATGATCACCACGGTCCCTCCTGGTCTTGGGATCCAGGTCTCACCCCAGCTGACGTTGGTCACATGGGGATGCAGGCCAGAGGCTTCTAGTGACCCGCAGAGGGGGGCCCTGGTGAAGGGATCAGGCAGAGCAGGGATTCGTGCCCTCTGCCCCATTCTGAAGCATCTGGATGCTGGGACCACCCAAGCTGCAGACCCTGTTCCCCTCCCCACGTCCACTCCACCTTGTGCAGGAAAAGGTCAGGCTTGGGGAGACCAGGCTCATATATACTGTGTAGCCTGGTCCAGCCCAGGCCTGGCAATTATTCCCGTGCTGGGCCGCAGGCGAAAGGGCAGGTGCAGACTGCCAGGGCTGTAAAAACACCCGCACCCTCCACACTGCAACGGCTGTGTGACACCCCAGCAGGGGCGGGAGGGCGCGCTCACACACCCGGAGCTTCTGATAGCGCGCCCCAGCCTGCACCCTTCCTGCCCTGCCGGTCCTTACAAATCAGGGCCACGCAGGACACCTGGCCCCAGTCCCGTCTGGAAGGAGAGCTGCTCAGATGGCTAATGGGACCAGAGAAACCAGAGCCGGGAAAGCCCCTCAGGCCTCACGTGACTGGGCCAGGATGTCACGGAGTGTGGGAGAGTCAGGGCCCTGCACCCCGCCTTCCTGGGATTCCCAGTGACTCTCAGCCAGCCGGTAGATTAGAAGGTTTATTAGGGATGACAGGAACCCAGTCCAAACCAGAGCTCGTAAGTACAAACAGGACCCCTTAGTCAGGCCCTGTTGGGGGGCAGGGAGGTTAAACCCCAAGCTTAGGGCTCCCTCCTTTTCCCCAGCCAACTCTCCACTCCAAACCCCTGTAGCCATCTCTCCCTTCCTTTGTCCAGCTTCCCAGGCTCAAGGTGTCAGCTCCTCCTCCCCCCTCTCATCTCAGGTTACAGTCTCAGGTGTTTTCCCTTCAGAGAAACCTCCCATCCCCCATGAAACTCATGATCAGAGCCACCCTGCTCCCTGCTGCATCACACAGGATCACCCAGTCTGCTCTCTAGGGCTCCAGCCAGCCACCAGGGCTCCCAGCCCTTCCCCCTGAGGCAGCCCTGAGCCGGTCCCATTTCCCTAACCAGCATCTCTCCTTAGCCCAGAACAAATCCCCACCCCCACCCCAGCTATGCCCCCAGCACCCCTCTTGAAAAGCCCCACGTTCCTGGCAACTGATCTCGCTTGGAAAGTGAGACTGTCGGATCCAGCATCCAGGGCTGCCTGAAATCCACAGCCAGCCAATCCCCGCTGTCTGGAGACACCTCACCCCCGCTGCCTCGTGCACGCGACTCCATCTCCCCGGACTCTGCACCGCTCCCTTCACAAAAGGCCCGTGACTTGTTTTCTCGCATCCTTGGCCCAGCCCCTCACTGCCAGGCTCATTGAGCGTGAGACAGCTACAGCTGCTGGCTGCAAGTCCTCTGCTCAGACTCCATCACAGACTCCAGTGTGGCTTCTGCCCCTCCACCCTCCCAGATCTCTAAGCTCCAGCCCTGCTAGCCCCCACCTGACCCAGGCTGACGAGCTCACTTCCGTGGGCTGCGCAGACAGACCCTGGTGATCTCAGCCACAAACATGGCTTTGGCTTTAACACCTATCTGTAAGCTGATGACTCACAAATTCACAGCCGCTCGGCCCTGTCTCCCTCCCTCTGTCCTAAGAGCTCAGCCTGCCTTTTGAACATCCTCCCGCGGGTGTCCAGCTGTCACTGACACTTAACACAGCCACAGCAAAGCTGCTGATCTCTCCCGACACCCTCCCCTGCCTTCTCTAGCATGGGAATGGCCCAGCCAGCCTGAATCTTGGCTTCCTCTCTGAGGCTGTGTCTGCATCTCCCTCCCTCCCTCAGAACCAGCCTCATGACAAGGGCAGCTGGTCTGTCAGGCTCTCCACGATCTCAGCTTGGCCCTGAACCATGGGGCTCCAGAGCCAGGGATGCGCCTACATCATGGGACAGGTAGGCCAATGCCCTGAGCCCCTAGACTCGGACGCCCAGCTGGGCTGATGAAAGGCTCCCTCCAGCAGCGCAGGCCAGAGGGGATCTTCGCGCAGCCTGGCGGCCCTGGCAACTCTGCCACTCTGCTCCCACAGTGGGCTGCCTTGCCTGCCCCGTCAGAGCAGGGATGGCCACGGGCGTGAGCCATGCAAACAGCCCCCCGCACGGGTGCCCCAGGCCCACAGGAATGAGCTGCACCCATCTCCCCGCCAGCAGCAGGGAAACCAAAACTACTCCCGATTCCCCCGCTCACGCCGGGAGCCTGCTGCTCTGGCCTGCACCTCTGTGGGGTAGAGGGGAGGACTGGACACTGCTCTCCCAACACGCACCAATAGTTACACCCTGCCGCAGCCCCAGGAAACTCAGCACCACCCAGTCACAGCTTTGCACTGAGCCCAGCCACCTCAGCTCCCCACAAAGCGCCCCCTGCTCCTGGCCCGGCCTGACAACGGCCCTGTGTCAATGGCACTGGGCCCCAGGGCTACACCCAGCCCGGTTTCTCACATCCCCCGACCCAGCAGCCTCCCGCAGCGGGGGACACCAAGGGAGGCCTCCTTCTTGTCCTGAGAGTGCCAGGCCAGGCCATGCAATGGGATCCCAGAGCTGTTCCTTCTGGATGCTGGTGCCCTCCCTGAGAGACCTGGCACCCGCCGGGTGTCTCTACTGCATGACTCACCATGGTGCCCATGGGGCGAGCGCAGCCAAAGCCCCCAAGGTGGGGCGAGGTTGGCTGAGGCCTGATACCAGAACTGTCTAGCTGCACCTAGTGCACCCCCACCCCCACCCAGGGCCAGGCTGGCCCATTTTGCACCCAGAGCTCTTGGCCTGCGGCACAGAGCCACGGGGAGGGCAGGGGTAAACCCCTAGGTGCTGAGTGTGGGGCAGAGATGCCCCCCGGTGACCCCACAGCCACCTCCCAGGGCCCCAGGAGAGCTCTGTAGCAGCAGGACAGACCCTCCTGCCAAAGTCAGCCAGTGAGTAGCCAGAACATAGCAAGCCCTGGAGCATTAGGCTTCCCGCACGGTGCCGCATGGCTGGGGTGGGTCTCTGCTGAAGGGCGGGGGGTGGGGGGCTGTGGCTTCTTGTAGCACTTTTCAGGAGTCATGTAAACCCAGGGACACGGATTCCTCTCCGCAGCTGGGCACCTGCAGTTGTCCCAGCCATGAATACTGGAGTGGAGCCGGCCTGCACTGGGAAAGTGAACCAGGTGTGTGTGTGAGCAAGGCAGTGCCAGCCGGCCCCGGGCACATGGGTGTCACGAACAGAGGGGTGAGAGACAGAGCCTGTCTACACTAGGAAAGCCAGCTGCTCGGCTGCCCTCCCCAGCCCCCGCCAGTTGTCTGCCTTCTGGAGCATGCTCACTGCTGGCTACCCAGCTGCGGCTCTGCACGCGCTAGCAGCCAGCCCATTTCCTCTCGGGGGGCCTAGGACTGAGCAGGCCTGGCCTGCCCTGGTGGCATAGTCAGGTGGCTCTCAGTGGTGCTGTGCCATCCAGGGAACCAGCTGACAACAGCTGGCAACGATTATTTAAACCCCTCTGCACTGGGGAACCCGGGTGGAGGAGCACTGCGAGGGAGAGCGCCAGGCCCAGGCCCAGGCCCAGGCCCAGGGGAGTCGGGTACACAATCAAGGCCACCCCTCCCCATAGCCACGCAGTCCAGGACAGAGAGGACAGGGGCTCCCAGCTGGGGGGAGAAGGGCAGGGCTGGCAGCCTGGGAGCCCAGCTGATGGTGTGAGAGCCAACCAGGTGAGCTCCCACCCCAGCCTTGATCCCCTGCCGTCCCCCTTCTCTCGGGGCGAGCAGCCCTGCCCAGGCAGCGAGGGGCAGTGCAGCAGGCTCATATCCCATCCTTCCAGGACTCCCACCCTGCTCCAGCACAGCGCTCGTGTCCCATCCTGCCAAGGGATCCAGGAAGACCCCGCCCAGCAGAGAGGCTGCGAGGGGACGGTGGAGGGCTGGGGAAGGGCGAGGAGTAAGAGTGAAAGGGCCCAGCCTGGCTCCGTGGTTTCCGTGGCAAGGGAGAGTGAAAGTGTAAGCGTGCTCTGCAAACCCCAGCGGGACGCAGGCTGAGGCAGCGTCAGCTGCTGGGGGCTGTGCTGGGGGGCGCTTCGGTTCTTTCCATAACAGCAGAGTTTCACCCAGCTGCAGGATCGGGGCCAGGGCCAGCCTCCTCCTCTCCCTCCCCCCGGCCGGGGTATCAGGGCACTGGGCACACACACAAACCAGCAACAAACCCAATGAGGCAGAACTGGGGGCCCTTCTTTCCAGGCTGCCTTGGGCCCCCATTCCCCACCACTGGGGCTGCCTTGGGCCCCCATTCTCTTCCCCAGGGCCACCCTGGGGCCCTTTGACAGCCCAGGCCATGGAGATCCACCTCCAGGACTGATTACTGCAATTCACTCCATCTGGGAACAAAGTCAGATCCTCAGAGACCGCCGGACGGGACAAAACACAGAGCCACTCTGCTTCGTACCACACAGACACATCACCCCATGCCCCGCTCTCTCCTTCAGCTCCCCCACGAGCCAGGTCAAGGTCTCTGTCCTGATACTCAACGCCCCAGGGAACGGTCCTGGCTCCTGCATCCAGAGCAAAGAAACAAGCCACCACACGGGAGACGGCCCTTTCCCAGGCGCTGGGTCTGGCCTATGGAACTCACCCAGCCCCAGGCTGAATCTGAACTCAGAGCTTCCGACTGGTGCTACTTTCCATCCTGCAACTGCAGGTGGGGAGGGCAGAGTCTGGGTTATTACCAGATGAGAAAGTGCTCGGCTATTCCCCAGCCAGTCGACGAGCCAGAACACCCTTGCTCAGTCACCCCCGCTTCTCCCACAAGCACAGCCCCCTAGCACTGAGATCTGCACTCCAGGGGCAGAGTGCTCCCTGCTGCACCTGGGCCCCTGGAGGTCCCCCAGCTGCCCCTACGCCACAGTCCCTGTCTCACCCGGCCAGGCAAACAGGGCACTAGCTCTGAAGCAGCCATTTGCTCAGCTGCTGCAGTGGCTCAGGCTCCCGCCCGGAGGCCCCATGCCGGCGGGATGCCAGGGCAGGGCCGTGAGCTCACCAGGCACACTGCATGCTCCGTTAGAAAGCAGGAGGCATTGCACACACAGCTCCATTTCCTGTGCTCCAAACCCAGCGTTCGGCTCCCTCTGCCTCCGCCCCCCACTCCCGCAAGCGAGGCAGCAGGAACAGGCCTGAGCCCTGGGGCCCAGCTCAGCCTGCGTCTCAGGAGGAACAAGAACCGCAGAAGCCGAGGGCCTGGGACCGAGGCAGGCCTGCTTGGAGCCCAGCCAAACCTGGAGGGAGCAGCAGAGAGGAGGTGGCTTGCGGAGAATTCACTCCGCAGCAGGAACCTTATGTGGTGCCAGCCTTCTCGGGCACCTGCACCACCCTGTCCTGGCGAGACCTCTGCCCTCCCACTCGGCGCCTGCTGCGCTAACCTGCTCTCGGCCCAGGCCCTGCAGGCAGGCCTGGGTTTGAAGCAAGAGGCTTGTCCCTATGGCAGGGAGACGAGCCTGGAGTACCAGTCCCCATGCCCCAAACGTGACTTGCTCTCAGTCCTGCCCCCTCTGCACTGCAGGGCACAGGTGGGCAGCAGGAACTTCTTCAGTCCAGCTGAAATGGACTCAAGGGAGCCTCCCCCTTGCCAAAGCTCTCTCCTACCAGGCAGCCTTGTCCTGGTGCCAGGCCAGTGCCACACAGACACCGCCCCGAACCTCCGCCACCACCTCTCCTGGCACTGGCTGGCCACTCGCTGCTCACTCGGTCTTCACAGATAAGTGAGAAGGGAAGTAGGGCCGGGGCTCTGGCAGTGATCAGTGGGGCCAGGCACTGTGCCTGGCTAATGCAGAACGGTGCCCAAGCCAGCATCGTGCTTTATGGAAACTACAGGTCCCAGGATGCAACACGCACTGGCAGGGGGCCACAAGGCACAATGGCACAGAGAGCCTGGGATAGCTGAGAGGGACCAGGAGCTGCCATGAGGATCGAGGGTCTTGGTCTTAGGGGGGCTGAACCCAGGATTAAAGGGGGGGGGGCACTGCAGGTGAGGCTCGAGGGTCATTCTCAAGAGTTCTCCGAATCCTTCCTTTGCACAGCCACTGCAATTCCCCCACAACTTACTCACGCATCCCCCAGCCCTGCCGCTGTCCGCCAGGGACGGACCCCACTGCTCTGGGTCCCCAGGAAAGGGCAGGAACGTGTCTCTGTGGAACCCTCCACCCACTCAGCCATGTGCTGACCGACACCCCACACGCCAACAGCACATCCAAGGCCACAAGGGGCGGCTGCCTCTTACCATGGTGCGGGCCCCACCGCATCCCCTCTGGAGCCCCCCGAAGGACAGCTGCCGCCTGCCTGCGTCCCAGGAGCCTCCTCCCCACACTTGTTTCTCTTTCTCAGCGCCTGCAGCAGAGCTTCCTGCTGAGCGCTGGCCCTGACGCTGCCTCCCTCAGAGTCACTTCCTCCAGTCACAGGCCAGCCCCCCTCGCCCCCAGCTACTCGCCTGCTCCCAGCACCCGGGGACCTAAGGCCTGAAGCTGCAAGGAGTGGGGCGGGGTGTGCCAGGGTGCTGAAGAGCCGGTGGGGAGGAGGCCCAAGCAGCTGGCTGTGCGCTGGGGGAGAGGAGGTGCAGGGAAGGGCAGAGCAGGGCACAGCCAAGAGACACACACACCAGCAGGCGGGTTAAGGAGCGGAGGGGAGAAACAGGGATGGCAAAGAGACAGTGACAGCTGGAGCTAGGGAGGGGAAAGCGAAGGAGCCCAGGCTCAGTGTGTGCGGCTGCAGCTGGTGGCACACACGCATTTGGGGCTTCCTGGTGTCGGGAGGGCAAGCGAAGCCATGATGAGAGTGGGAGGGGTCGCCGGGCACTGAGCCCAGGATGCCCATGGAGAGAGGGAAGGGAAGCGGCAAGCGATCTTGGGAACTGGAGGATGATGGCTGGCAGTCTAGCCCAGAGCTCTGACTGCCTGAGGAGACAGGGGGGTCTGTCAGAAAGAGCACAAAGCAGACTGGGCCGAACAATTCCCATCCTCTGCCACTGACAGGGTGCCCATCCCCCCATCCCAGGGAACCTAACACCCCACAGCCCAGCAAGCCTGCCTTAGGAACTGCAGGACACTGGTGATCCTGCCTGGCCCCGGTCTGTCTCTCTCTCTCCGCCTTGCCGCTCTGGGACGCCTGCACACACACAGACCCCAGAGCAATCCCTGGCTGCCCTGAAATCCCCTGGGGAGAGCATCCGCCTGCAGCAATGCGTCCCAATACTGTCCCAGCCACAGCACTGCTGAACCGGCCATGGCTGTGTTTGCTTTAGTGCCTGACCTGACCCGACCCTTGGCTCCAGGGCTTTCTTTTACTGAACAGATATGAACTGTAGGGAATGGAGTAACTTCAGCCACATTCCAGGGTTGTCATTGGCACGTAGACCCGTGAATTAATACACACACACACACACACACACACACACACACACAGACACACACA
>ML677411.1:399556-454597 GCA_007922305.1 Dermatemys mawii
GACCAGAGATCAGGGGCAGTACCGGGTTAGAACCAAGAGGCAGGAATCGGGGTCAGCGTCAGGCAGGGTCAGAGACTAGAGATAAGAGGAAACCTTGTGGCAAGGGGTGACCCTATCAGATCCCAGTGCCGGAGGGCAAGGGGCTTCCCCGGATCAGGTGAGGAGACCCGCTCAGTGTACCCCAGCTCACTGTGGCTCTAACCTGTACCTACCAGGTGTCAGGTCGTATGTCACTGGGAATTAATGCCTCGCTGGTCATTCATGTGCTTGCATGGTATACGTGGAGTGTGTTGTAAGAGTTATGGATACACGCTGGAAATACACTGATGGGGGTTTAAATCAGGCATGTCAGGGGAATTGGCAAACAGGTCTGCCCTAGACAAAGGAAGGGGTCTTTTCTTCTCCCCACAGCCCAAGGATAAGCATAGACAATACAGGTCCATTTACATGTCAGGCAAACAAAGCCCCACGCTGCCAGGTGGGGCAGGAGAAAGCATCCAGCAGGGAAGAGAAACTTTATCTGGGCTATAAAGTTAAGGGGTCTGAACCTCAAGTACTAAGTAACTGGATCTCTTGACTGCGTCCAACATTTCTGGGTTATAACCGTGTATGGAGTGAGGTGTTTAGTGAAGGCCTGGCACACGCTGGTGATTTACAGCATCATGAAATGTCTGCACGGCCATGATACTCCATCAGGAACTACAGACACTCACAAACATTGGGCTTCCCAGTGTCTTAGCAAAGAAGAAACAGGTCTTTCCCCGCCAGCAGGGAATGTAACCGCTGTCCATCTGTCCCCTAGGTCCATTATGCATGGTGGAGTCACGACCTGGAAGCCCCATTTCCAGGCAGGGGATGGGAAGCCCATAGGAAGGGAAAAACTTCCAGACAACCAA
Source organism: Dermatemys mawii (assembly GCA_007922305.1). Lineage (NCBI taxonomy): Eukaryota > Metazoa > Chordata > Testudines > Dermatemydidae > Dermatemys > Dermatemys mawii. The sequence continues at coordinate 400,453 of ML677411.1, forward strand.
CCTCTGGAAACAAGGTCATTGGCCTTTGGGAGACGTTGGCAAAGCCAACTGCCATCTGTGACACCCGGCACTAGGCACGCACAAGGGAACAGGGCTCTGGCAAGCTGAGAAAGGTCGGGGTTTCAAGCCGGGGTGGGGGGATGAAGTAGGGCCCATCTTTAAAAGAGGGAAGGAGGAGGATCTGGGGAACTACAGGCCAGTCAGCCTCACTCCAGTCCCTGGAAAAATCATAGAACAGGTCCTCAAGGAATCAATTCTGAAGCACTTAGAGGTGAGGAAAGTGATCAGGAACAGTCAGCATGGATTCACCAAGAGCAAATCATCCCTGACTAACCTACTTGCCTTCTATGATGAGATAACTGGCTCTGAGGATGAGGGGAAAGCAGTGGACGTGTTATTCCTTGACTTTAGCAAAGCTTTTGATACGGTCTCCCACAGCATTTTGCCAGCAAGTTAAAGAAGTATAGGCAGGATCAATGGACTATAAGGAGGGTAGAAGGCTGGCTAGATCATCAGGCTCCATTGGTAATGATCAATGGCTCCATGTCTAGTTGGCAGCTGGTATCAAGTGGAGTGCCCCAAGGGTCGGTCCTGAGGCCAGTTTTGTTCAGTATCTTCATTAATGATCTGGAGGATGGCATGGACTGCACTCTCAGTAAGTTTGTTGCTAAACTGGGAGGAGTGGTAGATACACTGGAGGGTAGGGACAGGATACAGAGGGACCTAGACAAATTAGAGGATTGGACCAAAAGAAATCCGATGAGGTTCAACAAGGACAAGTGCAGAGTCCTGCACTTAGGATGGAAGAATCCCATGAATTGCTACAGACTAGGGACCGAATGGCCAGGCAGCAGTTCCGCAGAAAAGGATCTAGGGGTTACAGTGGATGAGAAGCTGGACAGCCAGTCCAGCTTCTCATCCACTGTAACCCCTAGATCCTTTTCTGCAGAGTCAACAGTGTGCTCTTATTGCCCAGAAGGCTAATGGCATTTTGGGCTGTATAAGTAGGGGCATTGCCAGCAGATCGAGGGACATGATCGTTCCTCTCTATTTGACATTGGTGAGGCCTCATCTGGAGTACTGTGTCCAGTTTTGGGACGCACACTACAAGGATGTGGAAAAATTGAAAAGAGTCCAGTGGAGGGCAACAAAAATGATTAGGGGGCTGGAGCACATGACTTACGAGGAGAGGCTGAGAGAACTGGGATTGTTTGGTCTGCAGAAGAGAAGACTGAGGCGGGATTTGATAGCTGCTTTCAACTACCTGAAAGGGGATTCCAAAGAGGATGGATCTAGACTGTTCTCAATGGTAGCAGATGACAGAACAAGGAGTAATGGTCTTAAGTTGCAGTGGGGGAGGTCTAGGTTGGATATTAGGAAAAACTTTTTCACTAGGAGGGTGGTGAAGCACTGGAATGGGTTCCCCAGGAAGGTGGTGGGATCTCCTTCCTTAGAGGTTTTTACGGTCAGGCTTGACAAAGCCCTGGCTGGGATGATTTAGTTGGGGTTGGTCCTCCTTTGAGCCGGGGGTTGGACTAGAACCTCCTGACGTCCCTTCCAACCCTGATATTCTAGGATTCTATGAAGTCTCTGCAAACTGGATGTGGATGAGACACCTCTAGAGGCAAAGTGCTTTCACCAAAAGAAACCAGCCCCTTGCACATCTGTGGAGAGCCAGCCAACCATGGCCGGGAGGGAGAAAGGTTGATAAGAAATCCACCCTGAACAAAGCCTAGGTCACTGGAAAGTGTATTTGGTTGTGTTTTACTGGTCGCTGACTATATCCATTCCTTACACCCAAACTCCCTTACCCTGATGGCTACTTTGTGAATCATTTGTGTATCTGTACGATAAACCAGCTCGCAGCATGTGAAGGGAAGGGTGGATTCGCCTCAAGCAGGGTAACAAATGTTTTCTGCTTTGTCTCTTAAACAGTAAGGAGCCTGTCATTGCTCTGAGTGTGCAGGGGAGGGCTGGGCGCTGCAGGGCACAGGGTTTTAGGGACATTCAGGACTGGAAGCGTGTAGGGGCCAGCTGGCTGGTGGTACCCAAGGCTGGTGGAAGTCAGAGTGGGGTGACAGCCAGGCTCCGAGTGGTTTGCTCAGGGTTCTGGAGCTCGCACACACTCATTGCGTGACCTGCAGGCACCCAGGCTGGCCAGTGCAACCCTGTAGCCATGCTGGAAGGCCTGAACCAAAGCCACCTTCTGCAGCCAGACTGAAGAAGCAGCAGCCATTAGCTGTCGGCCTGGAGTCACATCCTCACATTCCGTCTAAAATGTATTTAAAAGATTCACACCAGGCGGGGAGGAGGGGACTCGCCCTAATAGTTTCCACTGTCACTAGATAAAGCATTGTCATTACACTTTCATATTGTTTGACACTGTGATCTCTGTCTGGTTTGTAATTGTTTCTGTCTGCTGTATAATTAATTGTACTAGGTGTAAATCAGTTAAGGTGGTGGGGTATGATTGGTTAGGTAATTTTGTTAGGATTGGTTAGTAAAACTATACTAAGATAATTGGTTAAGGTAAGCAAGACTCAAATTTCATTATAAGAACTGGGGTCCAAGAAGGAGCTGAGGAGAGAAAGAAGATCAGAAGCAGGAGGAAGGAGGAGAAGAGCTGGAAGAAGACCAAAGGAGACAAGGAACCCCTGAGGAAAAAAACTCACCTCCAAGACCCAGCCTAAGATAAGAGCTGCCAGGACTTTTCTGCACAACCGTGAGGTGCAGCAGCTAAGATCCAGAGACTGACCTTGCCTGTCATATACAGGGGAAGCCGGCCTGCCTGTCCCAGGACTGGTGAGAATGACACTGTGTGCTTAGCTTGTGTAGTCTGCTTGTTTGGGAATTGTCAATCAATAGAGGATAAGGATATTACTGGGTGAGGCTCTTTCAGTGGCTAAAGATCCTGCCAACCCGCAGGAAGATGTGCCCTGAGCCCTAGGAATTGGGTAAGGGTGGCTGTATAAATTAACAGGGTTGCACCTTGAGCCCTAGGAACTGAGTAAAGGTGTGCGTCCCTATAGTGTGGAAGGGATAGAGAAATTTGTGTGGGTAACAACCCCACCCAGGGAACTAGAGCAGCAAAGAGTTGTGAGGTGCCCAGGGAGAGCATGGTCTGAACTGCACCCCCAGACCGTGACAGAAGGGACCAAGCCTGGAACCCCTCAGTCCTGTACTGCCCAGTTTGCTGACACTCTGCAGGCCAAGGGATTCGTCTTTGCTCTGGGAATCCCAAGGCCCTGAAGTCATCGGCTGCCGAGTCGTGATCACTCTTGAACATGGCACAGTTACCCAGCACGCACCTGGGGCACAGGGCGTCTGGCATCCCTTAGCACCAGGCGCAGGCAGCCACTGACTTCAGGTCAGCTCTGCAGTTTCCCTGGACAAGCGGATGATACAGGGCTCAACAGACACACTCAGGGCTGCGATGCCCAATTACCAGGGCTTAAGCAGCTGCTGCACAACCTGCTGGGGATCCTGCAGCTGATCCACCATGGAGCTTAGCCCACTGCTATGGTGCCTGTGCTGGGCATGTGGAGCCTGGGAGAGATCCCTGAAGGAGATAAGAGCGACTCCTTCCTCACTCCAGTGAGGGGGTGTGATGGAACGGGAACATTCTTAATGTTTCCTCTGGATAGTGTGTGGATGCCTCAGTTTCCCCTATGCATTTCTTAAATCTCTAGGTGGTGGGATAAGGGATGATAGTGTTGTAGAGCAAAGGGTCAGTGTAAGTAAGTAGCCGACGCTTTGTCTCGGGCCTGGGCCCTTCCCCCCTCTCAAGGTGTTAGTTAGCTGGAAGGTGAAAACAAAGCAATCACCTGACCTCCTGGCCCTGGAAAGAGACAAAGGAAAAGAAAGAGGAGGGGCTGGAGAGTGAGTTTCAGTCTAGAGCTGGCGAAGGAAGGGAAGGGAGGCCCAGACATGGTCTGGCCTCCCTGGGCCCCCAAAATGGATCCAGCTGAGGGATCTGGATCTTTATACCTACAAGCTCTGTTTTAGATCATGTACCTGTAATCTAATAAACCTCTATTTTTCTGGCTGGCTGAGAGTCACATCTGACTGTGGAGCTGGGGTGCAGAATCCACGGGCTCCCCCAGGACTCCGCCTGGGCGGGCTCGCTGAGGGAAGCACACGGAGGGGCAGAAGGTGCTGAATGCTCCGAGGTCAGCCCCAGGAAGGTGGAAGGTGTGAAGCTCCTAGCCCTGGAGACAGGCTGTTTATGGAGAAGAAGCTTCCCCCCAAAGTCCTGACTGACTTCTTAGGGAGCAGTTCCAGACCATCGCCCCGGGGACTCTGTGACAGGGGGCCAGGAAGGACAAGCGTGTGCCCTGTCCATGGCTGCGTCTGCTCTGCAGAGGTACAGGCTGCGTCACTTTACGGTTGTAGGGAGACTCTGATGGAAGGGGTCTGTCCATCACCATCGCTAAGCCAGCTTCTGGAGAGGGGGCAGCTCCTCTGTCAAGCCAGCTGCATCTCTCCCGGGGGCTACGTCGACCTAATCATAGCCTTCAGGGCGCAGGGTGACCTCGTCTGTAAGGCCCCATATTTAATCTGCCATAGCTGTTGGGCTTGGGGGGAGGAAAGGGGAGGCCGGAGGCAGGTGAGCAGTCCTGAGGAACGTGTGTGGTGATCAGCCCAGCCTGGGGAGCAGGGTTATGCTGGGCCCTGTGTGCTTTTACTGCGGATTTGGTAGTTAAAAAAACCACCTCCAGAGACAGGGAAACTCTGGGCTCCACCCATGATAAGGCCACTGAGGACGGTGCCTGCTCACAAGAATGGTGCCGTCGGTCCCAGGAGAGAGCCCCCTCAAGGGGATAAATTAGACGGTACGTTGCCAAAACTCAGGAAACAGGTGTGATGGGGCGCGGCCACTGTCCCACCCATGGGCAGGTCGCAGAGGCTGGGTTGCATGGAACTAGGGGAATGCCTCAGTTATCTGTGTGAAGAGGTGAGCAGATCTTCCCTGGGAGGAGCCCAGGAAGGGTGATGGGGCAGCCACCTTCAGCTCCCCTGTGGGTCATGCTTAACCTTCCTGGCCTCCCTGCAAGATGCTCCACAGACACTGGCCCCCACCCAGCCTGGTCTCTCACAGCATGGCCCTGGGGGCCCTCTTCCAGTGACACCAGCCTTGATACCCTGTTCATCAGCTTCTCCTTCCCACAGTTATCTTCTGACTGTCAGCCCATCAAACCACCATCCTCCGCACAGCCAAACCCCTCTCCTACAACAAGGAGAGTCATTCATTATTAGCCTTCTCCCCACCAGGCCGAAACCAAGACACTGCTGCAACCCTTCCCTGCCTGTACACCCACAATGTTCACTACTCTTGCCCCTAGGACTGTGGGGCAGGGACCATGCTTCCTACTGGTCCCGAAGCACCCAGCACTCTGGAGAGCTGTGACATAAATAGCAATAACACTGTTTGAGATGGGAGGTGGCTGTTTGCGGATGTGCTCTGGGAATTGTTCTGAGGCTGGTCCCTGGCCTGTGCGACGGAGGAGATCAAACGAGGTGATCACAATGGTCCCTTCTGGCCTGGGGATCAAGGAAGCTCCGATATCAGGGCTATCTAGAGAATTCTCACAGTGAAGCACAGTCATTTTCAAGGATGTCCAACTATCACCGGGGGCCTGTGCCACCCACACCTCTGTAGGGAAACAGATCCAGGCCAGGCTGTGAAGAGGCACCGAAGTGAAGCCCATGATGGAGAATGAGACTACGAGGAAAAGCCTGGTACGTGCCAGGCAGAAGCAGGTTCCCAGAACTCAGCAGCAGGAGGGGATCTGAGTTCAGGACAGCAAAGCGAGAGGAATTAAGAAACGCATAGGGCAGAATAGAATGGGCAGCAGGAGGGCGGTAACTATCAACACTCCACATTAAGGGTCAACAGACTAGAGTTCCTCCAAACCAGAAGAATGCAAAGAACAAGATCTGAGGTTTCAAAAGTGAACCTGGACTGGAACTGGTGAGGAGCTGTCATACGCATACAGTAGCCTAGAATTCCTGCTTATCTCTAAGGGGTTAAGAAGCTAAAAGAAACCCGGTTGACACCTGACCAAAAGAACCAATGGGGACTAAAGATGCTTTCAAACCTGCGAGGGAAGGGAAAGTAATTTGTCTGTTGTCTCTCATTCGCTCTGGGCTTTCAGGGGAATCAGATAGTTTCCTTCTCTCCGTCTAATCTATATTCTTTTTCACCAGCAACAGTAAGTAATTTAGCCAGGCAAGGCTGTAGTTTATATTTATTTTTTCACTTGTGAATTTCTCAGGTTTTTGGGAGATATCCTGTATTTTCTCTGTATTTTGAACTCAGCAGAAGGGGGAGGAATTCCTCTGTGGTGTGGGTTTTCCTTTGATAATTTTTGTGATTGCAAAGTGTTTTCCACTGATTCCTATAGAAATTTTGTTTCTCTCCTTTTCCTTTAATTAAAATCTTTCTTTTAAGAATCTGACTGCTTTGTTTTCCTTTGTGTAAGATCCAGGCTTTTGGATCAGGCTCACCTAGCACAATTGGTGAGGGGTTTTCCTCAAGCCTTTCCCAGGAAGGGAAGTATAAGCTTGAGGGGGATTTGGGGAAAAAAGAGGGGGCTCCAAGTGGCCCTGCCCTAGTTCTTGGGGTAACACTTGGTGATGGCAGCATATTGTTCTAGACACAGGAGAAACTTGTGTCTTGGGGATGTTTTAACCTAAGCTGGTAAAATAAGCTTAGGGGGTCTTTTCATGCAGGTCCCCACATCTGTACCCTAGAGTTCAGAGCAGGGAGGGAATCCCTGACAGGAAGTTACCAGACAGGACACCACAGAGAGGGCTTCCGGGTCAAGGAAAGCGCAGCAAAAGAGCTAGCTCCTGCTAGCCCAAAGGGAGCCGTGGAATGAGGTCAGGCCTACACTTCAAAGGCAGCTCACCCTAGCTAGGCTGCTCAAGGCTGTGAACAATGTCATGCCTTGAGCGAGGCTGAGTTGGTGCAGATGCAGCCAAGTTGATGGAAGAATTGTTCCTTCGCCCTCGTGACTGCCTCTTGGGAAGGTGAGTTAACTGCCTCACCAGAATCACTCCTTCCATCAGAGCAGGAAGTGGCTGCACTACAGCTGCAGGGCTGTAGCTGGGCCCCACAGTGCAGACACTGCTAAGAGGGACTGTGAGGAATTCATCAAGGCATGAAGAACCGCTAGAGAAAGAGCAGGCCCCTTTGTAAGCCAGGCAGGGAGATACTGAAAGGCTTTTCCAAACCCATCTCCAACAAACCCAGGAAAACACTTGGCGAATCAGGAAATAATGAGAACTTAAGACAACTAGCTGTGGCGAACAGCTAAGGCAACACCTAGAAAATAGGAATACCTACAAATCAGTTAGGGAATAGCCAATGGCCCTACCAACCGCCACAAGCCCAGAGAATTGTTTCAGAAGAGCCACAGAGATCCGGACGGACTGAATAAAAGCAAATCTGGTACCGAGCCTCCCAAAGAGAAAGGAAGGATATGCGGGAAATGACCATCGCACGGCACTAACAGCCTCAGGTACACAAAGAACTCTGTATAAAGACACACAGCATCCCAGTGCTAGCAGAATTACGAGCAATAACTAGCTGAAGGATATTTTAAAGAACAAACCTGGACAAGACATTGTACCTTTATCTGACAGAATTCAGAAGCACAGGAGGAGAGGCAGAACATATTGGGGTGTTACGAAAAATCTTGCAACCTCCCTCTCCATACTAATTCGGACTGGCCTGGATAAGAACCTTGTCAAACAGACCAGGCGCTGGCCAAGGGACGACAGACGAAATGGAACAATAGGCTAATACTAAACTGAAATGAGGGGGCTTGGAAGCTAAGCCGGAAGGGGTGAGGTCTGCTCTTATTTAACAGGATCTGGAAGAGACACTAAAGAGCACACTCAGTCTGACTGTATCCATCTGCTGGCTTTTGGCTTAGATAGACTGTGAGCTCCAACCATCTTTTTGTTTGGTGTTTGGTCAGTGCCTTGCCCCACAGACATGGCTTATGATTAAGAACTTTGCGGCAGGGGAGATGGTCCAGCTGGGGGGACGCATGTCCCGGGCAGGCGTGAGACCCCATTGCTGGGAACACTGAACACCGTATAAAGCCAGAGGGAACAGACGGTACGGAACAATCCTACACCAGTCCAAGGGAAATGGATTCCATCACTACAATAGGCAACATACAGCACTGATGAGCTGAAGGAGACAGAGCAGTTCTGTTGCCCAGGAGTTGCAGCCCAGACCCTTGCCAGGACAGCTGCTGCGGGTGCAAGAGAGTAAGGCCAAGCTACCTTTGGGCTGGGCTGTTCTCCTCCGCTCAGTGCCCTGCGTGCTAACACACTGGCCTGTGTCTCTCCCCCGTGGCAGCTGGACTCCATCCCTGCCCCCTGACAAGATCCAGGTCCTGCTCTCCATTGGCTCATAGTCTGGGCAATTAGATCCCACCCAGTCACCTTTCCACTTGCCAGCTCCACCCCGCTGTCCCTTCAGCGTTACGCACAGGGGCAGCTAATCCTCTTGCAAACACTCTGCACAGGACACAGCTTCTCCACACAGCCCAAGCTCATGAACAGCCTTCTCGAGCCTAGAAATGGGATCCCAGCAACTGGGCCCAGTCTCCTCCCCCAGCTTCCTCGTGCCGCTCTGCTCACACCATGTTCCAAGCTGCATCCTGAAGGATCCATTATCAACAATAACAATGATTCCGTGCACTTCCCAGGGAGGAAACGGGAAACCAACCCATGTGGCTTGGATTAGCCTGCAGGCTGCTGCAAGGGCTCCTGGGAAATGCGGCTTTGCAGGGCTCAGCCCATTCTGGCTGAGGGACAGCACCGCTGGAGGAACAATGCTGCAGAGCCGAGCCGGGCTGGGCACCGTTCAGCCTTTGGGACTCGGGGGCTGCAGGAATGCGGCCGCTCTCTCAGGATCACGCAGGGAGCGACAAGCTCCCAAGAAACTTACTGCAGGGGATCCCACGGGGCCATTCATTTCCCCCTCTCCTTGGCTGCTCGATCCTAAGACCTGACATTTCCCACCCTCCACCCTTCACTGACCTCTCGGTTCCCCCTGCCCCAGCAGGCAGCCGCCCCCAGAGTGATCTACATGTGCCCCGGAAAGCCCAGGTACAGTACCCACTCTGCTGGCATGCCAATCCCACGCTCCCCCTCCTGTGTTCAGAATTCAACAGGCTGTGCCTTTAAGGGCCTCCCCTCCCCATGGGGATCCAGCCAAGCCAAGCAGATGTAGTTGTTCTGCTTTGTGCCTTTACGGTGCAGAGACAGAACCCGGGCCTCACTCCAGCTCTTCCCTTTGGCAGCCCCTTCCCAGCCGTGCTGCAGACCTTCTGATGGGCACAGCCAGCTCTTTCCAAGCCCGATCCAGTTTCAGGAAACAGCCGTCACTCCACGCAAGCAGTGCTGCTCCAGCCTGCAACACCCGCCTCCAGCATGCACTGGCCGGGCGCCAGTTCTGCCCCTTTCCCCTGGCACCAGAGGCAGGGATCAGGTTACAGCTGGACGGAGCATGGAGGGACGGTTTCTCTGGGGTCTTCAGCAGGCTGCACAGAGCCCGCAGACAGTGCAAGGATGCTGCACACACCATTCCCAACGAGCGCTGGTGGGGAGGAGCTGTGTCTCTGCACCGCAGGCAGCAGAGAGGCCTTGCTGTCAGACCACTGTGAAAGCAGGATGCAAAGCAACCTGTAAGAAAATTAACCCTCCATCAGGACAGAAGAGCTTTTAGCTGGAATGCTAATTCCCTAGTAGTGTATTATGCCCACACCAGGGCTGGCCTGCAGGGACCGCGCTGCAGGGGAAGAATGGCACTACAGCAGAGTCAGTATGGCAGGCATTCCTAGGCTGCTGACAGCTTGAAACAATAGCTCTGGGAGGCACGAACGGCATCATTCATCACAATGGGTCACTGACTCTGGAACCTAAAGATGGCTGCATAAATGCCAGCACTAATGATTTTGCTGTTGGTTGCTTCAGCACAACCATCCAGCTAATGTGGAGATCCTACAACCCCAAGCTGCCTCTACCGCCCCTTCAGGTACCAGAAGTCCCCCATATCGAAGCACAGCATCTGTGGCACACTGAGCAGAGGAAGCATGGGGGCAACATCAAATAAATGAACAGAATCTCAGAACAAGCCCCCAGGAGCTCCCAAACGGACTGTATGAGTCAGATCCAGATTGAACTCAATAGCTGCCATGTCTCCCATGCTACTGAGCATCTCAGGATCATAGAATCATAAAATCATAGAATTGGTCCTGCTTTGAGCAGGGGGTTGGAATGGACCTCAGCAGGTATCTAGTCCAACCCTCTGCTCAAAGCAGGACCAACCCCAACTAAATCATCCCAACCAGGGCTTTGTCAAGCCTGACCGTAAAAACCTCTAAGGAAGGAGATTCCACCACCTCCCCAGGTAACCCATTCCAGTGCTTCACCATCCTCCTAGTGAAATAGTGTTTCCTAATATCCAACCTAGACCTCCCCCACTGCAACTTGAGACCACTGCTCCTTGTTCTGTCATCTGGTACCACTGAGAACAGTCTAGATCCATCCTCACTGGAACCCGCTTTCAGGTAGTTGAAAGCAGCTATCAAATCTCCCCTCAGTCTTCTCTTCTGCAGACTAAACAATCCCAGTTCTCTCAGCCTCTCCTCGTAAGTCATGTGCTCCAGGCCCCTCATCATTTTTCTCATCTACTGGACTCTTTCCAATTTTTCCACATCTTTCTTGTAGTGTGGGTCCCAAAACTGGACACAGATGAGGCCTCACCAATGTTGAATAGAGAGGAACCATCACGTCCCTTGATCTGCTGGCAGTGCTCCTACTTATACAGCCCAAAATGCCGTTGGCCTTCTTGGAAACAAGGGAACACTGTTGACTCATAGCCAGCTTCTCGTCCACTGTAACCCCTAGGTCCTTTTCTGCAGAACGGCTGCCTAGCCATTCGGTCCCTAGTCTGTAGCAGTGCATGGGATTCTTCCATCCTAAGTACAGGGCCCTGCACTTGTCCTTGACGAACCTCATCAGATTTCTTTTGGTCCAATCCTCTAATTTGTCTAGGTCCCTCTGTATCCTGTCCCTACCCTCCAGTGTATCTACCACTCCTCCCAGTTTAGTGTCATCTGAAAACTTGCTGAGGGTGTAGTCCACACCATCCTCCAGATCATTGATAAAGATATTGAACAAAACTAGCCCCAGCACCGACCCTTGGGGCATCCACTTGATACCAGCTGCCAACTAGACATGGAGCCCTTGATCACGACCCATTGAGCCCGACGATCCAGCCAGCTTTCTATCCACCTTATGGTCCATCCAGCCCATACTTCTTTAACTTGGTGGCAAAAATACGGTGGGAGACCATATCAAAAGCTTTGCTAAAGTCAAGGAATAGCACATCCACTGCTTTCCCCTCATCCACAGAGCCAGAGACCGTGCAACAGGATTCAGATCCAGCGTGGCACAGAGCACATGGAGCCTGCACCATGGGGTGTCTTGCCGCTCCCTCCAAAGTACCTGGTGCTGGCCACTGTCAGAGACTGGCCTCTGATCCGGAGGGGGAAGAGGGAGGGACGACAATGGTCTGATCCAGCCTGGCCGGCCTAAGGAACTCAACACAGCCATAATTTAGCCTCTTACCCACTCCTGGGTTGGGGTAAACAGCATCACCCCGCTTTACACAGAGGGAAGGCACACAGCGTGCAGAAGTGACCCAGTCAGGGACAGCGCTCAGAATGCAATTCGGGAGACCTGGCTCCCAGCACCCATCATTAGACTCCTCCCTTCTCCCCGAGCCAGGACTAGAGCCCAGGAATTCAGGCTCCCAGCATTGACAAGCAGTGCCACACAGCACGGAGGGGTGGGTCAGGCAGCGCACACAGGGCCCATGGCGCAGAGGAGCACCCGGGGGCTCTCTGCGCTGCCCGGATCAGTGGTCCCAACCCGCCCCACAACCCAGGTGGAGGACACACAGCCAGGCCTCAGAGATCACAACTGTCATTAAAGGAGACAAAGTCTCGGAGGCGGAGCGCTCCCCCACTTCCCAAGGTACAAACACCAGGGGGAGAGGGGGCAGTGGAGAAGCTCTCCTAGACAGGAGCCCCTCCCACCCCACGAGCTGCCACACCAGGCCCAGGGAGAACCAAACACAAGAGACGCTGGGCAGAGCCGCGGCACAGCACAGCTCCTCAGCATGCACCGCGGCATCATGGGGCTCACCCAGGCTGGGCTGCACTGCATGATGGGAGCTGTAGTCCCCAGGTGGGGCATGTGGCTGGGAAGGGCTCTGTTCAGCAGCCAGCGCAGTCCTCTCCAGCCAGGGTGATGCCAGCTCTGCCCCAGCATAGCAGAGACGTGGGAGATCCAGCCACGGGTGGCGGGTGAACTGCAGGCTTGGGGAGGTTAGCTCCCGGCTGGCCGGCCCCTTCTGCCCAGCTCCCCCCGCTGGGCCTGCCCAAGCTCCCAGCCACCCCTGCAGCCGCCAGCGGACGGCACAGCCCCCTGCCCAAGCCCCAGAGCGGACGGTAGGCGGCACAGCCCCCTTCCCGAGCCCCCGCGTGGCCAGCGGACGGCGGACAGCACAGCCCCCCTGCCCTAGCTCCGGAGCGGCTGGCGGGCAGCTGAGCATGGCCCCAAGTGCAGCAGGCGGGCAGGCAGCATGAGCACTGGCTCTAGCCCCTGGCTGCGTGTTGCTGGGGGGCAGGGCGTGAACCTGCCGGGGAGCAGGCATGTGCTCGTCCCCGGCTCCAAACCCATTCCACACTCTGACCTTCATCAGTGGGAAATCAATGGTGCTGAAAGAGGTGGACATAGTGTCGCCTGGCTACGGCTAGGCCAAGGTCTCCTGCCCTCCAGGAGTGCCCATGAGCCTCGCTCCTTCCCTGCAGCACACCCTGCAATGCCGCTCACACTCCTCCAAACAGCACTATTGGTGCCCCTCAGTTCCAGCCCTGGGCTCCCCAAACCCTCTGCCCATGTCCCTCAATCTCAACTCCCAACCCCCCAAACCCTTCACCCACGTCCCTCGATCCCAACCGCCAGCTCCCCAAACTCTCCGCCCGTGTCCCTGGATCCCAAGCCCCAGTTATTCCAGCCCTGATCTCTCCACCCCCACAACCGAATCCTTCAATCCTGCCCCACAGCTCTCCTCCCCAAACTCAGTGTCCTTCAATCCAAACCACAACCCTCCCACTACCCCAGTTGAGGGATCTGCTCCCCGAACTCTGCCAAATCCCCTCAATCCCAACACACAGTACCCCAGCTTTCTCAGGCCTGGGCTGTGCACACCGCGAGCTCGGCGATGTCCCTCATTCCCAATCTAACCTCCCTCTCCCCGGCCTGTACTTTTCAGATGCAAGCAGAGTGGTCAGTCCTGTACGGTAATCAGTTGGAATTATGTCAGGGGGCACCGACCCTCCTTAGGGCAGTGTCTCTCAACCTGGGGGTCTGCTGACTACATCTAAGATTTCCAAAGGGGTCCACACCTCCATCTGAAATTTTTTAGGGGCCCACAAATGCAAAAAAGTTGAAGCCAACGCTGTAGGAGCCAGAAGGCTGGAGGTGCCTGGTTGCTGGACACCCCCGCACAGCCAGATCCTCACCATGCCCTTTGCCTGAAGCAGGCCCAGACCCTATAGACAGAACGATGTCCTCTTAGCCCAGGAGCATCCATCTTCACGGGACAGCATCGGGGTCACTAGCCTGAGCACACAAACGTCTCAGTCCTGGGCCAGACCAGGAATCCAGCCCAAGGGCCACCCAGGCCATTGGTGTTTCCCTTCCCCTGGCACAGCTGTTGGGGGCCAGACAAGAACAGTCACTCCAAGGGGAGCTGGCTAGGGGGCACTGGGCACCAGCACATCGCTGGTGGGAAGGCAGAGATCCAACCCCACAGTAACTCCTTTAGCTGCCTGGCAGGAAGCGCCGCTGAGACAGAGCTGCCCTCCGCTGCTGGCTCCGGAGACTGCAGGGCAGGAGCCTGAACTGAGCTCAGCTCATCAGCCAGGCAATGGGAAGGTTCCCTCCCTTTCCTGCCCGCCAGGCACCGAAGGGGACTGGCTCAACAGCTCTCACCTCCCAGGCAAACGGCCCTGGCTGATCCCGACCTGCCTGCACTGTTCCACCTGTCCTGACACACCACTCTCCACAACGAGCTAGATCCCCGCCCCGGCTGTCACGCTCGCACACCCATTCCCCCAGGCCATGTGCAACCAAACCCTGCCCTAAGACAAGCGGGGCCACTGACCAAATGCCTGGCCAGCGCTGAGCGGGACAGCCTGCAGCCTCACGTTAGAGGGGAGAAAGAGGCCCTGTCTCCTCCAGTGGATCCTGAGGGAGAGATTCTCTCCAGTTCTCAAGGATCCTTAAGGAAGAGGAAACCTGGCCTGGGCCAGTGGGAGAGGAGAGAAATGTGCTACAGCCCCCATCGAGGCAGCCAGGCAGCGACTCCCGAAAGGGCGCTACTGAGCATAGCCCTGCTCGGGGCAGACGGCACCCCCTTGTGTTCAGCACGTCACGAGCAGAGCCGGGGCAGGGGTCTGGACGGGGTGGCATTCGGGGCAGACACAGACAGGGCCATGCTAGCAGAATGACCCCCCCCAGCCTAGAGAATGAGATGATGAACATAAAACCGAAGAGACATTGAATAAGCAGCAAACGTCTGAATGCTCACTCCAGCCCTCCAGCCCCGAGGCATGCTGGGCTCTCTTACTCGTCCCCCCCGATATCTGAACCAAGCCCCAGAGTCAGATTCTCTCACAGGACACGGTCACATCGCTGACTGCTTGGCCCTGCCGTCGGGCAGGGGTGACCAGGAGCTCTGAGTACTCGCTCAGAAGCCCAGAGGTGAGCCAGAGCCGGGCTGAACTATGGAAAGCGTGCATCCCCGTGTGCTCTTCTACACAGTCAGGTGCCCCCCCAACCCCTTCGGGCCAGGGAACACAGACTAACATGGGCCAAGCCCAGTCCAGGGCAGAGCGGAACCCCAGGCGGCTGAGAGGGACCGGAGGGCTTGGTCGCGTAGACACATTAGCTCGCCGTGCCAACAGGATTCTATTGAATCATTCGTGAGGCAAGCATGCGT
This sequence comes from Dermatemys mawii, assembly GCA_007922305.1. Lineage (NCBI taxonomy): Eukaryota > Metazoa > Chordata > Testudines > Dermatemydidae > Dermatemys > Dermatemys mawii. Next base: position 415,550 of record ML677411.1, read on the forward strand.
GAGTGTGTGTGTGTGTCACTTCCTGGCCCAGCGGATCCCTGCCTGTTCATTTGCTTCTCCTCCAGTGAAAGGCATTTGGCGGCTTCTCCATTTGGACTCAGCTGCCCTCGGTTATTCTTAGAAATCAGTGACCTCGGAATGCTCCCGGGAGTCAAAAATAAACAGAAACCCGGAGCCCTATGCACAGGCCTGCAAGGCCTGCCTTTGTTCCAGGCCTGGGCTTCCTGCTGCAGAGCCGCTGGCCTGGCAGGGGCGTGTGCATGGATAGGGGATGGGGCGTAAGGCGTGAAGATGAGCCGAGAGCAGCCTGCGAGCTGCGGATCAAACACTGTCCAGAGAGGCCTGACCCGTCATGCACAGGCTCTCCCCTGCTCATTGACTCCTGTGTGCACATGGATGGGGCCCTGGGGCCAGAGGAGAGCAGGGTCCCTGGAGCACAATCACACCTTGCAGGGCAGCTTTACCAGCCTTGGAACAAGGCCTCCCCAGCTGGAACCCAGATCGAAACACACTTGCTTGGTAATGGTAGCTCAGCAAACATCCCCCACTCCCCGAGCGCCAGAGTTTCATCAGCACCACCGGCTTCAGGCTGCCCGTAGCCACACGTCTGGCCCTCCCCAGCTCTGCACTCCCGGCCTCCGCTCATCTCTTACAACACTGCCCCCCCAGCCTCAGCTGCTCATTTCTACACAAGGGACCTCCTTCCTGAGCCGTTCTCCTGAGCGAGGGCGAAAGGACACAAGCTGTGCAATCACTGGGGTCAATGGAAAGAGATGGGAATCGGTATTTCTCCCAGAGTGAAACAAGCCCCAGGAGAGCCTGCGCGGTGGGCGGGAACAGGTCATGGAAGGGCAATAGTACATCAGGTCTCAGACCCAGAGGTGCTCGGAAGCCCACCGGGAGTCCACATCCTTTCAAGCCCTCAATTCGATAGAGGATGGCCTCTTGCCATGTGTCACGGAGAGTGGGGGAGTCAAGGCCCTGCACCCCCACTCCGTTGGATTCACAGGGACTCTCAGCCAGCCGGTAGATTAGAAGGTTTATTAGGGATGACAGGAACCCAGTCCAAACCAGAGCTCGTAGGTACAAACAGGACCCCTTAGTCAGGCGCTGTCGGGGGTCAGGGAGGTAAAACCCCAATCTTAGGGATCCCTTCTCTTCCCCAGCCAACTCTCCACTCCCCAAAAACCTGCAGCCGTCTCTCTCTTCCTTTGTTCACTTCCCCGGGCCCTAGGTGTCATCTCCCCTCCCCCTTCTCATCTAAGGTTACAGCTCCAGATATGTCCCCTTTAGAGTAGCCTCCCCTCTCCAGTGAAACTCTTGAGATCACATCCACCCTCCTTGCTGCTTGTCACACCATGAAGTTCCCAGGGTCACAGCTGGTGGCTGGGAGTCACCCTGACACTGTGAACCTGTGCAGCAGCGACCATGAAATGGCTGCGTTCAGGATCCTGACGAAAGGAAGAAAGGAGAGTAGCAAAATACGGACCCTGGACTACAGAAAAGCAGACTTTGACTCCCTTAGAGAACTGATGGGCAGGGTCCCCTGGGAGGTTAATATGAGGAGGAAAGGAGTCCAGGAGAGCTGGCTGTATTTTAAAGAAGCCTTATTCAGGGCCCAGGAACAAACCATCCCAATGTGCAGAAAGAATAGTAAATACGGCAGGCAATCAGCTTGGCTTAACATGAAATCTTCAGTGAGTTTAAACTCAAAAAGGAAGCTTACAAGAAGTGGAAATTTGGACAGATGACTAGGGAGAAGTATAAAAATATTGCTCAAGCATGCAGGGGTGTAATCAGGAAGACCAAAGCACAACTGGAGTTGTAGCTAGCAAGGGATCTGAAGGATAACAAGAAGGGTTTCTACAGGTATGTTAGCAACAAGAAGAAGATCAGAAAAAGTGTAGGACCCTTATTGAATGGGGGAGGCAACAGTGTGACAGATGATGTAGAAAAAGCTGAGATACTCGATGCTTTTTTCCCTCTGTCTTCACAGACAAGGTCAGTTCCCAGACTGCTGCACTGGGCAACACAGTACAGGGAGGAGGTGAGCAGTCCTCACTGGTGAAAGAACAGGTTAAGGATATTTAGAAAAGCTGGATGTGCACGGTCTTTAAGGTCGGGCTTGACAAAGCCCTGGTTGGGATGATTTAGTTGGGGTTGGTCCTGCTTTGGGCAGGGGGTTGGACTGGAACCTCCTGAGGTCCCTTCCAACACTGATATTCTGTGATTCTATGATCCAGGGGAAGGGATCTGCAAGGTGATGAGTCCCTCCTGTGCTAGGCTCCAGCCAATCCACAAGCCAGGAATTGGCCTAGTGGCTGTCAGGGCGGGTATATAATCTTCACTGGAGAAATAGCAGCTCTGTCTGCTCAACATCACTTCAGGATTGGAACTCGCCCCTTCCCAGTAGTGCAACAGATCCCCAAGCCATAGCCAGCTCCAGCCCTTCTCCTGCCAGTATCCTCGTCCTAGTCCTGCTCCAGCCTCGATCCTGAGAGCCTGAAAGAGCCACGGGAAAATGCACAGCACTGCAACCTCCCAGCCCACCCCAGCATGCCCACCCCCATGCATGTGCCCAGACTCATGTTACAAGCAAATCCACCTGCTCCTGCTTGGATCCCAGGGGACACATGGAGTGGGCGCCTTACCAGGGCTCTTCTGAAGCCCATGACTCCCCCTTGAAATGGGGAGGAGAAGTGGCAGCACAGGGCGTGGGAGCTGCAGACTCCCTCAGAGCCAGTCTGAGTGACAAGCTGCATGCTGGGGCAGGACTGCACCGTCCCAGGTATCACTCACCTGCCCCAGGAAAGCCTGATCAAAGAGGAGGTTCTATTACAGCCACACAAGACAGTGAGCAGCAATTCCTCCCGACTCCTGGGAGAGGTGCCCCACCCACATCCGCACACTCTTCCCCTTAGCTTGCACTCCCACAAGGAGGGAGGGGGACAAGAGGGTCACTCATTCACACGGTGTTAGCAGGCAGCGCCCGTAGGACAGCACAGTCCTCTCAGAGCACACACAAGCTGAGCCAGACTCCTTCTCCCACTTCCTCCTTTAGTTTCCTCACTCGCACTCCCTAACACTCCCCCCGCCCCCCGCAAAGAAAGAACCGAGACCTTACCACCACCACCACCCCCAGCACAGCTTCCTGTCTGGGGGCAGTCTGACCTCACTAAGAGGGGCACAGCAGCCAAGAGATCCCAGCACCCAACAAGCCTACTGAGTTCTGCCCACAGTGTGGTTTAACCCTCCACCCTGGCCCCCGCAGGGGTCAGGAAGGAATCTTTCCCTGCTAGTGTATTCTGGGGTTTTTTCCCCCCTCCTTCCTCTGAAGTATCAGAGATGGCCATGACTGAAGACAGGACAACACTGGAGCGGGTGAGAAAAGAGACTTCTCCTTCTCCAGTGCTTGGCTGGTGGGGCTTCCTCACATGCTCAGTGTCAACTGCTTCCATATGAGGTGAGATCAATAGGACTGGTGTGGAGAAAGTGAATAGGGAAGTGTTACTTACTCCTTCTCTTAACACAAGAACTAGGGGTCACCAAATGAAATGAACAGGCAGCAGGTTTAAAACAAACAAAGGGAAGTATTTCTTCACACAATTCACAGTCAACCTGTGGAACGCTTTGCCAGAGGATATTGTGAAGGCCAAGACTATAACAGGGCTTAAAAAAGAACTAGAGAAGTTCATGGAGTATAGGTCCATCAATGGCTATAAGCCAGGATGGGCAGGGATGGTGTCCCTAGCCTCTGTTTGCCAGGAGTGGGAATGGATGACAGGGGATGGATCACTTGATATATAAAATCATGAGTGGTGTGGAGAAAGTGAATAAGAAAACGTTATTTACTTGTTCCCATAATATAAGAACGAGAGGCCACCCAACGAAATTAATGGGCAGCAGGTTTAAAACAAATAAAAGGAAGTTCTTCTTCACACAGCGCACAGTCAACCTGTGGAACTCCTTGCCTGAGGGGGCCGTGAAGGCTAGGACTATAACAGGGTTTAAAAGAGAACTGGATAAATTCATGGAGATTAAGTCCATTAATGGCTATTAGCCAGGCTGGGTAAGGAATGGTGTCCCTAGCCTCTGTTTGTCAGAGGGGGGTGATGGATGGCAGGAAAGGGATCACTTGATCATTATCTGACAGGTTCACTCCGGGGCACCTGGCACTGGCCTGTCAGTAGACAGGATAGTGGGCTGCATGGACCTTTGGTCTGACCCAGTGTAGCCGTTCTTATGATGATTCCCTGTTCTGTTCATTCCCTCTGGAGCACCTGGCACTGGATACTGGGCTAGAGGGACCTTTGGTCTGACCCACCGTGGCCGTTCTTATACTGATCATCATATTGAGTATGGGGAAGGAATTTCCCCAGGTCAGACTGGCAGTGACCTGGGGGGAGAAAGTTCACCTTCCTTTGCAGCATGGCGCATGGGTTACCTGCAGGGATCCTCTGGGCAGCAGCACCTCCCCCCCACCCATTAATTCCTGACTGCTGCAGGAGTGTCAGGCTGTGTTCCTGTTCTCGGCCAGTGACACACTCAGCCCAGTCTCCTGCTGGCTGGAATGCTTTAGTCTAATCCCGGACACTGGTCTTCCCCCAGGGGTAACCGGGTGGGCCTGTGCTAGACAGCAGGTCAGACTGCATGGTCGGGTGACCCCTTCTAGCCTTTGTGACTAAGAGTCCTGTGGCACCTTAAAGACTAACTAAAAGTATTAAAGCATAAGCTTTCGTGGACTAATACCCACTGCATCCGGTGAAGTGGGTATTAGCCCACGAAAGCTTATGCTTTAATACTTTTAGTTAGTCTTTAAGGTGCCACAGGACTCTCTGTCACTTCTGCAATTCCAGACTAACACAGCTACCCCTCTGATTCTTGACAATACTTCTGGCCTTTGACTTTCTGACTATGAGGAAGCCAGGAAGGACTCCCACTCCCATGGCCAAGTGCACTGGGAACTTGCCTCAGGTGAGCTCTCAGAGCAGATGACCGGACAGCAAATCGGCCCCAGCAGCTAGGACTCCAGGAGAGGCTGGCTGCCTCCCAACAGCCCTCGAACAGTTAACAGCAACCACCAAGATGCACATGAAGTGTCTCCACCACAGGCCCTCTGGCTTCTCTCCACTTGGGGTTCCAGCAGCCAGCTCCATTCCCCAGGAAGACGGGTTTGGCCACAGCCTCTGGCCTCCCCTGGAGGAGCCAGCGCGGCAGGGCTCTCCAGCTGTGTGGGCTATTTATAGTAACCCACACTAGGCCGGGGCTTTCCCCTTGAAAACAAGCATGGAGACATTCTTCTGGCAGTGCCCGAGCGGCTGACGGGACTGCGAGACTTGCCAGCTCGGTCACGTTTGGCAGCCTGGAGACTGTGTACAGGAAGACAATGCAGCCGGGCAGCCTCTCAGCTCCACTGTCAGCTTGCGCTTAGCAGGAGCAGGCTGCAGGAGCACCAGGTACAGGAGCTATGGCGGCGGTGCCAGGTCTGTGCCCGGGCCAAGCCCCCCAAGACTCCACTCCCGTCGCTGGTCACGCAAGTCCCCAGGAGAGCAGTTCTGACTCGGCAGAGCTTGTGAGGTGACATTTACAGCGGGGCAAACAGAAGCAGACCCCAGTCTTTCCTTGCAGGGGGCACAGGAGGGCACAGGCTCACAGAAAGCAGAGGATGCACTAGGATGGCACTTAACAGATGTGCGCACCTGTGGTTCCAAAGCCAGCTCTCATCCAAGCCCTGCTTACCTTGTGTCTTGACATCACTCCTTGCCTACTGCCCCCTTGCCTCACTCAGCCTCCTTCCGAATGCTGCCAGCAAGCTCGACTTTCTGCCCGAGACTGCACCAGGTGTCCTTTGTGTCCATGCACTGGCCTCAAAAACACACTAATGTCCTCACCTTCCGAGCCTTTCATCCTCCGCCCCCACTCTGCCAGGGATGCCAGCCTGAGTCACCCGCTTCTCCCACGTTCATCCTGCCATCCCTCCACAGGGGAAAACACCCTGGTCAAAGCTCCCGAGACCAACACCTGACGCTCCTTCCAGTCCCTCCTGACGCCTACCCTGCCACGAGGCCGAGAGAATGCTGCTGTGACTCACTGATCGCTGCTACCGCCTCGTTTGGCACATCTACAACTTGTGCCCACAGCTGTCAGTGCTGTTCCCTCATCCTCTCTCCTCCCCACCCATGCGTCTGCCTCGCTCCCCTTGTTTGTGTCAGACTGTATGCTCTCTGAGACAGAGACTGTCCTTCACTGTGCATTCACTGCACAGCTGCTAGTCCAACAGCCCTGCACCCAGTCCACATTGCAACACAATCCATCAGTGGGCTGGAGGGGGACGAGCTCTCTGAGGTGGTCAGAGCAGAGGGCGACGGGTGGGATGACATAGGCCAGAAACCCCTGCAGTGCTGGGAGCCGCAAGCTGACAATGAGAAGGTCCATGGAACTGAAAACAGAGGGCATCTCCTACAGGCTGTCAGGCAGGAGGAGAGTGAGACCTGCTCCCAGGAGAAGGATCCTGTATTTCTGGTGGATTTAATCACCTGCCTAGCTGATGGCAAACGGAGATGCTCAAACTAGGTTACTGCCTGTAGGCATTAGACTCCAGAAAGTACAGAGCCCTGCCCCAGCTCCGTGTCTTGCTGAAGGGAGGGAATGATTGAAAGGAATATGGAAGCTTGGACCTAGTGGCCATCAGCTCTATGGCTTCAGCACAGTGAGGAAGGGGGTCCCAGAGCACTGTGTACAGAGGGGACATATGGAAACCAGGGAAGCTAGGCTTAACCTAATGGGTTTACTGCTTTAACTACCTGTATCGTTGAAGTGGCAAAGCCCCCTCATGCAAATGCGGTTTGTTCAGTATACACCAGCACAGCTTACTCTGTTTTATACACTATGCCAGTACTGAGTGCCTGGTACCGGTTCAAGCATGTCTGTACTAGGACTCTTACTGGAATAAGTTTCTGTTGGCCTCCCTTGTGATATGGTACAACTGCTGCAGTTCCTTCCCCTGGGCTGGGCATTGCTGCTTGTCTCTGTCATATCCCAGCTGCTGCACACTCTCTGCAATGTCTGAAGAGACACCTTTATTTCTGCAGCTACTCAGTCCTGCTCCCTACAGGTCAAGGAAATCGGGACTTCATTCCTGGACCAGGCAGCAGCGTGCAGCTTGTAGGTTTCTGTGGAGCCAGCCACAGGGGGTTGGTGGCAGCAGTGGGTTAGCAGGAACAGAGGCATTCCAAAATCACACTGGGAATTTTAAGGGGAAGAAGGGGCAAGCTTCCGAACACTGCAATCCCCAGGCAGCAGAGTTCAAAAATTGACCAGAACAGATGCTGTTGCTGTGGACCTGTTGATGGAGGACTGCTTTTACCAGTACACAACATCTGCACAGGCAGCCTACTGGTGGAACAGTGCCAGGGGAGGACTGATGCCAGTCAGGGAAGCGGTTTTCAGCCACTGATGGAGAGACGGGGTTTTACCAGCAGGACTCCAAGCCAAGTGTGGATGCACACAAATGGTGTGTCTATACTGCAGTGGAGAGGGATACCTGAGCTAGCTTTGACTGGGACAGCTCACTAAATGGAGCAGTGAAGCGGTGGCAGCACCGGCTAGCCACCAAGTATGTATCCAGGGGCCTTGGCAGGCCTGTCCTCAGGTGGTTTGCCTGTGTCACCACCCAAGAATCACAGAATCACAGAATCTCAGGGTTGGAAGGGACCTCAGGAAGTATCTAGTCCACCCCCTGCTCAAAGTCTCACGGCTGGTCTAAGTTCACTTGGTTCTGCTCAGCACAGGGGGCAGGACTAGATGACATCTCAAGGTCCCTTCCAGCCCCACATTGCTATGATCCTGTGTGTGCCAGGATCTGTGAAAGCCCTGCCCCCCCAGGTGTGAAGCTGGGAACAGGCCTCCTGGGAGCATGCACCAAGGCAACACTGCTGATCCTGGAAACAGGCATGCCTGATGCATACTACAGACTTTCCACCAGGGAGTGGAGATGGGAACACCCACGGACCGAATGGAGTGGCTCACACATCCCAGAGCTATCGTTTCAGGCTATATTCATCTCCCAGCTGGATATTCCCAGCTGAATGAGAACATCTCATTGAGGTGAATGGGACATGTCACATCTCTGACTCCTCTGTGCTGCAGAGGGATGTTTAGAGCTCCTTCCTTTCCATCCTCCCTAAATAATCCCCCTTTCAGCGGTACAGTGGACTGCCAGCCTACAACAGTTAAGGCGGAAACCACTTTTCTGTTAAAGCTCAACTCTTTGAAGCATTCTAAAATCCGCATCGTTACTTGGGTTACCTTGAAATCTGGTGTCTCTCATGGGGGCACAGGGTACAGTTAGTGTCCCTAATGTGGGGTCTTCTGACCAAGGGATACAGATACAGCCCCACGGGGAAAATCTGCATTTAATAATATTCAGAGATTCTAAGGGGAGGAGAGAGACACCAGTCTTCTCTCACAGGCTTTATGTTCCTGTAACCATCTTGTAATAAAATTGTCAAGCATTTGGGACACAATACGACGTCTTACTTTCACCAGTCCTAATAGCCACTGTGCACGCCAAACATTTCAAAGCACAACCATTATTCCCATTCCATTCGGGGGGTGCTTAGGAGTCACATAACAATTGCATGGTCTAGTAGAGAGAACAGTGGACTGAGACTCAGTGGGCTGTATTCCCAGCTCTGTCAGCGGAATGACTTTGGCCAAACCACTTTAACTCTGTGCCTCAGTTTCCCCATCTATACAATGGAGATAATGATGTTTCCCTCCTTGAGATCTACAGATGAAAAACACTATATAAGAGCTAGACATTAACCGCATTATCTGGCAGAAGCAGTGTCTGAACTGCACACCTACATGACTACAACTGCTTAAATGACCAGACTCCTACCAACATTTCTTTTTCTGTTAAAAAACCCCCAGGAAATTAAACGGCAAACATTGCTGTTAACCCAGAGTTAATGTTGCCCAATGATGTCTTGGGCTCTTTGAGAATACCAGGTTGAGCAAAACACCAACTTGTGAAAAGCAAGGAATACTGAGTTATGGTAAACATCCATACAACCAGAGCTCTAGAGATGCACCTGTCAAACCTATTTTCATAGCACTCTGTCTTTGCAGTGCATTGACCAGGAGGTCCCAGCTCTCAACCGGCCTAGCCTCCTCCACAGAAAGACCAGCCCCTCTGCAGCTCCTTGAGCCAGTTCACCCCCATGTCCACGATGCCATCAGCACTCTGCTTCTACTCACCCTTCATTAAACCTACAGACATGCTCACCTTTCACCAACTGCTACCAATCCCCATTGTGCCCTGCTACTGACACAGCCAACTCAATGCAACACTGACCTGAGAGACACTGGGGCCCTCAAAGCACAATGCACCCCTTTCCTCTGATCACACACACAGGGGCTCATAAACACCCCTCAAGGGCCACAGCCCCCCCAGATTACCTGTCACAATCACAGCTCTGCCAAGCTGCTCCAACTAACCCTGAACCATTCAATACAGCTACACCTCACACTGCAAATGCAGCCACAGTGCATGCAGAGAATTCCCCGGGCTACTGCCAGCTCCAGGGGGGCAGAGTCAAGGTTGCAGGGGGAGGGGCAGACCTCAACTCAGAATTTCCAGTTGCTTCCAATCCTGATCTAAAATTCTATGCCTTATGAGAAACAATTCAAGAAATTGATACCGTATGGCTTGGCCCAATGACGACGCCCTGGGGACAATGGACTTGCATCGCGGCAGCCCTTGGTGGCTTGGGCAGGACTGTAGCCCCACTGTGACAGGTGCTATACACGTTCACAGAGAAACAGAGCCGCCCCTTCCCCCAAAGAACTTAGAACCCAGAAAGACAAAATGCTGGCAAGGTGCAAACACCAAGCAGGGTGAGCAAATTCCCTAGAGCACAGACTGCTTCAATCTTACCCGTAATACCCCAGCTTCGTCCAACAAGGCAGAGAAGAGGAACACAGAAATTGCCATATTAGATCAGATGAGATCGTGCTGGGAGCCTCTGCACCACGGAGTCCCCGGGGCGATAGTCTGGACCTGCTCCCTATGAAGCCAGTCAGGACTCCGGGAGGAAGCTTCTTCTCCATAAACAGCCTGTCTCCAAGGCTAGGAGCTTCACAGCTTCCACCTTCCTGGGGCTGACCTCGGAGCATTCAGCACCTTCTGCCCCTCCGTGCGCTTCCCCCAGCGAGCCTGCTCAGGCGGGGTCCTGGGGAGCCCGTGGGTCCTGCACCCCAACTCCACAGTCAGACGTGACTCTCAGCCAGCCAGTAATACAGAGGTTTATTAGATGACAGGTACCTGGTCTAACACAGACCATACAGTGAACGCGACCCCTCAGCTGGATCCATTTTGGGGGGCAGGGAGCCAGAAAGCCCCTCTGTCCTCCCCGCCTGACTCCAGCCAGCTTCAGACTGAAACTCACCCCCCAGCTCCTCCCCTGCTTCCTTTCTCTCCTTCCCGGGCAGGAGGTCAGGAGACCTCTTCCCCCCACCTGGAGTCAAGTTACAGCTCCAGGTATGGACACCTTCACACAATAGACAGAGGAACCATTGAGAGCATTTCCGCTCCGTCATACTCTGCAACTCCAGCCAACACAGATTTCCTCTCTCCCCTTCCCCTATATTCATGGATGCTCTGGTGTGGGAGGGGCAGGAACAGAGAAACTGCCAGAGCAGATTAGCCCACCCAGTTCACTACCCTGTCTCTGCCAGCAGCCAATAATAGATGCCAGAGGGGAATGAGCAATTAGAGACAAGTAGCCAATACCCTGCCCATGAGCGACATTTCCTGCTAAAACCCCCATTCCCTGTGGTTAGTTCAAGCCCTCATACAAGATGCCTCATATGCCTTGTACATCTGGGCCTAATGTAACTGGTTATTCTTATTATCCATATAAATGTCCATTCCTTATGGGAATCTTATTAAGCTCTTGGTTCATTAATAGCCTCTGGCAGTGAGTTCCACAGGTTAATGATACACTGTGATTATATTCCCTTTCTATTGCTAATTCTGCCTCCTTTCAATTTCCTCCTCATTGCTGTTTGTGGGAAAAGGTGAATGGCAGCACCCCACCTACCTCCTCTATACCGGTCGCCAGTTAGATGAGGGCACTGGAATATTATTCTCCCTCCTGGTCCTTATGCAGCCTGCTTGCTGGTTTGACCACCAATGCACACTAAGCTGTCCACAACGAAGCCCGAGTCTTTCCTGGAGGGAGCCCAGTGGAGTGTCCGAGGCCTAGTCTGCACAAGAATTTACATCAGAAAATCCACCCCCAAAAGACGGAGTTAAGCCGGCCTAGCTCCCAGGGTAGAAAGCACCCAGTCGACAAAAGAATTCTCTGGTTGACCTAGAAACCGCAGCTCAGGGAGATGGATTGCCTACAGCGATGGGAGAAGCTCTCCCGTGCATGTAGGTAGTATCTACAATGTCCCACTGTAGCACTTTAAGTGTAGATGTGCCCTACATTCACAATCCTAGTCCTAGGACAGAGATGCGTGTTACCCGCACTGAGAGCTGACCCTTTATCCCTACTGGTTTCTGTCTCTCAGCCAGACAGACACTGCTCCTTTCTATGGTGATCAGTCTGTAGTCAAGAGCCTCTCCAGGAGGCTTTGCTAGCACCTTACCATGCGGTACAGACCCCTCCAGGCAGCTCTGCTACTGTTCCTCTTGCCCTCTCAGCTCTGCCGGGCACCCGACCTCTCTGTGCTCAAGAGACTGCTTTGCACCCTCCAGTCCCACATGCAGAAGCAGCAAGCCCTTAGCACTACCCAGCCTGTGCCATTCATGCCTGCCCCTCTCCAGCTGGGCTGGGCATGGTACATGGTGGGATGGTGTGCCAGCACCATGTCCAAGTTGCTATCTGTCCTCCGAAGTCCTGGCTTTCATTAACAAAGGGAAGTCTCTTGCTGTTACAGCTGCAAGGAAACCTTGAAAACATGATGTGAGCGTCATTGAGGCAGTGCCACCTGTCAAGTCTGGAGGCGGCAGAGGAGTGAACACCCCATTCACGTCCCTGGGTGTAACAGCAGCATCAGCGGAGTTCAATGTTAACTAGGCCACTGCTCGACAGATGATGTACATAAGGAGAGGACTGTACCAAAACAGATCTGCCCATCCACATTAATGATGGTTAATTTTGGCACCATGAGTGGGTGGGCTTGGAAGAATCCCTCACTTATTTTTTTCCAGTCAAAAAGAAGTCAAGCTCTGGGGCCCCGCCCCATCGAGGGAGCATGACTGACCAGATGTGGAACATCTGCACCATCTGTTGCGAGTGGCGTCCCATGTGGACGGAGCTTGGAAGAGAACCACTACCTTTCTTCTTCCAGTTCAGCCCAAGCCCCTGGCCACCTAGCCCATAGCCCATACATCTGCTCATGCAAGCTGGACCCAGCTACTGATGTGTCACCCAGCCCATGCCACCTTACACTACAGACTCTCATGCCAACAGCCTGTTGGCCAAAAGAGCTAATGCAATCATGGGAGGTATATATGGGAATCTCGAGAAGGAATCAAGAGGTTATTTGACCTCTGGATTTGGCACTGGCATGACCACTGCTGGAATCCTCTGTCCATGTCTAGTGCCACAGGTCAAGAAAGATGTTGATAAATTGGAGAGGGGTCAGCCAAGAGCCCCAGGAATGATTGAAGAGTTAGAAAACCTGCCTTGCAGTGACAGACTCCAAGAGCTCAATGTGTTTAGTTTAGCAAAGAGCAGGTTAAGGGGTGACTTGATCAGTCTAAGTACCTGCGAGAGGAACACATATTTAATACTGGGCTCTTCAATCTAGCAGAGCAAGGTCTAACATAGAATCATAGAATATAAGGGTGGAAAGGGACCTCAGGAGGTTCTAGTCCAACCTCCTGGCTCAAAGCAGGACCAAACCCAACTAAATCATCCCAGCCAGGGCTTTGTCAAGCCTGACCTTAAAAACCTCCAAGGAAACAGGGAACCCATTCCAGGGCTTCACCACCCTCCTAGGGAAAAAGTTTTTCCTAATATCCAACCTAAACCTTCCCCACTCCAACTTGAGACCATTACTCCTTGTTCTGTCATCTGCTACCACTGAGAACAGTTTAGATCCATCCTCTTTGGAACCCCCTTTCAGGTAGCTGAAAGCAGCTATCAAATCCGCCCTCAGTCTTCTCTTCTACAGACTAAACAATCCCAATTACCTCAGCATCTCCTTGTAAGTCATGTGCTCCAGGCCCCTCATCATTTTTCTTATCTACTGGACTCTTTCCAATTTTTCCACATCTTTCTTGTAGTGTGGGTCCCAAAACTGGACACAATACTCCAGATGAGGCCTCACCAATGCCAAACAGAAGGGAATGATCACATCCCTCAATCTGCTGGCAATGCCCCTACTTATACAGCCCAAAATGCCATTAGCCTTCTTGGCAACAAGGGCACACTGTTGACTCATGTCCAGCTTCTCGTTCACTGTAACCCCTAGGTCCTTTTCTGCAGAATGGCTGCCTAGCTATTCGGTCCCTAATCTGTAGCAGTGCCTGGGATTCTTCCATCCTAAGTACAGGACTCTGCACTTGTCCTTGTTGAAGCTCATCAGATTTCTTTTGGTCCAATCCTCTAAGTTGTCCAGGTCCCTCTGTATCCTGTCCCTACCCTCCAGCGTATCTACCACTCCTCCCAGTTTAGTGTCATCTGCAGACTTGCTGAGGGTTCAGTCCACACCATCCTCCAGATCATTGATAAAGATATTGAATAAAACTGGCCCCTGGACCAACGCTTGGGGCATCCACTTGATACCGGCTGTCAACTAGACATAGAGCCATTTGATCACGACCCGCTGAGCCCAACACTCTAGCCAGCTTTCTATCCACCTTATAGTCCATTCATCCAGCCCATACTTCTTTAACTTACTTGCAAGAATACCGTGGGAGATCGTATCAAAAACTTTGCAAAAGTCAAGGAATAACATGATCCAACAGCAGGAAGCAGAATCTAAACAAATAAGGCAGGGAGAGTCATTAACCACTGGAGCCATTTCCTAAGGGTCGTGGTGAATTCTCCATCACTAACAGTGATCCTATCAGGACTGGCTGTTTTTCTGAAAGATCAGATCTAGGAATTACTGCGGGCAAGTCTCTGGCCTGTGCTATGCTGCAGGGCAGACTAGATCATCCCAATGGTGCCCCTCCCTCCCCCAGCTCCAGCCGGCTTTGGGATCTGTGGAACTCAACTACCAACCACTTAGGGAAAGCCACGCTTTAATCAGGGCGATAGCTGCAGAGATTGCAAGTGCACATGTATACAATCGATCTCACCCTCACTCTGCTCTGCCCCAGCCTCTGTGCCCAGAGTTCCTTGGGGCAGAGACCTCTAAGAACATAAGAACATAAGTAAGGCCATAGTAGGTCAGACCAAAGGTCCATCTAGCCCAGTATCCTGTCTACTGACAGTGGCCAATGCCAGGTGCCCCGGAGTGAGTGAACCTAACAGATAATGATCAAGTGATCTCTCTCCTGCCATCCATCACCCCCCTCTGACAAACAGAGGCTAGGGACACCATTCTTTACCCAGCCTGGCTAATAGCCATTAATGGACTTAACCTCCAGGAATTTATCCAGTTCTCTTTTAAACCGTTATAGGTTATAGGGCCTGAGGGCACTGAACACCTCCACAACTGGCTGGCGATCTCCAGCACGCAGTACCTAGCACCATTGCAAGCTGCACCTGAGAGTGCTCTCTCTGAGCAGGACGCTGACATCTTTCTGCTCCCTGCTCCTTAGGCAGTGCCGGGCAGAGACACACGGGGTTACCAGGGCCGAGAAGAGATGGGGCCAGCCCCTGTCAGACTAAGGGAAGGTCTGAGCTCTTGTGCAGAGCTCCCCAAGGACAGCGCAGAGGGACAGCTGGTCTATGGGCAGGAGGAGCAGGAAGTTCACAATGTCCCCACAACCTGCACATGCCAACCCCTCCCCAGCTGGAGAGGTGAAGCATGCGGCAGCATTTGGCTCCAGGCACAGACCAGATGGTCTTTAGGGGCATCTCCTCCCAGCAGCATGGCCCCCCGCAGGGCAATTAACACCCATGTGTCAGCAGATCCAGAGCCTGACAGCTGCTTCGGAAGGGCCAGGAGCTGGTCGGCATTAGATGCTGGGCAGATGGGATGGTGTGAAAGCTACAGGAGCCAGCCAGGGGAAGTGTCCCTGCTGCAGCCCAGCTCCTCCCCAGGTCAGCACTTTGGAGCCACCTGGCCTCCCAGCACTATGGAGGATCACAGCTCTCAGACCCACTCCAGCTGTTCTCTGCCCAGGCGATACAAGGGCTGCTCAAGCATCCTGGTTTCTTGGCAGGGGGGAGCAGTGCCAGGGTGCTATGCACAAGAAACTCGCCTGCCTGCCCTGGTGTGACACAGCCCAAACCCTTGACCTGCAGGGCACAGCAGGACGCTGCTGGAGAGTGGCACAGACTGCAGCAGGTCCAGCTTTCCAAGGGAGACGTGCTCCCAGGCCCATCCTAGGATGGGGGGGTGGGGGTGGGTGTCTGTACAAGGTTCGAACTGTGTCTGAAAAACACCCCCCAGCCAGGGCAACCGTGGTATACAGCGACTGGCCCAGCAGGCTCCCGAAAAGCAGAGCTGTACGTCACGGTGCATGGGAGCACGCACTGAGCCCCCCAACAGAGGGCACTGATGGGATCCCTGCCACAGGCGCCAACTTTTGCTAGTGCCAGTGGGTGCTCGCATCCCCCTCGGCTCCATCCCCAGCCCAACTCCACCCCTGCCCCAAAGTCCCCGCTCAAACTCTGCCCCTCCCTGCTCCTATTGAACCCATCCCCAAATTCCCCCAGCCCCGCCTCCTCCCCCCAACACACTGCATTCCCTCTCCTCCCCCATCCCTCCCAGGCTTGCCACGCAAAACAGCTGTTTCACGGTGCAAGCACTGGGAGGGAGCGGGGAGAAGCAGGACCCAGCAACGCACTCAGGGAAGGAGGCAGAGCGGACGTAAGTGGGGGCGGGGCCAATTTTTCCCCATGGGTGCTCCAGTCCCAGAGCACCCACAGAATTGGCACCTATGACCCCTGCCGCACACTGGCCCCAGGAAGTGGCTGCTGGGAAGATGTATCTGCTTCCAGCAACTTTCTAAATGGAGGCCCTGCCTTAGGGAGGGTTTTTAAATGGCAGTGGGGGAGGGGCGGGAACAGGGAGCTCTGGGACAGGCCCCATGAATGGGGACCGTGGAGGGTTTCTCGGGGAGGGAACTCACAGCTGCTATGTAAACTGAGAAGTCCAATATGCCCTGTTATTGCAGTTGCCACAGCCAACCCTAGAGACCATGCGGTGTCCTGGGTACCACTTGGGACCCGCAGTGGGCTGACAGCCTGTCCGCTCCAAGCAGAGGCAGAGGGGTCTTGTCTCTTTGGTAGGGGAGGCAGGGAAAGGGAGCAAGAGAGAATCCTGCACTGCCCGGGCTAGACAGCCAGAAACCGAGGTGCACAGTGCTAGTCTCTGGCCTGCCACTGGCTCACCTCTTGGCCTTAGGCAAATCAGAATAGCTGTGTCTCAGTTTCCACTTCCGTAATAGAGCAGGAAAGGGCCTGACCTGCGCCCATGCTACAGTGGGGTAAGGAGCAAAGGCCAGGGTTTGCTGAGTGTGTGGTTTCCAGCATCTCTGCAGAGACGGCTGAAGCAATGGGGTGAAACCCACACCTGCATTTCAGCAGCTTCTTGCCCTCTGGCTATTAGTGCCCCCCATCACTGTGCCCTCCTAGAGGGATCCAAGTCTCCTGGCATGAGCACAGCCCCAGGTATGGCAGGGACCCCGTGGGAAGGCCGTCTGGGGCACTGCTCTGGTGCTTTCACACAGTGCCCTCCGACTTCCCCTGAGCAAGGACCATGCTGGCAAGTCGCTAGGAGCCCAAAGGACACACCTGACCACCACAGATCAGAGCAGGCCACAGGCACTTCCCTTCCTTCAGAGAAAGTGCAGTTTAAGTCCCAGCCAAGCAGCCTGGCCCCACTGAATGCTGGGAAATGTAGTCTCCAGAGATGCCACCTCTCCACAGAAACTGAGAGCTGCCCAAATCGGGTCAGTGCTCCTGCCTTGGCCTCCCCACCAGCTCCTTCCCCCCAGTGTGTCTCTCCTGACTCCCTCCCTCCAAACCAAACAGGGACGGTATCCCAGACAAGTGGCACGTTCCCTCCTGTAGGCCATGGGCTCCAAGGTTCCCTTTCTCACTCTTCACAGGGTCCAAGCCAGCCCTGCCCTGGAACTGCTGCAGCCCACGGAGCGCAAAGCGCCGTATGATGTGCCATGAGCCCAAGACATACAGGAGCCACGCTCCCACTCTGCCGCGAGCCGTGCCAACGAGCCAGGCTCTCTCCTCCGGTTCAGTCCCTCTCTCCAGCACTGTCTGCCCGGACAGAGCCCCACTGGCAGGACTCCGACCCGCCTCGCATTCTCACTCACCAGGGCGTGTTTGCGCTTCCTGCCAGGCCGCCCCGCTTTCCTCGTGGCTGTCCCTGGGTCCTGTTTCTCGTCCTTGCTCCGGTTCTCCTCCAGCTCCTCTTCCCTCTGCGAGGAGAAGAGAGAGCGCACAGTCAGCGCAGCAGGGCATGGCAGGGCCAGACAGCTGCTCCCTCAACCCCAGCACATTTTACCCCCCCAGGCACGCCCCAGGTGTGGACAGGGCACACTCAGCCCCCCTGGGTGGAAAGCAGCCCACAGCAGTGCGACCTGGCCTGTTAGGTCAGGAAGGCTCTGGCACAAGAGAAGAGAATTTCACCCTTTGGATACTGGCTCAGAGCGCCCAGGTTATCAGCTCAGCCCCACATCTCCTAGCGCTGCACTGGGGGCACCGTGCTGCCTTCTGAGCCACCAGCCCCACTTCTGCAGTACCTGAGCTGACCGGCCAGTGGGATCGGAACCAGCCCTGCCTTGCTCATGTGACTAGCTCCCAGCCCTTGGTGGCGGGCTGCAACCAGCGAGGGCAGAGCGGAGCACAGAGGAGACAGGAAGCAGGGTCTGAGGTGGATAGGTTCAAAGGGAGGGTTCAGCTCTCTCTGGGGTTTGGCTCGCTGGGCCCAGGCCCTGCTAGGGAGGAGACCGCGGGAGGCTGTCCTTATGCCAGGAAGGGACAGCCTGCTCCAGGGCTGGGTGCCATACAACTGGTGGGAGGCCAGCCATGGAGGCCAGCCCATGCACAGCCTATTTAACACCCCCACCCAGCACGGCCGGGGGCCCGGGGACCTACACAAGGGGACAGAGGGGCTAACACCGCACACTCCTTCGGCCAGCACAGCTAATGCCATTGCCGCCAGGTGGGGGAGAGGACAGACAGGCCAAGGAGGCCTGACCACACCTCTCCGCACGATACGTCTCCCCAACGGGCCCTGTAGCCCAGCTCTGCAGAGCTGTAGGGAGTCCCAGTGCTGAGCAGTGGGGAGCCCAGCACAGAGCCTAGGCGACTGCTCAGAGAAACGGGTCTGAGAGAGGGCCAGGAATGCCACCTTCCCTGGGGATCCCCCCACTCTCAAAGCTCCATCTCCTCCCCTGCCCCTTGCAATGGCTGTGGGGTGTAGCTTCACTTCTTCCCCTCCAGGGCCTGGAAGCTGGCACAGGCAGCCCCAGTGAGCTGATGAATCGCTCGCACTTGGCATGGGTGGAGGAATGTGAACATGCCCCAAGGACAAGAACCCTGGGGAGGCCCCGGCCCCACTGCCAGTCCAGTCACACAGGGCGCAAGCTGTTGGGAATGGATTCAGCACAGGAACCACACTGGTGTGACGGAATAGAAATGCTCTCAATGGCTCCTCTGACTATTGTGGGAAGGTGTCCACACTCCCCTCTGATTCCTGACATACCTGAAGCTGTAACTCAACTCCAGGTGGGGGAAGAGGTCACCTGACCTCCTGTCCGGGAAGGAGACAAAGGAAGCAGGGGAGGAACTGGGGAGTGGGAGTCAGTCTGCAGCTGGCTAAGGAAGAGCACGGAGGCCCAAATAGGGTGTGGCCTCCCTGGACCCCTGAAATGGATCTAGCTGAGGGGTCGGGTTCGCTCCATCTACAAGCTCTGTGTTAGATCATGTTCCTGTCGACTAATAAACCTCTGTTTTACTGGCGGGCTGAGAGTCACTGTGAGGGAATAGAAATACTCTCAATGGCTCCTCTGACTATGGTGTGAAGGTGTCCATGCCTGAAGCTGTAACCTGACTCCAGGTGGGGGGAAGAGGTCACCTGACCTCCTGCCCGGGAAGCAGACAAAGGAAGCAGGGGAGGAGCTGTGGAGTGAGGGTCAGTCTGGGTCTGGCTGGGAAGAGGCAGAGAACTACAGGCAGGCTGGCCTGGCTCCCTGGCCCCCAAAATGGATCCAGCTGAGGGGGCGCGTTTGCTGTGTGGTCTGTGCTAGACCAGGTACCTGTCATCTAATAAACCTCTGTTTTACTGTCTGGCTGAGAGTCACGTCTGACTGTGGAGTTGGGGTGCAGGACTCACGGGCTTCCCCAGGACCCTGCCTGGTGGGCTCGCTGGGGGAAGCGCATGGAGGGGCAGAAGGTGCTGAATGCTCTGAGGTCAACCCCAGGAAGGTGGAAGCTGTGAAGCTCCTAGCCCTGGAGACAGGCTGTTTATGGAGAATAAGCTTCACCCTAGAGTCCTGACTGGCTTCTGAAGAAGCAGGTCCAGACCATCGCCCCGGGGACTCCATGACAGTCACATCTGACTGTGGAGTTGGGGTGCAAGACCCATGGGCTTCCCCAGGACCCTGCCTGGCTGGGCTCGCTGGGGGAAGCATATGGAGGGGCAGAAGGGGCTGAATGCTCCGAGGTCAGACCCAGGAAGGTGGAAGGTGTGAAGCTCCTAGCCTTGAAGACAGGCTGTTTACGGAGAGGAAGCTTCCCCCCAAAGTCCTGACTGGCTTCGTAGGGAGCAGTTCCAGACCATCGCCCCAGGGACTCCCTGACAGCTGGCCCTTCAGCACTCAGCTTCTCTGTGGAGCCTGCCAGCCAGGGGCACAAGTGCTGGGCTGGGTCCGTGCTGCATGGGCTGTTATACAGACCTTCTGGTCCCTCCTAGCAGGCCTGGCTGGCTCCATTTCCCACAGCCCAGCCGAGGCTAGGATTGGCCCTCTCAGGTAGCCCCCAGCAAGGGGCAGCACAGGGTGGGATGAGGGGGCAGCTCCCAAGTCGTTCCCTAGCACCTCCTTGGTGGCTGTGCGCCATGGACAGGGACAGGCCACTCGGGGACTGCAGCGAGTCATGTGCCTGAGGGTCACCCCAGGAGAGGAAAACAAACCAGTTCCCATGAGCCTCTAAGATCGCAGCCCCAGCCAAGGCAGGAAGAGGCCAGCGGAGGGGGGAGAGGTGGAAGGAAAAGGGAGGGGGGCACTGGAACAGGGAGAGGCCAGGGTTGGGGAGGGGATGTGAGTTGGCAGACAGACAGCTCCCGAGATCTAGCTGCGCCTCGACAGCTCCCCGTCTCCTGATGACTCAGCCACGGTCCTGTCTCACCTGAACAATACAGGGCTGCCACCAGCTGCCTGCTTAGCTCAGAACTACTGTGGAGCTCCAAGAGCTGGGGTGCCAACCAGCCAGGACTGTACTCATCTGTAACGCCGACCTGAAGCCCCCCACTCTCCAGCCCTGGAGTCCCCCCTCACAGTGCGTCCGAAGCCCCACACACACTCTACAAGCAGCCAGGAGTGGTTCCTCCATGCCCCAGCCCCACAGGCCCCGTGTGTTCCAGCTGGGCAGATTCCCCCTGTTGGGACAGGGACATTGCGCGTGTACCCTGCTGCCCCCCAGGCTTGAGTTGATATATTTTGGGGATTAGCTGGGGGCCTTTCCTTCCGGGGGCAGTGACCCCGAGCCCTAGGGGTGGCTGCAGGGAGAAGGGCTTTGCCACTACAGCCGCAGTCTGGGAAGCACACACTGGTGGAACAGCTCCTCCTGCGGCTGCTCACTGCGCTTGCTTCCTCTGGGAGCACCCTCTGCGGCCTGCTCGCAGAGCAGGGGCCTCACCCCTGAGCCATGGTGGTTCTCCTGGCCTGATGAAGTTCTGAAACAAGGAGCACAGAGCCTGACTGCCATTCTCATGCCCACACCCAGCTGTGCCCTGCAGGAGAGTGGCCAGGCACACGCCGATTCAAATGGTATGGTCAGAAGGCACCACGCAGAACAGGCCAGAAAACCTCACGTTGCTGTAGCCTCCTGTCGGGGTTGATGTAGGAGTTGGTTTGCTTCAGTGCAACGGAAACCGATAAGAGATCCACAGCTGTGTCCGCATACCGGGCAGATGGAGCCTGGTTTTGCCACAGCTGCTTGCTTCGCTCACTTGCTCTTTGGCATTTTCTGTTCTCCTGTTCTCAGCGGCTTTAACGGCGGCCCATGGAGCCTGCTGCCACCCTGACGGGTTCACAGCAGCCACTTCCCAAGCTGGGCCAGCTTTTAGGGGAGTTTTGAGAACGTCCTTATACCATTTTCATGGGTCTCCCAGTGTACGTGCCACCATTTTCAACTGGTTTTGGGGAATCACTTATCACCCATACGTATGAGATGAGCAGCCCAACAAAGTTGCTCCTGTAAGATTAGGGATTCAAAGCTAGTCATGCAGCACCGGTCCAGGGTTGGATGACTGGCATCCTGGGTGAACATCTGATATCAGAGATGAGACACAGACCACGCATGGGAAAACGGTCTAGTTGCTATCGAGAGTCCCTGTCTCACAGCCGTAGAGAAGAGTCCTGAGCTGACCTACACGGAGCTTGGGGTGAAGGTGAAGGCCTCTCCCACTCCACAGGTGGTGACAAAGTCAACTCAAAGCAGCCCCGGCTTTCGAAATGCACTGTGGGATTTCACTGTTCATCACGCATCATTAGGTAAAGTTCTGCCAAGATAGCAACGTTTCTGTACCGCATTAAGTAGTATGCCCTCGGCTGTGACGTCAGAGGCAGACTCCATTTTTCCTGGCGCAGGCTGGTAAACCGATTCATTTTTCTTGAGGCTGACAGAAAGTCCCAATCGCTTTGCTGATCTAGAAAAGTGCTAGATAGGACGTCTTCGACAGTCCGCGCTACGTATGTGCCATCATCAGTGAAGAGGAACTGTCTGATGAGCAAGTCGATTACTTTAGTGTGAGCCCGGAGACGCTGGAGATTGGAGATGCTGCCATCAGTGCACAACTGCATATAAATACCCCAGTCACGCACATAGAGCTGCTTAATGCCCCCGTGACAAAGAAAGGCTCTGATCAAGCACAGTTTCCCAGCACTCTAGCCAGCATGCCAGCACAGCACAAGTACACCATGGTGAAGAATCTATGCAGGCAATCAACTTTATACCGGACCCACTGAAGACCCATGAACTAACAGTGCTGAAGGTCTTAGGTCTACAAACGCCATACAGAGATCACTGTTTTGTGCCCAGCACTTTTCCTGTATTTGATGAGCAGCATAAGTCATATCTGCTGTTCCACATCCCACATGAAAGCCACAACTGATATTATCAGTGACAATGGAGAGTTTATTAAGCAAGACATGCCAAAATCCTCCCAGCAATGGAAAGAAGCGAGATACCCATGGCTGTAGCAGACTGCTCAGTCATCTTTGCATATGACCAACCTGATTGCCTTCTATGGTGAGATAACTGGCTCTGTGGATATGGTGAAAGTGGTGGACGTGATATACTTTGACTTTAGCAAAGCTTCTGATATCACCTCCCACAGTATTCTTGCCAGCAAGTTAAAGTAGTATGGGCTGGATGAATGAACGATAAGGTGGACAGAAAGCTGGCTAGATCGTTGGGCTCAATGGGTCATGATCAACGGACTGACTGTCTAGTTGGCAGCTGGTATCAAGCGGAGTGCCCCAGGAGTCTGTCCTGGGGCCGGTTTTGTTCAACATTTTCATTAATGGTATGGACAATGGAAAGGACTGCACCCTCAGCATGCTCGTGGATGACACTAAGCTGGGGGAGTGGTAGATTAGCTGAAGGGTAGGACTAAGGTCCAGAGTGACCTAGACAAACTGGAGGATTGCGCCAAAAGAAATCTGATGAGGTTCAACAAGAACAAGTGCAGAGTCCTGCACTTAGGATGGAAGAATCCCATGCACTGCTACAGACTAGGGACCGACCTGCTAAACAGCAATTCTGCAAAAAAGGACCTGGGGAACAAGGTTACAGTGAACAAGAAGCTGGATATGTGTCAACAATGTGCCCTTGCTGCCAAGAAGGCCAATGGCATATGGGCTGTATGAGTAGGAGCATTGCCAGCAGATCAAGGGAAGTGATTATTCCCCTATACTCAGTACTGGTGAGGCCACATCTGGAGTACTGCGTCCAGTTTTGGTCCCCGCACTACAGAAAGGATGAGGACAATCGGTGAGAGTCCAGTGGAGGGCAATGAAAATGATTAGGGGACTGGGGCACATGACTTATGAGGAGAGGCTGAGGGAACTGGGCTTATTTAGTCTGCAGAAGAGAAGAGTGTGGGCAGGATTTGATAGCAGCCTTGAACTACCTGAAGGTGGGTTCCAAAGAGGATGGAACTCCATTGTTCTCAGTGATGGCGGATGATAGAACAAGGAGTAATGGTCTCAAATTGCAGTGGTGGAGGTCTAGGTTGGA
Organism: Dermatemys mawii; assembly: GCA_007922305.1. NCBI lineage: Eukaryota > Metazoa > Chordata > Testudines > Dermatemydidae > Dermatemys > Dermatemys mawii. Next base: position 439,171 of record ML677411.1, read on the forward strand.
TATTAGGAAAAACTATTTCACTAGGAGGGTGGCGAAGCGCTGGAATGGGTTACCTAGAGAGGTGGCAGAATCTCCATGTTTAGAGGTTTTTAAGGCCTGGCCTGACAAAGCCCTGGCTGGAATGATTTACTTGGTGTTGGTCCTGCTTTGAGCAGTGGGTAGGACTAGATGATCTCCTGAGGTCTCTTCCTACCCTGATCTTCTAAGATATATAACTACATAACAACACTATAACTATACATATAGTGGCATCTTTGAAATCTTGAGGCATGGTCACCTGTTCCCAGATAACAGTGAAGAGCCACGTGAGCGTTCAAGATATGTATTTTAACTGTGACACTGGCATACGAGGTGGCAGGTCACGCCCAGGGTCCCATGCCTCAATTGAACACTGACAAATCCCTAGCTGGGACCAGACTAGCTCACCTGTGTGTTAGTATTGTTAAAATAGGAATTAGAATGAAAAGAATGTGTTTATTGTTTATATCATATGGAATGCTTGTAAATTGCTGCCTGCATTAGTCTCACTTCTGTCATCTGTATCCCATATTATAAGGTACCTGTTAAGGGTTTGCATTGTAAGTCTTTGTAACTGCGTAAATCACCAGACAGGAGGGTGCTGATCTCCAACAGAAGGTGTTGCACATCCTGGACAACAAGGGAGGCCCATCAACATCGGACAAACTATTGTGGAACATTAAAGAGGACAAAACACTTTGTTGTTTGCTCCCCCCTCCACAAAGATGAGCCATGTCAGTGAAGTCCTCCCATCAGCTGAGTTTGCAGCTCCGAGCACAAGAGGGGAAGGGAACAAAACCCCCTAGCAATGATACAGCTCCTTCTTGTTGCTTGGACTGTGGGGGACAATTACTAGGGATGAGTGAAGGATCCCCAGTGCTTAATCTGGGTTCCCCTAAAGGACATATAGGGCTTGCTTATTATAGAAGCTTCTGTTACTGTTTGAAACTTAACTTTGAAACTCATTTGCGTGTATGCACATTTATCCACTTTAACCTTGTAAATAACTCTCACTTCCTTTTCCTATATAATAAATCCATATAAAGTTTATTATAGGACTGGCTACAAGTTGTCTTTGTTATGAGATCTACAGTGCAACTAACCTGGGGTGAGTGACTGGTCCTTTGGGACTGGGAGTAACAGAAGAAAGGCCGTACTGGGTCAGACCAAAGGTCCATCTAGCCCAGTATCCTGTCTACCGACAGTGGCCAATGCCAGGTGCCCCGGAGTGAGTGAATCTAACAGGTAAAGATCAAGTGATCTCTCTCCTGCCATCCATCTCCACCCTCTGACAAACAGAGGCTAGGGACACCATTCCTTACCCAGCCTGGCTAATAGCCATTAATAGACTTAACCTTCATGAGTTTTATCCAGTTCACTTTTAAACCCTGTTATAGTCCTAGCCTTCACAACCTCCTCAGGCAAGGAGTTCCACAGGTTGGCTGTGAATTGTGTGAAGAACTTCCTTTTATTTGTTTTAAATCTGCTGCTCGTTAATTTCATTTGATGGCCTCTATTTCTTGTATTATGGGAACAAGTAAATAACCTGGGTATTTGCTGCAATCCTTGGGGTAAGGAACCAGCTATCACAAAGACAGGCTCACTGAGGTGTCAGGACAGATTGGAGTACCCAAAGGGACTATCTGGGACTCCATGGTAAGGTTGTTGTGCACCTGAGGAGTTCACACTTAATAAACTGGTTATGGAAATCTAAAGTACAGAACTCACAACCAATGTGGGCTCTGAGCCCTGGTTCTGAACAGTCTGTCCTGAGTAGGGTGACCAGACAGCAAGTGTGAAAAATCAGGATGGGGGTGGGGGGTAATAGGAGCCTATAAAAGAAAAAGACCCCCAAATCGGGATTGTCCCTATGAAATTGGGACATCTGGTCACCCTAGTGCTGAGGTTGATACAGGCATGTCGCGTCTTAGGTGTATTTAACATACGCGATTTCAGCTTTATGCGGTCCGCAAAAGAAAAAAAGAAGGGGGAAATTTAAAAAAAAAAACTTCCTGTAGGGAGCGCGATTTCGCCTCCCATTGAAGTGAATGGGTTCTGGCTATACGCAGTTTCCGCTTTACGTGGTAACCGTGGAACGGAACCCTCCCGCAAGACGCAACATGCCTGTACTCCTGCTCTTGAGCTCCTTCGGAACAGTTTGACAATAATCACCACTGGGTACTGCATCTAAGCCAGGTGCGTTTCCTCGTGACAAGTGTTTGATAGCAGCTGCTGTCTGGATAATACTTGGCAGTCCGGCGAGTTCGTCATGTCTGAGGAACTGTGCTACACTGTCAGTTGCAGCTTCGGAAATTGCAGATGGAGGATTGAGTAGACCGTTAGAGTGTTCAGCCCAGCGATCGCTGATAGCTTCCCGTTCTGCGTGAAGCATCCTGCCCACTTGGCTATGGATGGGAATGCCACCACGAGACACGGAACCAAAACCCATTTGCAATTGATCATAAAAGTATTTAAAGTCTTTCTAGTCTGCAGCCTGCTGGCCATTTTCTGATGTATGCTTCCACCAATCATCTTCCACTGTATGCAGCTCAGAGTGGATTGCTGAAAGCTGTGATAGGCACCTCTCTTAGCGGTGGAAGTCATGTCAGATAACCCTGCTTTACGTACCGCAAGCAGCCAGTCAAGTCGTGCATGGCCTCTGAGGCAGTAAGCCAATCTAGATGTTTCTTGGTGCTAATGCCTAGAACTGAGGGGTATATCACACTGGTTCTGCTCAGCATGCAGAAATGGGCTGTCTGATGATGGAATTTTGTGAGGATTTGCAGAGAGGAGATAAGGGGGTTCCCTAGCTCATGGTTTTCTGTCACATTATATTGCTACAGAGGACAGTTCTCTTACTTACCAGATTAGCAGTCACGGATCACCAGTGTTAGATATTTGGCTGCATGTGTGTGCTTTTCCTGTGCACTGTCCCAGCTCTGCGCAGGCAGCCGGCACAGCAGACCTCGAGCAAACTGTTCAATGACCATGAGATCCCTTAAGGTACAAAGGCGCCGGGCCAGGTTTATTTTCGACAAAGCACAGTAATAGCATTTGGCAGACTCTATGAGAAGACTACGACATGTCTGTCCGTGACAATGGCGACAGCTCAGTGAATGGCAGGACTTTCCAGCCCCCCTCGACTGGACAAAGACACTCCCTCTGAGGTACATCTTTATACCCCAATACAATCGAGTTACGTGTTGCCTCTGACATAGTTACTGCCCTCTGACGTGGCTAGCTATCACCCATCACCTTGTACATGTTGGTTCACTCAAAACAGCTCTATTACGTACTGTCATCCTACCTTCTCCTTTAGAAGGGGTCAGTGTGTTCCTGTCATCCTTGGGGAATGTTAATGTGTGTATCTGCAATATCAGCCCTGTTCTTGTCAGATTCTGTGAGCAGATCCTGCCTCATACCAGACCTCTAATACAAGGGCTTGTATCTCAGACTCCCTTCCTACTACAGCCACCTTCCCCATTTAATCCACGGTTGGGACTATTTGCCAATAGCTAGTCATGATAGGTGAGCACCAGGGCATAGCCACAGACAGCGGGCTTGCACTCTGCACCTCTGGGAGCCATGCTGCTCCAAGATCCCTCACATTTAGCCTGAAACCCCAAGGTGCAGCCAGTTTCCAGTTGGTGCCATGAGGAGGCACTGCAAGAGGTTTGACCACATCCCAGCAAGAAGGACTTAAGTACTGTCCTCTGCATTCCTTGTGCCAAAGCTGGCTGGCAGCTGGGTATGGAGCAAGAAGTAGAAGACAATGACCCTACCCTGTACACGACACTAGACGCATCACACTATCCTGGGCCAAAGCACCACCATCTTATTTACAGACATCAAGGGGTGAGGATCCAGCACATCTGTAGGAAGTTGTTCCAATGGTTAATTTTGTTACAATGCGTGCCTTGCTGCTTGTCAGAATGTGTCTAGCTTCAGTTTCCAGCCACTGGATTTTGTTATACCTTTTGCTATTAGATTAAAAAGCCATCTGCTGTCAGAAATCTTCCTCGCGTAGGTACCTGTAGACTGGGATCAAATCACCTCTTAACTTTCCCTTTGATAATCTAAATATATTGAGCTTCTTAAATCTCTCGCTGGAAGGCAGGTTTTCCAGATTTTGAATCATTCTCTTCGCTCTTTTCTGAACCCTTTCCAATTTTTCAACGCCCTTTTTGCATTGACACAGTATTCCCGAAATGGCCGCCCTAATGCAATATCCAGAGGGGACACTATTTCTATTGGCTAGTCCACTGTGTACGTATCCCAGGTTTGCATTCATCCTCTTAGCATCATACACTGGGAGCTCACATTCAGTTGGTTATCACCCATGACTCCCAAAGTACTTTTCAGCATCACTGTTCTCTGGTATATATGGGATGCATCATACCATGCCTGCTCATGCATCAGTGTTCAGGCGCCATCTCCCTGAACCCAGTGGCTCTGGTACAGGTGCTGCAAGTTTCACTGAGGTTTCCCTCCCTTCCCACTCAGGGTCCCATCACAAAACTGGCTGCAGCACCTCTCTTCTCTGGTCCCCAGAGAGCAGCTGGCTGGTTTGTCTCAGCTATACTGAGATTCTGAGGGTGTCTGTCTTCAAGCAGATGCAGACGTGCATTCCAAGGAGGTGCGTGCATGTGCTGGACCCTGTTGCAGTATCCACTGAGGGCAATGTGCGCACTTGTAGCCCCTCTCCTGGCTATATGAGGCAGCTCCAACCCAACCCCGCTCGTTCCTTCTCATCTCCCATCAGCTGGAATTGGTGCTCTGTGTGGTTGTTGCTTTACTTCTTCACCTAATTTGTATTGTACACAAAGTCTTGGCTCCCTCTGGTTGGCCCTCCCTTGTCTCCAAGGTGCTGGGACTCCTCTGCTTCAGAGGTGGGCTCCTTGTTGTCTCACTCCACTTCACTGAGGGAGTCCAGAGGCCTCCAATGGACCAATATGGCTACCAAGATTGGCATGCGGCCCAAGGCCCAGATGGAGGCCTTTGGCCTGGCACCTACAGGCCACCAATGCCGTATCCAAGCCAGCAACTGTCTTGGCCTCAGTGGGAAGCTCCTCCTTTCCAGAGGTCTCACTGGTCATCCAAGTCAAGAGCGCTATGACCTGCTTATGTGATATTGTTGCTGTGGATCAGCTGCAAGTCCAGATGGCAGCGGTTCCCCTTTCTGCGCAGCCACCAGAGTTTCCCCATCTGGAAATGCTGCCCCAAGAGCAGGATCTGTCCCTAGTCCAGCCAGTCCTCATCCCTGGATGATGGGGTGTTGCCTGGTTCGTCCTCCCCTTCCATCCCAAAGTACTTCAAGGCACACCAGCACCTTATCCATCAGGTAGCCTTGTCCTTGGGGTATTTGGGTGGAGTCTCTCCAGGAGCATACCCATGAAGTCATGGACATTCTCTAACCTTCTGTCCCTGGAAAAGTGGCCTTCCTGATTAATGAGGTGCTCCTTGAGTCAGCGAGAGTTCTTTGGTGGAACCGAGGCCAGCGGACCCCAGTGGCCAAGCACTTGGAGAAGTGCTATTTTGTGCTGGTACAGAAATATGAGGGTTTTATTCCCATCTGGCCTCAAACTCACTGGTGGTCACGGCAGTGAAGGACGAGGCCTGGAAGGGCAGGGTCAAGTCTTCCCCCAAAGACAGAGACTCTAAGAACCTGGGCAGGAAGATATACACCTCACTGTCACTATAGATGAGGATCATGAGTCACCTACTTGGAATACATTTCTGCATCTACTCAAGGAAGAAATGGTTACTTTCTGTAACTGGTTCCTCGAGCTGTGATGCAGAGTTGCACTCCACGACACCAGCCTCTGTGTCAGAGTCTTTCCCTGGACATTTGGTGTGGACGAACATGGGGGGGCAGGGGGAGCAGCCCCACCTCATATAGCCAGGGAAGGGGCTATGGGCATAAGGCACAAGCACTGCCCCTCTATGGGTACTGCTAGGCAAAAGGCTCCAGCTCCAATGTGCACACACGCCTACGTGGAATACACGTCTGCATCACATCTCCAAGAACCACAGTTCCAGGAAGTAACGGATCTTCTCCCCACACTGCAGCTCCAGCTGCAAAAGTGCTTGTGTTGAGAGTCTGGCCAGCCAGCGGGACTGAAGGTCTAAGGGTTACAGCTCCACTGAGGTCTGAGGCCAGCAGCTGGCTGATTACCCCACTCACTGCACCTGGGAGCTTACCTGGCTGATCCACAAGAGGAGCAGGAAATGGATAGAGGGAGTGGCAATACCAGCCCGAGGCTGAGGGTACCGCTAGAAGGAACTGCTCCAAAAGGACACAGGGGAGACTGGAGAGTCCTGTTATCCAAAAGGCTCGGAGGTCAGAGTCAGGCACTTCTGGGCCCAGGAACTGACAGGGGGTGAGGCACAGACTTGGGGAAGTTTTGATCATAGTTTTGTTGAGCAGATTTGCAATAAAAGAAAAAGAAACCACAACAACTGAGCCTGCTGGGAACCCCCGTCCCTGGACTCTGTGAGAAGGCTGAAGGCAGAGTTGTCCCAGGAAGGAGCTGGCTCTGCAAATGCACGAGGGGGTCCAGCTGGAAGAGGGGGCTGTAAGACAGGACCCAATCTCTTACAGTGATCCCCAGCTGGGGCTCTATTAGAATTCCTTCACGCTCCCCCCCTTACCCTCTCCACAACCTGCTTCTCCCCTTCCCAGCAGTGGGTGCAGGACTGTGCCAGAGACAAGGAGATGTCAGAGCAAGAAGTGGGAGACAAAGGCTCTCAGAGAGAGGTGTGTATAAGGCAGTGCTGGGTGGGGCTCCTCTGAGAAAACAGCCCCAGGTATGCTGGATCTTTAGGCACTGGGAGAGCCACAGCAGGGGAGGGGGAGGCTCAGCGGTGCAGACAGCTGGGTGGCACAGCTGCCTGTGGGGAGCCAGGGCTGGAAAATCAGGGGGCTTTGGGTCAGGATTGAGAAGTATCAGCACAGCTGTGTGTGCGAAGCCCAGGGCTGACACAAAGGGGCAAAGGGCAAGTGGTGTTATGCAGGGCCTTGGCGGGAAAGGAACTGGAATCTGATGTGGTGCGGTGGGAGAGTGATCATTACAACAGATCCCAGTGGGGCGTCCTGGAGGCTGGAGCTGGGAGGGGATCAGGGCCTGCAGGGAGAGGAGGGGCTGGAGAAGGAAAGGGTAGGGTCTGATGCCAGCCGAGCTGAGGGGGAAGAGTCAGAGATCACCACCTGGCCCCCAGCCTGGGTGTGGGGAAGGCTGAGGGGTCAGCAGGGGATGGGAGGAGGAGCTCAGTGTGAGCCATGGGGGGCTGAAGCTCTTGCCCAGCTGTTGCCCATGTCCCCCCACTCCCCTGCCCCAGAGAAGGAATTTTGCCAGGGAAGGTGGGGGCCAGGCACAGCCCTGCAGGTCTGTGGAGAGAGGGGAGGAGGAGCCGCCCAAGCAGAGACCAGAGAGGCAGGAGCTGACTCCAGCCACGATCAAGCACAAACACCCACTAATTTTTTTCTGAGTGCTCTAGGGCTGGGGCACCATTGGAGTCGTCCCATATGTTCCCACCCATCTCTCTCCATGCTGCTTCTATCTCCCAGCAGCGCAGAAACTCTCTTTGGACAACTCCCAGTCACCAGTGTCTGAGCACCTCCCAGCTAACATGAAAACATCAACATTCTCTCCCCACCTCTTTATCAGCCTACAGGAGACAATGCCTGAGTAGTTCTCAACCAGGTGTACACGTATCCTGGGGGTACACAGCGGTCTTCCAGAGATACGTTAACTCATCTAGTTTTACAACAGGCCACGTGAGAAGCACTAGCAAAGTCGATACAAACAAGACAATGACTTGTTTATACTGCTCTAGATACTATATCAGTGTTCCTCAGCCTGGTGGTCACGACTTATTTTGTATGTACAGGATGAAAATGAGAACATAAGAAATTCTTCACTACTAGTGTGCTGTGGCATGTATGTATTTTTGGGTCTCATTTTGTAAGCAAGTAGTTTTTAAGTGAGGTACGCAAGACAAATCAGCCTTCTGAAAGGTTGGAAACCGCTGGCTTATAGATTCGGGGAGGGCAGAGCTAGAAAAAAACAGTGTGCTGGGTCTGTGAAACAATGGAGTGGAAGCAAAGTCAAAGAGCTGAGTTCTGATTCAGCCTTCGCCTTGGTGGATCCCATGGCCTCTCCTCTCTTTTGGGAGTGTGTTCCGCAGTGCAGTCTTTAGCTGAAGCCGTTTCAGGTCATGTCCTATCAATGTCGTTAATACTGTTTCATTAGGTTCTTCTGCACATTCTGAGGTTCCCAAAAGACATTCTGCACCATGACATGTACAGAGTTGGGAGGAGATCTGTGAGGTGGCTTCCCATTCAGCGATCGCTGACTGCAGAAGTTGGAAGTACAGCAACTCTTCTACCCTAGAGACGCTGATGAAGCAACATGGCCAGAGAACGTGAGAAAGTTCTCTCTTCCTTGGTGGGGATAATTACACTGCCCCAGAGTAATATAGGTCTTGTGGAAGGCCCTGGCCACAAAGGAAGAGGTACCTTTCTGGAGGCCAGGGATGATCTCTGAGGCTTTGAGTATCAGGACAGAGAACTTGGCCTGGATTGAGTGGAGAGCTGACGGAGAAAGCAGGGCATGGAAGGATGTGCCCAACCAACCTGTGTGGCGACGCAAAAGAGCTGCCATATTTTGTCCCCATTGGCGCTTTTTGAGGAAGAACGAATGAGCGGCACTACTCAGTCCTGGAAGCCGTGAATCGGTGGATCTCCATGGCCAGGTCTTTCATTTTGCCTATCTCAAATGGAAGTGAGCAGTTTTTGCCACCTTAACTATTTGAGCCCCCAGTACCCCAAGGTGTCTGAAGGGGCTATAGGCTGTGGATCAATTTACCAGACCAAGTGCTGATGCTCTAGATGAGGTGATGTTGCAGAGAAATCAGACACAACAAAGCAGTTTCCCTTTCCCTACTAACATCATCTCACCTTGCCTGGGTTCAGCTCAAGTCAGCTGCCATGCAGCCAGGTGCTGGTTTTGGCAGGCTCAGGAAGCTGAATGGTGGTGCTGTTTACACTGCATGTAAGGCAGATGTAGGACTGGATGTCAACTGCCTGCTGCTGGTATTTCAACCCTTGTTGTGTCAAACTTCCAACAGCTGCATACGGCGTTTGAATAGTTCAGGGAACAGGACCAAACCTGGGCAGGCTATGGCAATGGAGGACATGCTAACCACCATGGTCACCTGCGTTTGGCCGTAGGAAGGGCCTGAGCCATGGAATTCCCTTACCTATGGCCCAAAGGAGGCCATCTGGTGGTTTGTGAGGTCTTTGTGGCAGGATGACAGTTTCTTTAGCGCTGATCATGTTTTCAGGTAGCTGGTAGATTCCTCCCGGCTAGGAGGTGCTGACAGCCTTTGCTAGGAGTGGTTCCAGGTGTTCTCTGCTACCTCTTACTCTCAGGAGTGATGGGGCAGTCAGGCGGTGGCTCCATTTTCAGTCAGTGCTTCCATGATTTCTGTTGACATGAATGGGCCAGATTCTTGGAAGGCAGGGCCTGGTGGTGTGAGAGGGCAGTTTGGACATGGGGGCCTTCGCTGTGAGATTAGGGGATACCTCCTCTCATTGGCAGGGTGTGTGATTTGTGACTCAGGGATGGAATTCCACATACTCCAAGCCTTTCTGAGAGCCAGTGGGACAACACCATGTCAAACCCACAGCCTCCAGTCAACCTGTTATGCCTGGGTCACCTCAGGGTTACTATTACTGCTGTTCTGCTGGTCAGGAAGCACAGCATAACAACGTCTGCAGAAGCCAGGTGTAAGGCTAGCAAACCACAGGGCTAAACAATTTCCTGGCGGCTGCTGTGAGAGGAAGGCAGCAGGAGCGGCAGGCCCAAGACGCAAGATAGGCTCAGAAAAGCAAGCACTGAGCGTGCCAAACAGATCCCTCCTGCACACCCCTTGCTGCTACACTGAACAGCCCCTGACTATGCATAGGGGAGGCCTTTCCTCCCCACAGAAACAGAGCAACCTGAGTTTGATAGCACCCCTTAGTGCCTGGCTGTGGAAGGACAACACCGACAGCATCACTAGCACCAGGCCTGCAGCACCTGGATTGAGCCCATTCCAGTAGTGACCAGCCCCGGGCATGTCTAGCTGGCAAAACATGGAACCAGAGTCCATGGAGCTCTGGCTGCAGGGCATTCTCCAGGACAGTACCTGCATCACAGCATCCCACCGTCCTGGGAAAATCTTCACAGGCTGCAGCCATGGGGTCAGAAATGCAGCCAGGCACAAGGGATGCAGGGAACGGATGAAGGGCAACAGAGGTGGCAAAATCTGGCAGAAGGAGACAAACTGCCTTTCCTCTCTGCAAAGAGGATGCATCTCCAAAGTGTCTGTGCCATAGCCTCCCTGCTTTCTCCAGCTGGCTCTAAGCTGACTCATCCCCCCATAAATCACACAGCTCCTCCTCCCCCTCAGGTTTAATGAACTGCCTGGCTGCCTGGAGTGTCCCGAAGCACAGCTCTCTCCTTCTGCTGCCAAGCAACAACCCACAGGGAAACTACCTCCAAGGAGAGCCACTGCATGAAGTAGGCATTGACTCTGCAGACGAAAGGCTTGCTCAGTCACTGGCCTCAACTCACATCTCTGTTGCTCCTTTCATATGGAGTGCAGCCGCCTCTGGGGTGGGGCATGGCAACTATTTAACAGCTACCCAGGGGAAAACACTGGGAGTCTTGCGTACTTACACCAGGGCTGAATTTTGCCCCATGAAGATAGGATAGGGAGAATACTATACATGGTGGAAACTGCATTGGGATCACAGGAAGGCACAAGAGAATCACTTGAGCAGGGATGTAGGCAGGACACTGGGACTACCAGGTTAACTTCTGGGAAAAGGCTCACAGATGGTCAGGACCTCAGTTTTACATCTCATCAGCCAGATGCACATCCCAGAGCACAGCATCCCCCACCGCTGCAAGGGGGCACCGAGGAAGAGTCACCCACTCCACCTTTAAGTTCTGCGGAGATTAATTCTTCACATGCTAACCTCAGCTTGGGAGCTGGCCTCACCCCGAACAGAAAATCCCCATCAGCGCCCAGTTGCTCCTGCTCACCCAGGGCCAGGAAAGTTTGCTCCCAATTGTATGTTTTCTAGCATTTTGTCATGTGTGTGTTAACCTGACCAACAGGGACTCCAGTCCTTCCCTGAAAGACAATTCTCAAGCCTGATCTATTTCCTGCCAGGGAATCGCATATTCTCTTTCTTAATTCCATCCCATGTCTCCCAGGTATACCCCTTGGGCCACTCTCACCAATCCCTCTCCGTCCAGTGGTTTAGCGTGGCCACACACAGCTCTGTAATGACTCCTCAGCTGCCAGATCCTTCAGGCCCTTGAACCTTTCTGTGGCTCTTCAACTCTTCTCCACTTTGTCAGTATCTGTCTGGTAACAAGAGGCCCAGAAATGAACTGGCTCAGGGCTCTAGAGAGGCGGGAGGCCTCCCACTGTGGGAGGGAGAGCAAGTTGTCCCTTGTGCAGCCCACCTCACTGGCAGAGAGCGCTCACCACTGACTGCTTCACTGTTTATGAAAGCAGGAGGGTAAATCTTTCACTGTACATTAGTTGATGCTAAACTTCCTAAGTCAGGCTGTGGCTGGACCTGGGCTGATGTGAGTCTCAACACCAATACTAATCTACCCCACCATGCTGCCTCCCAGCCCATCTGCTCTCCTCGGCCCACTCTTCCCCGCACTCTGCAACGTTCCCCCCCAGTCAGCCTGCTTTCGCCCGGTCTCTGCCCCATCATCCAATGGTCCTGTCCAGCCTGATCTCACCAAGCTGGGACCATCGAGATCTTGTGTGAGAATTCCACCCAATGATCCAGGCACAAAACCCATAACTTCCGGCTGTACTATGGTGTGTCTCTGAGACAAACATCCAGTCTTGATTTCAAATTATCCAGTGATGGAGAATCCACTACAGCCCATGGTTAGTGCCTCCAATCACTAATTATCCCCCTGTCAAAAATTTGCACCTTAGTTCTGGTCCCAGTTTGTCAAACTTCCGCTCCCAGACACTGGATCTCGTTAGGTCTTTTTCTGCTAGCTTACAGGGTCAGCTTTCAGAAACCTGACCCCAGTCTGGTTGGGCAAGAAGCTTGTGCACACTAAGCCAGAGAAACCCCGGCCATCCCCATCGAGCAGCCTCCAGTTCCCGATTACAATGAGTTCAGTATTAACCTGTCCAGATGGAATGTCAGGCAGGTGGCCGCTGTCAGAGACTTGGGACAGGTCCAGAGGATGCCTGAGAGCTGTGAACACTTGCACAGCAGGAGCTGCTGTGTGTGTTGAGCCCTTCAGAAGCCACCATGGGGATGTTGCGATGAAGCGCCATGGCTCTACTGTGCAGTGGTGAAACGCGGGAGCTGAAGACAACTGAACAGCAGCAGACTGAAGTTTTTGGTGTCTTTGTTGACTGCTCTCTGTCAAGAGGCAGAGCAATGAGGACATATGTCGCTGGACGCAGTGACCGGAAATCAGCTCTCATTTGGTTTCAACAGCTGTCTTGGTGCAGACATATCATTAGAATGGAAGACCAAGAGATTAGGAAGCTGGTTTACCGAGGAACGACATTACACTGGCGGCAATCGCACAGTCACCAAAAGCAGGGATTCACCATGGTGACAAGGATGACATCGATTCAGATAACGTTAATTTTTTATCAGAGTATCATGAGGGACAGTCAGAAATCTAAGTATATTGTGTCAGCACAGTTATCTTCATCGACTAAACTTGTGATCTCATCAAAAACCAGTACCAAGCTTGTTTAACAAGTCTTCTTACTTTCCATAAAACCATGTTTAGTGGCATTTATTACTCTACCTTTCCTTGGATTTTTTACTGACCACATCCTGTATCAGCTTGTGACAAGCAGGGAGGAGGGTGGACCTGATCTCAAGAGTTTCACTGGAGAGGGGAGGCTTCTCTGAAGGGGGATACCTGGAGCTGTAACCTGAGATGAGAAGGGGGAGGGGAGATGACACCTAGAGCCCGGGGAAATGAACAAAAGAAGGGGAAGATGGCTGCAGGGTTTTGAGGGGGTAGAAGCTGGCTGGGGAAGAGGAGGGAGCCCGGATTTGGGGTCTTATCTCCCTGCCCCCCAGAAGGGCCTAAGGGGTCCTGTTTGTACGGACAAGCTCTCAGTTGGATTGTGTTCCTGTCATCCCAGATAAACCTTCTGATCTACTGGCTGGCTAAGAATCACTGTGAATCCCAGGAAGTGGGGGGTGTGGGAACTGGACTCCCCCACCCCCTGTGACACAGCTTTTCCAGGATTCTGCCAGGCTAATCAGCCTATAGTTTCCATGGTCATCCCATTTACACTTTTAAAATATTGGTACAACATTAGCAGCTTTTTTACAGTCCTTTGGCATTTCCCCAGTGATCCAAAACTTGTTAATATCAACATTAATGGTTCAAGAATTTCTCAGCCAGTTCTTTTAATACTCTTGGATACAAGTTATCTGCTCCTGCAGATTTAAAAATGTTTAACTCTAATAGATGCAGTTTAACACTCTTCCTAGTTACTGCTGGCACAGAAAGTTTTTCATTATTATTTATTCATCACTGCCCATAATACACTGGGCTCCTTCCAAACCGAGCAGCAGGGGTGCTCCACGCAAGGAGTCCACAGTCTAGAGATACAGCAAGGAGATGGAGGGCTGGGAATGGAGGAGCTGCCTCCTCCATAAAGGGCAGTAGGAAGCATGGGGAGAAGAGTTCAGGCTCCTGCCTCTCAGAGACCAGGGGAGTTGCCCAGTTAGGGAGGGCTGGGACCCTGACACACCAGGGAAATTTGGGGCTGGGCCCAGTTTACGGCTGGAGGGCAGACTTTTGGATTCGTTTCTGAACTTTAAGCTAATAACCAGACCCTAAAGACAGCTGTGGTTACTGGACTTGTAAAAGCCTCTTTTTGTGAATTTCTGAGAAACCAAAAAGGGAAACTGAGACAAGGGGCCAGCCTGCGGCCCTGAGGGGGGCCCAGAGCATTGCCAGTGGCACAGTCAGCAGGATTCAATTGTTCCTTCTGCAGCTTCCACAAGATCTGGCAGCCCAGGCAGTGGAGACGCAGGCATAGCAGGAGGCAGGGAGATCACTACCGGCAGGTGGGGAAGATCCTGCTATGGTTTAATTGGGAAACCTGGACATAAGAGTGGATGGCCCCAGCTGGTGGTGGGATCACTTGGCAGGGGCTAGGGGAAGAGGCATGCTAAGGGTGGTGTGGAGGTGGAAGGGCCTGACCATATGTTTCAAGTGGTGGGGGATACCAGGAGGGTCTGCCCCTTTAAGAACAGTTAAAAGAAGCAGTAAGGGAGAAGAGGAGCAACAGGCCACATTGAGTGTCCCCCGCTAAATGGCGTAGCTAGCAAGGATGAGCCCAGAGGAACACTCCCTCTTAGAGGTGTTTCAGGCGTGGGATGGAAGGACCTGCACTAAAGACGTGTCCTAATGAGATCCAGGACCTTGGCAAAGGTCTGAAAGACAGGAACGATCTGGCAGGCTGCTAGTATGTTCTCGGAAGTGTGCCAGCCCTCTGTGCCCAAGGTGAGAGGAGTGAGTGGGGTGGGATGGACACAGTAGCTCCACCTTCTGCTCCAAGCAGACGGATCTGGGGCTGTGGGAGAAGAATGCTAAGCCAGAGAGAGGCAGGACCAGAGCAGGAAAGCGCCTCGGGAGCAGCAGGACAGGACAGAACAGCTGGTCAGCAAAGGGGTGTAAGTACATAACTGGCAGGAGAGGAGATTAGTGGCTTGCTCTCTTTGAAGGAGACACACCAGAAGGAACGTGCTGCTTTGAAGGAGGACGTGCAGCTGGCCCTACAAGCAAGCAAAGAGCTAGCCACAGATACGCAGGGCTTAGCAGAGCAAATCGAAATGCTGGTAGACAAGTTGGGGAGATGGAGGACATCAAGGAGGAAAGAGCCAGTCACTCCGTGGCTTTAGCCAGTTGGCAGTATTGCAGTTGGCAAACAGGCCAGCAAAGAATGACGGAAGAAACAAAGATGGTAGAAACGTGCCCTGTGGCTGAGCAAGGGTGAGGTTGTGTAAGGGGGACCTATCCCTTTCAGAACCGGAGGTCTGGAGCTGGCTGGCTCTGTACAATGAGCCCTGCCTGCCACACCGGGGAGGAGGTGTGGGGTTTCATTAGAACCGGCTGGGGATGGGAGCTGCCACCCCAATAAAGGGTAGCAGGGAGCGAGAGGCGCTCTGCAGAGAAGACTCCGGTTGGGGAGGAGCTGAGATGCCAGGGGAGTCTGGGGCCGGGCTAGGCTCACGGCCGGAGAACAGACTTTTGTTCCTTTCTGAACTTGAAGTTAAAAGTGACAGAGTCCTGTGGCACCTTAAAGACTAACTAAAGTATTAGAGCATCAG
>ML677411.1:454997-468580 GCA_007922305.1 Dermatemys mawii
CTGATGCTCTAATACTTTAGTTAGTCTTTAAGGTGCCACAGGACTCTTTGTCACTTCTGCAATTCCAGACTAACACGGCTACCTCTCTGATTCTTGAAGTTAATGAACTTCCATGAAGAGGCTGCTGGTACTGGATTTGCACACACCCCTTTTTGTGAATTATGAGGACCCAAGAAGGGAGATGAGGTGAGGGGCACCTTGAGCACAAGGGAGGGGCGCCTGGGAGGAGGTCACCCCCCCATAGCAAAGAGCTCCTTTCCCATTGGCCCCACTGCTGCCCAGCTCCAGCACAGTGCCTGGATCCTCTGCACGGTGTGGGAACCTCCCCACTCCAACCGCTCACATGTACACTCACTCCATGGAGATGGGCCCACTGCACAGTATTCTCCCTGGCACAGGCGGGGCCTGGCTCCTCCCTCTCCTGGCCATGCAAGGGTGTATTACACACGGTCCCTCCCCCACTGGGGCTTACTTGAGCTCTCCCGCTCCAGCCTGGTATTAGCAATAATGCTGGAGCCTCCCCAGCTCTGGCTGGCAAATGAGCGCAGCTCTGAGACGGACACTTATGCTTCCCCCTCTCTTCCCACCCCAGCCAGTCTGTCTCTCCACTCTTCCCGTCTCCCAGCATGTCTCTCTCCCTTCGTCCCGCCCCCCGTCCACGCCTCTTGTCCCATCCCTCGATGTACGCACGCCTCTGTGTCCTGCCTCCCAGTGTGTGCATCTCTTTATCCCACCCCTACCTGCCAATGTGTGTGAATCCCCCCTCCACTCTCCCTAGATCCTCTGTGCACATCTGGCCTTCTTCACGGCCACGCCGGGTGGTTGTATCTGTCTCGCTTGTTGTCCTTGCTCCAGGTCTCTCCCCACAATGTGCACTCCCCCACCCTAATCGGTGTCTTTTCTTCGTACCCCTGCCCAGTGTGCGTCCTGTGGCTTTCCTTTCACCATCCACTCCCCAGGGTGGGTCTCTCTCCCCCGCCAGCCTTCTCCCCAACTCCCCACACAGTGTGTCTCCCTCTCCTGTCACATGCCCCTAGTTCAGGGGTATGCACTCTCCCCTCCCTCACCCACGTGGTTCAGGAGTGTGCACTCTCCCCTCCCACACCCATGTATCCCTGGTTCAGAGGTGTGCAGTCCCATCTGCCCAGGTATGTGGCATCAGACCAGGCCACATGGAGGGCACTCACCCAGTTCCTGCTGTCACAGCTCCCCCAGGAGCAGAGGGGCAGGGGAATAAGCCATTGCCTGCAAAGCAGACATCCCCCTGCCCTCCCAAGGCCACCTCAACCCACAGGACAGCTGCCCTCATTCCCCCACCTTACCAAAGGCTTCCCTCTCTCAGTGGGAGACAGAAGCTAGGGTAACAGCAGGTCTCATGAGCACCGTCACACTCACCCCCGTTCAGCGGTGCCCAGAAATAGCTCAATCCGCTCTAATCCCACTCTGCAGCTCAGGCCTCCTCAGCGCCTGCCCCCACCCCCAGTTCAGATCACCAGCACAGGCCTCTGGCCAGGCCCCACTCTCCTCCCTGCCTACTAGGCACCAGAACGTCCCCCTCAGCCCCTGCCCCCGCCAATCAGACAGCCAGTTAGACTGGACACTGGCCATTGAAAACACTGGGGCCAGAGCCTGAATCCTACATGCACCCCCACAGCAGGGACAAGACAGTTGCTGGGAAAGCCGTTCCCTCTCACACCAGCCCTGCCCACCCTCCAGTGGCCCTTCTGCCAGTTAGCACCAGCACTGGACGTGGACAGGAAACTGGACTGAGACCCACGCAATTCATCACACATGTGGAAGGACCGTGCCACCGTCCAGAGTTGGTGTGCCAGCACTGCCCCTGTGTTCCTTACCTTGTGAGTGTCGGGCGTCTCCCTGTCTGGAGCAGCGCTGCTGGTGTCGATAGACCCATTGGACGGCATCGTGGGGAGAGGGGGAGGCTGAGAAGTTTTGCTTTTTTTAAAATAAAATTTAAAAGTTCAAACTTTAAAAACAAGAAGAAAGTTTAAAAACTGCCCCAGCAGCAATGTCCTGAGCCTTCCGTCCGTCCGTCTGTCCAGCCCCTCCTGCCACCTGTGGGAAACACAGAGAAGGGCGGAGGGTGAGGCCCGGAACACCATCACACACGGCACCCGCAGGCACCAGCTTCAAGCAGCCTCGCCTCCAGCCAGGGACAATTATTAACACGCCGCAGCCTTGACTCAGCCGGGCAGGGGCCCCTTTCCCCCAGCTCTGCCGGCCCCCCTACCCTGACACCATGCTAGCCAGCTCCTCCAGACACCAAGGAGAGCCCCCTCGCCCCTCCCTGGCCCCCTGTCAATTCCAAACTCCTGTCTCAGGGCACAGAGTCCATCCCCCCCAGTCCCAGACAGATGCTCGCCCCCCTCCCCCAGCAGGGACTGCCCACCGCAGCCAAGCACCTGTTGCTATGGAAAATGCTGCCTGCATTAGCCATGGCCCGGGCTGCTGTTGCCTTTGGCACTGGAGCTGCAAATTGTTTCTAGAGCTTTCCAGCCGCAGCTCGTTCCCAGCCAGGAGGGTGGGGGGCTTCTGGGCAGGCAGGGCTGCTGCTTCTAGAACAGCAACTTCAAACCCAGACAATTCTCCTGGCTCTCCCCGCCCTACAGGCAGGCTGTGGCTTGGCGGGGGCTGCAGGGAGCAACCTTTCCCTTCCCCACCCCACACCTCTGCGCTGTGCAGAGGCCATGGGGCTGGGCATCCTCGCAATCAGCCTCCCCCTCCTTGCCCCCACCCCACACCTCTGCATTGTGCAGAGGCCACGTGTCCCCCATAATCAGCCTCTTCCTCCCTTCCCTGTCACCACCTCTGTTCTGTGCAGAGGCCATGGGGCTGGGTGTTTTCGCAATCAGCCTCCCTCCCTGTCCATCCGCTGTCCATCCGCTGTCCCACACACACACACCCCTCCGCTCTGTGCAGAGGCCCTGGGGCTGGGCGTCCTCGCAGTCAGCCTCCCTCCCTGCCCCCTGGTTCTTAGAAGAAATCCTGGGACCAGCCCTTGGGAGCTGTTTCCCCTCCGCTGGGAGGTTTGAGGACACTGGGGAACAGTCTCTGCGGCCTGAACAAGCAGGGCATCGTCTGAACAGACCCACCTCTCCTGGGCTGCCCCACCCTCAGGCATTCGTCTCTCCAGTGTCTCCAACAACTGCCACAGCCCTGTCTCCACCTCAAGTTCCTCGATTTCCCCTGGGCTTCCAGCTGCTCCACTCTCACCAAGGTCTCCTTCAACCTCCTCTTCTGGGCCACTCCCTTCCTCACTGCTGGGCACACTCCTCCTTACTCCCTCCTCTCCTGGTTCATCTCTGACCATGGCTTCGGGGCTCCCTCTGTCTCCACTCTCCCTCGAGTCTCATAGGTACTGTCTTTGACCCCTGCCTCTTCACTCACCTAGCTTCAACTACCAGCTTTATCCCACAGAGCCACCTCTCCACTCCGGGCCTGCTCCCATTCGCTCCAGCCTGACGTCAGCTCAAACGCACCCTGGCCAAACTGAGCTCCTGCTCCTTCTTCCCACTGTCTGTCAGCATGGCCACTGTCGCCAAAAGGCCGAGCACACAACCCAACCAACTCCACTGCTGCCTTTGCACCCTGCTGACGCTGATTCACGTAGAGTGACTGTGACAACAAAGACAGCCTCCCTAGCCACCCATTGGCTGAGACTCCCCCTCTGCCCCAGAAATGCACCCCTTTCCAGAGCCTCCCCTACAGGGGCTGCAGGTCCCCCACTGGTGAGCCATATGGCTCAGCAGCTGGGTCTGCACTCTGCACCCTACCATGCCCCTCCCCTCTGCTCACTTCACTTCACCCCCCACACTCTGGCACTGCAAGTCCTGGGGGGTTTGGAGGGAGCAGAGGGAACAGGAATCTGGTAGCTCCTAGCTTCACTCCTCCTGCTGCAGTCTCAGCAGACAGCGTACCTAAGAGTATGGCAGCAGGGCCAGGGAGGAAATCAGGAGGGAGCTGGGCTATGAATGCAGAATCAGCCCATGATCCACACCTGGATTGCTGGCTGAGGCTCTGTGGAACCAAGATGCGGATATGGCGTCATGGCCCAGGGGAGAAGCAGAAATATTTTAGGAGCTCAGAAGAGACTCTCAGCTGGTAAGCTAGAGAGGTTGGACAGGCAAGGGAGCTGTCAAAGAGGTCAGTGCAACAATTGCCCTCTGTCAACTGAAAGGTGACCCCTGTACATTCTGGGGTGAAATTGCGATGCCTGTTGCCTCCCTGACAAGCGGGTGACACGCTCGTGTGTGCAACACAGTGTTTTTCAACCAACCGAGAGGTAGAAAAACTGGGGTAAGCTTCTCCAGCACAGACAAGACCAAAGAACCCTTCTTACCAGCTATCTGTCATTCCCTTCCAAACCCTGAATGACTCCCTACTGACTCACCCTTGCCAAATTCTAGGTGCTTCCCTGCCCCCACGAATGATATCAGCCTCCAATGCTCATTCTCAGCATCCCCCACACCTCTGCCCCTTACACCTAGAGTGCCCTCCCTGAGCTCAGCCGCGAGGCCCCCACCCTGAAGCTCCATCTCTGCTGTGCTGCCTCCGGGCGACACGCTGGGCTAGAGGAGTGCTTGGGGGACTGTTCAGACCTCCCACCATTGTGTGTGTGTTGTGCCCTGCCCCCTACTCGCTGTAGTTCTAGACTGTGGGCTCCTTGGGGCAGGGAGTGCCCCTATTGCTTGGTTTGAGCAGCACCAGTTGGATGTGGACATCCTCCAGCCTTGCACCCCCAGTGAAATCCAGCTTCTCAGTCAGGGTGTCTCATCCCTCTGGCCTAGCACCCCAAGGCAATCCAGGTCCCTGTCCAGGGTCTCATGATCCCAGGGGCCCTGCCTCCCATGCCTTCTGACACCCTTGCCAGGGTCTCAACCCCCTCTGGACCTCCATTTCCACACCATCCAGCTTTACTGCTGGGGGCTCACCACAGAATACATTCTCCCCTGGTGGGTCTCCCGCCCTGTGGGCCCCAGCTAAGCTGCGGGCAACATTGGCCTGGATTTCTAAGTAAGCCTCCCCAAACTCATATGAAACAGCTCTGTCAGCCACTTCTCCCCCCAGATGCAGGGAGCTCTGCCATTAGGAAGATGTTCCAACATGCACACCAGGCCAGCAAATAGCTCAGCACAGCCAGCCAGCCCCCACCCCAGGTCATCCCCCATGTCCCAGAGAAATGGCTCGCTCAGAGCAGCACGCAGCTCCACTCTGAAAAATAGCCAGTTCTCAGGCTTTGATTCGCTTCCAGCAAACATGGTCTCCAAATGCACTAAAAATAGTCAGGCTGCGTAAGAAACACCAGGCAGATGGGGAATAAGCAAGGGGGAGCACCAGCAACAACCAGCGATGAAGGCCTCTTCCCCGCCCCCATCCCTCGACAACCTCACCACCTAACCTCTCCCTTTGCCCTCTGCAGCGCTCTAAACAAAGACAAACACACTTTTGCAAAGTGAGCCATTTAAGCAGCACTGTCCCTCCCTTACAAGGGCGTGTAAACGCCTCTCTTTCCCCTAGTAACCACAAGCTGCTGCTGTGAGCCCCGTGAGGGAGGGGACACCCTGTCCAACCAGCAAGAGATCCTGCCTCTCTGTCTAAGGGAGATCTGACAAGGTCCACACGACATTCCTTACCTCTAAACGTCACCGGAAAGAGTCTGCAAAGAAACACGACTGAAGCAGGCTACACACATTCAGCGTGGAGCCTGTGGGGCCTTCAGAAGTGGCCCAATCACAGCAGGCTTGCCTTGGGCCCAAGCTCTCTGAATAACTTTACCCAAGTCAGTGAGCTCCTGCACTGCTCCCACAACAGGTGCTCGCTCTCCGGATGGCAGCAAGCACTCCTCCTTGCGCTAGCACCCAGAGTTATTACTGGTGCATTACTAGCAAAGGCTGAGCATAAGCTTGCAAACTGGAAGAGTTTCACCCAGTTAAAGCAGCAGGTCTCGAAGCTTGATCTCAAATTAATCCTCTCCTTGCCACCTGCTTGGCTCTCCCACTCACGCTCCAGCGCCTGCCTTTGAAGTGCAGGGAAGGACTCTGTCTGCACGTTCCTCTGCTCCTGTATTTAACAGCTCAGTCTGACCTTACAACTGAAGGCAAGTGGGGAAGAAAACTTACTGCTCTTCTCCCACCAAGGAGAGCTTCTATGGGACCTGCCAGTCACTCCCACAAAGGGCAGAGGCGTTTAAAGTGGGTTATCTTCTATGATACACACACTGCTGACAAACCAGGGTTTATTAAGGACTCCTCAAGACCTGTTGTCAGGATACTTCAGCCTGATCACATGCTGGGAACACACAGAAACCTAACAGGCATTTTATTTCAAGTCATTTCAAAGAGGAGAACTCATGAGCCTCCTATTCCAGCTATTAACAATGAGGGCATGCTTCATCCCAAAGACTGGGACCCCAAGGCCCTTTCATAGACACACCTGCAGTGTGAACAGATTGCTGAAATGCAGTCACCTCCAGACTGCATGTGTGTACATGTACAAACACACACACACACTTCTCCCCTGCCCCCCAGCAGCCGAAGGTAGCTGCTCCTTCGCTCTGACACTACATGCAGTTACCCTTACCCAAGCCGGCACTCGGCCATGACACAGAGGTGACATCCTGCCTCTGGGAGTAAGCGCCCAGTGATCTTTAATGACCACAAAGACCTGAGCTTCACGCCTCATGTGAAAGACAGCACCTCTGCTCACCCAGTGCACATCACCTGGTGCAGCACAGACAGGGCACCTAGCACTTAGATGGGTGCACTTCACACCTGTAAAAATAGGGGCCTTGCCAGG
Organism: Dermatemys mawii; assembly: GCA_007922305.1. Classification (NCBI taxonomy): domain Eukaryota; kingdom Metazoa; phylum Chordata; order Testudines; family Dermatemydidae; genus Dermatemys; species Dermatemys mawii. The sequence continues at coordinate 461,811 of ML677411.1, forward strand.
GGGCTGTGAGGATTCGTTAGGGAACCTGTCCAAAGCACTTGAAACATGACAAGTGTTGCAAAGTATGATTATTGTCACTTTGAGTCACCAACACTCCTGTGACAGCACCGTCCCTCCTTCCCCTCCCGCATCCTGAAGCATTAGTTCAGAATTGACTCAGGAACAAGAGACACCTACGGAGCCACCACCAACCATCCATAAGTCCCTAAATCACCCCGGGGCATTAGCTGAGCACTGACTCAGAGAGACGAGTGCTAACTACTTTGAGTCACTACCACCCCCTCCAGCAGCAAAACACTGCAGCGTTCCCTGAGTCTTGACTCAGAGGCAAGAGTGGTACCTACCCCGAGTCAACACCTACTGCACCTGAGCTTTCCTTGGAGGTCTCCCCAGCAAGTAGCAAACAAATCCATCCCTCCTTAAAACTCAAAGTCAGATACCAGAATGGTCTCTAACTAAACGATGCTGCAAACCACAACTCTTGACATTCAGAGAAGAAGGCATTTGAGAGAGAGATTCTCTCTTTCCACTACAACAAGGCTGATAAGAGAAAGATCTACAGAAAAAACCGTAGCCATATTTGTCAAAAATGTTCAGGGCTAATGGTTTAGAAGTGATAGCGGCACCCATGCTATTACCCCCGACAGATGACTGTAATAAATTCCTTGTCATTGGCTTGATCCAGTTAAACACACTCAGCTAATTATAAACTTCTGTGGTCGTATATTTTGCTTATTATTCAAAATTCCGTGTCTGAGTTAGACAAAGGAGTGAAAATCTCAATTTGCATCTGGCTTTTACCTTCACAGAGTGCTATATGAAACTTCATACAATATGCTTTCAGCAAAAACAGATCATCAACTCTGCCAAGCTCTGGGGACAATGACAGGTGAAAATACATAGAAAAACAGGCATGTTGAAGGAAGAACAGCTAGGTCTCAGCAACAGACGTGACAGAAAGGAGGAGGATACGGGAAAGGTCCAAAAACTAGCCCAACGGAAAGTTATTCTACACAACAAGACTTTCTTTTCTCCTATATTGTTATCTAAGTAGTCAAGATCCTCTCCTACACTGTAAACATAATAATGTAAAGTTATAGACTAGGAACAAGGAACACAGATCAGAGCTACAGGATGGGAGAATGTATTCTGGAAAACAGGGATTGAAAAGCACTGAGCACCCAGTGCGATCCTGGGGCAAACGGGGCTAATGTCATCTGGAGGGTAGGAGCAGGGAGGTGATTTCACATGTGTACAACACTGTTGAGACCAATGCTGGAAGACTGCACACAGTTCTGGTATCTGTGTTTTAAAAAGGATGCTGAACAATCTGAAAGAATGCAGGAAAGAAATACAAAAATTATTAAAGGGTGGACAAGAACACCCTGCAGAGAGAGACTTCGAGAGCTCAATTTGGTTAGCGTATCAAAAAGACGACTCAGAGGTCAGTTGATTACAGAATATAAATGCCTTCACAGGGAGACAATACTGGTTACTAAAGAGCTCTTCACACTAGCTGAGAAAAGCAAAACAAGAACCAGAGGCGGGAACCTGAAGCCAAGCAAATTCAAATGAGAAGTAAGGCACTATTTTTAAGAGTGAGGGGTATTAGGGAAGAGGTGGATTCTTCATCTCTTGATTACTTCCAATCTGCTGTCTATCTGCTTTTTACCCAAACACAAGTCACTGGGCTCAATACACAGGGAGGTATCTGAATGAAATTCAATGGCCAGACTAGTTGATCAGACCTTAAACTTTATGAATCTATAAAACATTTGTTTCACCTGTCCCTGGAAGTCTCCCAGCCCTCCCTCACCCACCCCAGCACTAACGGAATGGCTGCTAGAGAAGTTCCTAGTTAGTAGGTGAAGCAGACCTTCATTTAAAAAACTAAGCAGCCTAAAATCTACAAGAAAATTCAGGAACAACTTGGTTCCAAACTCCACTATTTGTTCTCTAGAAAACTGCACTCAGAAATATGAAACATTTCACTGTTTACATGTAGCTAATTCTGCACAACCCCCACATGAAACACATGCCAAACATCAAAACAGTCGACTCCACATGGAAAATTAAACACACTCATCAGGGTAATAAAGAGCATCACTGTGCCAGTTCACTTTCCTTTTCAGATCTGCCACAGACTCAAAGAAGCCCAGAGCAGAAACAGGGCATCGCTTTCTGTTACATCACTACCAATACATCAGAACTGCAGCCAAATCTACTTTCTACCACTGACCTTAGCTGTTCGGAGACACTCAAGGGATTTCTAAGAGAAACCTCTCAAACTGTTCTCAAGCACACACTAAGAAGATTAGGAGAACCAACCATAGACTGCACAAAGCAGGGATGATGGAGGTTCAGAGAACCCCAACTGCAACAAAGAGCAACGAAAAAGCCAGCCCATGGATGCCAGCATGAAAGCAATCAAGCAGCGATGCATAATTGTGAAGTAATATGTTTAGGACTATGCAGAATGAATATTAAATCACCTGAGGTTCCCAGAGTTGCTGCCCAGAAGCAGGGCTTCGAGCATCCGTTGTGTAAAGTACCAAAACCAAACTACAGTAAGCGATGGGAGGGGCTATGGTGAAAAGGATAGTGCCCACCCTCAAAAATACTTTGCAAAGCAGGATCAAATTAGGGGAACTTGCCAACTTTTTAAATGCAAACATCTCTCCGGAGTTTTACCCAGCCCATTTCCCTGAGAATGAAGTTAGGAACTAAATCATTTTGGCTCTGCTTTCATTCCAAGCAACCCAGAGAGATGTTTTTAAGACACTTATAAATTTAGAGATTATTTAAGCAGCTAAGGAAACATTGTTTGGACTCTAATCCCACTGCCACTCTACTACAGAGCTGCTTGCAAGTCCTTAGTCAAGTGTTATATATGGGTATCCATTATTTCCTAGAGATGTTTGTGGACATTTCATTTTAAGAAAAAAGACTCCTGCTAGGAAGTTTCGAGCTGACTCAGCATGAAAGGCTATTGCATGTGTGAAGAGTTATTGAGAGCAGTTACTTAACACAAAAAGGTCAATTCCTCTTCCATTATTGTTAAGAACTTCACAGCCACTGGATTTGAAGAATTTGCTTACAAATTTCCAGGCTCTCTCCTTCCATAGGATTTCAGACAGAAACCTTGCCTCTCTAAATGGTACTCCAGACCCGCAGAAGCAGCAGAGTTAAAAATATATATATCTACAGACTGTGTGTTTTCAAAGCCTAGGCTCTCCAGAGGTTACTGGGCTGCAAGCCGTTTACCAAAACATAGCCACTGACCTCTTGGTTTATTTCTGCAATCATCCACTTAGCACAGCAATGCAAATACAGTAAAACCAATCACTGTGATGCTATCTACACACACAAAGGGAAGGAAAAAAGAGGAACTAGGCTAAGAGGAAAATTTCACTTGTGCTCACAGACACATGCACACACACACTCCAACACTGACGAAAAGGCATCACTACCTTGAACTTATCTCATCAATAAACATAAAAAGAGACAGCTAGGAAAGTCTGTGGTAACTGTACTCGTCATAAACCAGATACAAATCTTTCAGGCCTCAATTCCAAGCCATGAAGAAGCCTTTCTTTCTCCATATAGATTTTTGCATTGTACTTACAGAAGGAAACAGGTCAATGGACGAAAACTAGCACAATCAATACAAGAGATGAACTTCGCTCCTGTATGTATGAGACCAAACTATCCAGCCTCTAATGACTTAGAGTTTGATTCTTTCCCATTCTAGCTGGACATCTGACTATTCTTCGCCTGCAAAATCATCAGGCGGAAAATAAACCACACAGTCCTGCAAAGACTCAAAACTCTGAATTTATAGGTGGGGCTTCAAAGTGGATCTTTCTGCTTAGCACCACCCCCCTTAAAGAAGTTTCCTGGAGATTAAACAGCATGCCAACTTCCCCCCTTCATCCCAATCCTGGGCTGAGAGCTTGCAGAGGCCAAAGGTAGCAGTGCTCCCTCCCGCAGCAGGGCAAGCATTTGGTAAAGATCATTCTGAAATGACTGTGTATAAGAAAAAGAATCTCCATGCAGATCCCACAGGATTTTGTCACTCCCAAGTGACAGATGAGAGCACAAGAGAAACAGACACATGCACGGGCACACGCACATACACACACTCAGATGGGCAGGCTAAGTCAATGACACTTGTGTGTACAGAATGAGTAACATGCCCATCTCAGTTGCCAGCCTGCCTTGCAAAACCTCTCTAGGCTTCTTGTGTTTGGAGGGAGCTGCAAAGCCCTTGTCACAATACAGGCAGCCCAGCCTTGCTGCTGAGGATGGAAAAGAGGGAGGGAAGCCATTTCCAAATAAAAAGACAAGAGGACTTGGGATGGGGGGAATAGAGATTTTCCCAGTGTCTCCCCCCCAACAAACACCGCCTGCCAGATCCCGGCCCAAAGGCTGGAGAAAAGAGAGCCCTGGGGGGAGGGGATGGGGCCTGGCCTTCTGCCAGGCCTGGGATGATAAACCAGCCAAGCAGGCAATGCAGGGAAGAAGAAAGAGGCACAGGCAAGAGGGAAGGGAGAGAGTTTTACAGGGCTAATTTGTGGGGCTGATGAAATGGCCCCATGGAGGCAATTCCCCTGCAGTGAGTGTGTATGTGCTGGGGAGGGGGCCAGATCCACGATGCAGCCTCTCTCCTGCCCCCAAATCCCAGCTGTGATGCCTTGCCCTTCATCAGTGCAGATGTAAAGCATTCAAGGACACATCTTCACCCAGCTCTTCACAGGGAGGAGAAGAGACCCAGACTCATCAGGCGCTGTGAACCACCCTGGGTCCTCCAAATCCAGCCGGGGATGCAGCAGCTTCCTCTGCCCCACTAACACTCCCCTGGGCTTAGGCTTGATGATGGGACTGAGGAAAAGAATACTCCTTTTCACGGCCCCTGCCTCTTCCCCAAAACACCAACAACAACCTTCCTTACAGAGCACCACACCCTCCCCAGCCTGGCCTGTGTCTGATGGGGAGAGGGGGCAGGTTTCCTCCCACCCCCTCAGCAAAGCTCCAGAGCAAGAGGATGCTGCTAGGAGAGCCTGGGGAACTGCACCTCCCTGCACCCCAGCCTTGGCCCTCAGCAGGCGCAATCCAACGGCAGAGCAGCAGCTCCCGCCCAAACTCAGGGGGTTTCCTACCTTCCACACCAACAGACCAAGCCACAGGTGGGGGTGCCCAGGGACCTGCTCCTCAGGGATGGACTCCTCTCCCAGCAGATCAGAGCAATCCCCCAGCCCCTACCCTCAACCAGTGCCTTACACCCCTGCAGCTTGTCTGCAGAACCGCCAGGTCTCCTCCCAGCCCCACTCCCTGACAGGAACCCTCCAGACTGCAGGCTGTCTCCTAAAGCCCCCTTCGCTGTGAGGGGCACAGAGTAGCAGTGAAGAGGGGGGAGGGCAGCGAGAGAAAGAGGGTCATGCCAGGCTGCCATTTTTCCTGCTTCTCTGCCTTGCCCTCCATACCATCCTCCTGCAAACACGACCGTACACTCCACTTCGCAGAAGGATTTGAGGGAGGGGGAGGGGGATTATTGCCTTGCTCTGGAACCGTGCCCACCCTTCTCCTCCTCCAGCTTATTTTTTGACAAAAACCCAATGCACGGCTGCAAAAAAATAATACCCGGGAGCAATGCACCGCAGCCGAGACACGTCACGTGAAATAAAGGAACCCCCACACAGAAAGGGGGGTCTCCCCCCAGATTCAGTGCAAAAGCTGCATCTCCACCTCAGGGGATGGAGTTGACGGCTCATTAATTGATCAGGGGGCTATCTCCCCTCTCAACCTCCCGGGGGGAAAAATCACAAGTTCGTGTTCCCCCCAGGTACTCGACCGGGGGAGTCTGGGTGAAGGTAGGGAGGTAAACCCTGAATACCGACCCCTTCCCCCCCCCCCGCATCTGTGGGATCGGGGGCACCTGAACTTGGAAGGAGGAAGGGGCACTGACTGCCAAAAAAGCAAAGGGGGGGTCAATACAACATCTAGCGCAGATCTCTTTGCAGTCAAATCAAATGCAACAAGCGGGGGGGGGGGCTACGGTGCATGACAAATAAAGCCCGGGGGGGCGGCTACAGCTGGTGCAGGGGGGGCTCTGCCAGCTTCTCCCCCCCACGCCCGGGTGCCAACCTCCCCCCCGCTCCGTGCCCCCTGGCACCGCCCCCACCCCGGAGGCGGAGAAGGGGAGGATCGGCCCTAGGGAAGCTGCCCCCCCTCCGCCGCCTGGGGCCCGCGCCTACCTCGGCCAGTCCCGGGCCTGGACCTCCTCCCGGGAGCCGCCGCCGCTCCCTCCGCCGCGGTCCCCCTCTCCGCCGCCGCCGCCTCCTGCCCTGCCCGGCGAGGCCTCCTCCCGCAGCGCCGCCGCCTCCACTGCAGCACTGAGCCGCACAGCCCCAGCCAGCGGAGCCCGAGCGAGGGAGCGGGAGCGCGGCTCCCGCGCGGTCCTAGCGCCCGCCCTCCGGCCCTCGCCGGGGGCCCACGCACGCACCCGCCCGGCCTAAGGACCCCCGCTGAGCCCGGCCGGCCCCGCCTAGGGACCCCCAGACACGGACCCCGGGGACATGCTCCCCAAGTGACCCCCAGACACGGACCCCCGGGGACATGCTCCCCAAGTGACCCCCAGACACGGACCCCGGGGACATGCTCCCCAAGTCACCCCCAGACACGGACCCCCGGGGACATGCTCCCCAAGTGACCCCCAGACACGGACCCCGGGGACATGCTCCCCAAGTCACCCCCAGACACGGACCCCCGGG